>JAVSCE010009884.1:0-383768 GCA_032199065.1 Smutsia gigantea
CTGCCATCCCACCTGCACACAAGGACACTGCATATCAGACGACTGCGCTAGAGGGCACTCTCTCCACCAGTCCGCCCCAGCCCAGGCCCCTTGCCCCACCTGCCCGCACACTCACCACGTGTTTGAGCTTAGGCAGCCGGCGCTGCCAGCAGTTGTAGAGCAGGCCCAGCACAATGATGATGACACAGATGGCCCCAATGACCACCAGCACCACAAACAGCGTCCCGTAGTCACTGCGCGCCTGGCTGGCCCGTGCCTGGCAGCTGCTTGTCATGGAGTAGTTCTGGATGCCGATCTGGGGGTGGGAGGGGCCGGGTTTCTCAGCTGAGGGCCCAGGTGCCATAGCTACCCAGGGGGCCTGTGGGCTTGGGGCTCAGGGACAGGGGACAGGCTTTGAGAAACAGCTGGCACACTCCTGGCTCCTGAAGCTCCCTCAGGGACCTGGACCTGTACTCATCAGAGTCTATGCCGTTCCCATTCCGCTCCCCTGAGGGCAGCCAAAGCCCCTCTCACCCACGCCTCCATTCCCAGCCTTCCCTCACACGCCCATGGCTCTGCCCTGAACCCGATCCTTCCATCCTGGCTCTAAACCCACCTGATTGTGGCCCTAACCCCCCAGTGAGGCTGCCAGTCATGATCGCAGCTAGCTAGAGCCCCCAAACCTATCCCCAGTGGTTCAAAAAAAAGACACTTAAGGGCAGCTGTGACACCTGGCCACACTTTCCACTACTACTTAGGTCCCTGAAACAGCTTCCACTGTGGGGGCAGGGGTGCTCTGGCATCACCTGGACACTGTGGGCCAGAGACAGTGCAGGGGGTGCTAGGGACAGCCCCACATCCGGGGCCAACCCTAGCACCCCAGCTTCCTCCCTTTCCCCATTGGCGTGGTCACCAATGGTGTTTGGCTGCCCAGCCCCTGGCCCACACTGCCAGGTGGGCCTGCCTTCTCTGGCCAAGAGGCTGCTGTACCACTGCTGGGCTGGGCAGGGGTTCTCTCCACAAAGCAGCATCTCAGGCAGAGGGAAGCAAGGAAGGCGAGGTGCCACTCTCACCAGATGACAGGTGCCATGTGAGGGTGCTGTCTGCTGGCTCCCAGTGCAGAGACCTGAGAGCCTCCTTCTACTGTGGGCTGTCTTTTCTAAGGCCAGGTATTCAGCTTTGGTTTCTGTGAACCGCCTGTGTACTTCTAGTACTTTTCTCTATTGACTTTTTAAGTTATCAAGAAATGGTTTTTCTTGCTGGATTCACCCACCAAAGAACTCATTCAGTGTGCCCTCTAATACACTTCCAGACCCAGCAAGTCAGTCTGAATGAAAGGTCCAGTAAGGCCAGAATACACAGAGGCAGGGAGAAGAGACAGGAGGGTCTGTAAAAAAGGTCAAGGCCAGCCCATGGTTCCACTAGCCCCATCCCATCGTGTTCATGAACCCAGAATTTCACAACTGGAAAGGCCCTCAGGGGCCGTCTGGATGGTTTGCAGACAGCACTGGGTGAAAGTCCTGGGCTCTGGATTGCTCGGGCCGGTCTAAAGCTCGGCTCTACCGCTTCCTGGCTGTGCAGTCCCAGGTGAGCAAGCCCCTTTCTCTGGGCGACAGCTCTCATCTCATGCGGGGCACCGGCAGCACTCGCTGGAGGGCCTTACTTGACCCGCACCGACCCGGGCGGCTGTAAGGCTACACGAGAGCACCCAGGGCCGTCTGCACTCAGTAAGCCGTCAGCACACTTATCGTGAAAAACAAAACCGCCGCTGCGCCCTGCATGCACGAGATAAGGAGGCCGGGCCATGATCCCACTCGGCCCATCTCTGCAGTCCAGCACCGCGGAGCCCTTGGGAAGGAAGAGTTCTCATAACAGGGCTTTGGGTTTCACGGTGGGTGCAAGTGGTTTGGTGGAGACAGTGGCTGTCCTCAAGAAAGGAGGTGAGGGACCCACAGTTCTCCCTTTCAGGGAAGGTGGAACGAGGAGCAGGGGGCCCACGGGGACCTCTCCCACACACAGGCCCCAGCTCTGCTCCATGCGCAGGCATGGAGGGTAGCACTGGTGAGAGTGGCCAGCCTGTCTCCTCGGCCCAGGGCTTCAGGACCAGCCAGCCAGCCACACTGGTTCAGATCGCCTCTGGAGATGGCAGGGCTGTCCCCTGAGTCCTGAGCCCCGTTCCCCTCCCCAAGTGGCCCCCAGCTGGCTGAGCAGCATTTGACTCTGATGGGAAGGGCCTGGTTCATGGCTTCCGAAGCATCCATGCCTCTCTCTTGTGGTTTCTGGCTCCACATCACACTCACTCACCCCACTGGGTTTCTGCACAATTCTTTGCCCAGACATGGTGCTTCTCTAAACATTGTCTACGCAGAAAACTCCCACATCCCTGTCAAGGCCCCCCTGAGAGGTCCCCTGTCGCCTGTATCCCATCCCTTTCCATCCCTGGGTTGCAGCCGCTGTGTGGCTGGTGAGTTCTCATATGCTATGGCTTCTATCTCTTCATGGCAACTGTGTCTTAGGAGACCTGAGAAGAGGTGCTGCCCAGAGTGAGAGTCCGTCTTCTGTTCTTTGACACCACTGACGCAGGTGCCTCCTGCCCTCAGGGAGGCTGCCCTGCTCCCAGGGCTTACGGAGCAGGAGAGGAGCGCGTCTTACCTCCACCAGACTCCTGCGGATGTCACCCAGCATGGAGAGGACATCTTGAGTGGGCACCACCCCTGGGGGCAGACACCATCATCAGTACTGGTCACCAAGGCATTCCCCACAGGCTCCCGGCCCCTCAGACAGCCTTGGCCTGGGCTTTCAGAGCCTCACTCTGGCTCCTGGCCTCACGTGCATGCACCCTACTCTCTCCGCTTGCTTCCCGGTGACTGACTCTTGAAAAGGGATTTAGTGAATCCCCCCCTATATGACAGCCCCCTGCAGCATGCACTGCCCATCAGCCTCCGCCTGGGCAGAGACCAGACCTCTTCCCTCCTGTTCCCAATGTTCACACCCCGCCTCTTCTCCAGATCTCACAGGTGTCAGTACCCACTGGGACCCAGCCAGCACCTCACCCTACTCTCCTAGGGGCCATGTTCAGAAGCCCTGTGTGCACACGTCCCCGGAGCTCTGCAGGACACCTCCACGGCCCGCGGGAAGCGCGGCTGGGTCACGGGCCTCCCACTGGCCGCCCCCCTGCTGGCCCTCCCTGCCCTCCCTGCTCACCCTGCTCGCCCACCAAGGCCATCAGGAGGTGCTGCTCCTTCTCACTGGGCTTGCTCAGGGAGATGTGCCAGGCCCCGTGCCGGCCGCTGCCGTGCCGGGGCAGCACCTCCTCCACCAGGGCCAGGAGCTGCAGCCCCCGGTGCTGCCGGAACACCTCCTACAGGGGCAGAAAGAGCACCCAACGCTCAGCGAAGGACTGGGCTCCACTGACCCCTGCCCCTAGGCTAGCCCGCCCCCGACCTCCGTGCAGCAGCCAAACGCTGGAAAGGCCATCTGGCCACGTGGGGGAGGGGACTGCTCTGGCAGCTCTGGGGACCACTGGGAGGCTGGGAGCGTGGCCTCTGGGCGGGACTGTGGGAACACCGAGATACACCCCCATCTGTTCCCTACAGGCATCCAGGCACTTCTTCCTGTCTTGGCCTCTCATCGTGGAGGAGGGCATGGGACTTGCTCAGAGACACACTTGAGCTGGGGGACAGAGGCGCCACATACAGTGACAAGTTCAGGAAGTGGGTGCACAGCATGTGCAGGACTGTGGAGACCCCTCATCATGCCTCAGAGGTCAAGTGTATAGCGCAGGGAATGAATATATATACTGGGGATACAGGCCGAGAGGTGTATGCAACCACACAGCCACCACAGTCCCGGGCGGAGAGGCGGGAAGCAGTCTACCCAGCTCCGGCCAGGCCGCCACCGCACAGACACCGCCCAGAGGCGGGAGTCCAGAGAGGCGGCTGAGCGCTCTCGTGACGGCGGCCGTGCGGACCAGAGCTGAGACAGGTGGTCAGGATGGCAATCCCCAGAGGCAGGGCCGGGCAGGAGAGGCGCACACGGGGGCTTCTCTCTCAGCTGATGGGCTCTTGTAGTATTTAGATTTTCTTGACCTTGTGTATATGTAATTCCATAATTTAAAAACGAAAGCGAGGCCAGCACTGAACAGGAATTCAGTGAGTGGTGGGAGCCCATGCAGGGTTGGAGGCCAGGGCCCTGCCTCTGGCTCACAGCCCTCCGTTGTCCCTACCTAGCCCCATCTGGGAAGAGGCCCTCCGTTGGCCCTGTGGCTGCTCCCCACTCCCCGTCGCCCCCAACCCCCTGGCTCTTCTCCAGCAGCCTTCTCCCTCCTGTACCTGGACATCACCAGTCCCCTGGGCCCAGCCTCCAAAGCTCCCAGCCGACAGCCCTCTCCCAGCTGCTCAGCTCTCTCCAAGGCCCCACTGCGGAGCTGCCGGCCAGGGCTGCCCTCGACACACAGGTACTCCCCAGGCCACCCGTGTGGGACCCCGACACTCAAGTCTTTCTGCTAGAGCTCAAGCCAATGAGCTTCCCCTAGTTGTCATAACTACCTAAGGCCACCAAGGTGACGAGCTCCTTGTTACCATGGCAAGTGCGTGGGGCAGGCTCAAGCCTTCGCTCACTAGCCTAACAGAAAGCCAACTCAGCTTTGAATTTGGAAGACAACTGGTACTGGAGAAAGCCATAAGCAAGTGGGAAAAACCTAGTTCCTGAAGTAGCTCTCACTGTCCTCATACATGGGTGTGTGTCTGCATGTGCATGGAGAAGGGGTGCATGCCCACACCTGCCTGAGCAAGGTGCACGAGCTACCCAGCAGCCCTACTGCTTGCAGAATGGACACCCTTCTGCCACGGGCAGTGCCACCCCTGTGCTGCAGCCCTGTGCCCCACCACATGTTCATGCCCCATGTTCTGGATCAAGACATCTCTCTGCCTAAGCCCACAGACCCACACTGTCAGTTCTGGGAGGGCCTGATGACTGTCTGTTTCATACTACTTATCCTGTAGATGAGAACTGAGTGTCAGGGGCCTGGGGGAAAGCTCTGGCTTTGGAATCAGATAAATGTGGGTTCAAATCCTGGTTCTGTCATTTATTAGCTCTGTGACCCTTAACAAAATAATGCTCCTCGCTGAGCCTCAGTGTCCTCATCTGGAAATGTGGGTGTTGGTCCTTATATTGTGGTCTTACTGTGAGGATTAAAAGAAAAGTAAGTATCCAATCACAGGTGCTAGGACAAATGGATATCCCAGTGGAAAAGAAAAAATGTACCTTGACTCATACTTCACACCACATACCAACTCGGTTCCAGATGGATTTCAGATCTGAAGCTTTTAGAAGTGGCACAGAAGGTTATCTTCATGACCTTGGAATAGGCAAAGCTTTCTAAATTGGACCCCAAAACACTAACCATAAATTTAAAAACTGGTAAATTGGACTATTTTATGACCGAGTTTTAAAAAATTAAGAACTTCCATTTATCAGAGGGTACTATCAAGAGAGTGAAAAGGAAACTCATAGAATGGGAGAGATATTTACAATATAGATGTTTCAAGAAGCTCTCACGTCCAGAATATATAAATTATTCATGTAAGTCAATAAAAAAGTCAGATAACCCAATAGCTAAATGGGCAAAAGACCTGAATAGGCACTTCACAAAAAAGAGGCTATTCAACTGGCCAAAACACACGTGAAATGGTGGAGAACTACAGCAGAGTACAAGGATAAAGCTAGAAGCCTCATAGAACAAACAGTCCTTTCAGTGCAACAGGGACTCAACACACTTCCCACTCACCTGGAGGAGCTGTGCCATCTGCTCCTGTCCATGGGTTGGAGAAAAAATGGTCACCTAATATCATTTAAAAACCCAGGCTTGCACTTCACCTGGGTGTGGAGTTCAAATTTTCAGTCCTTTGTGATATAGAAATCCAAGCAAAGAAATTAAGATTAAAGCTGGCCTAGGACTATTGGAACTCCTGAAATGTCCCTGAAACTCCTTCATTGGAATTCTTTCACAACCTGGGGCTGAAGATGAGAGCACAATAATAAATTATGAACCATACAAGGGAATAAGATACAAATACAAAAAAACAGGAGAACTGTAATCCCAAGATGTAATATTACTAAATATGAAAGATCATCAACTAAGCATGTTTAAATTAAAAAGATCAAGGAATAGAAACCATAATGAAAGAGAACAAACTGAATAGGGAAAGGGAGAGGTTTGGAGCCAAGTAGAAATTCCAAAAATATAAAACAGTTATCTCTACCAGAGTCTCAGTGGATCGCTCGCAGAAGATTAGACACAGCTGAAGAGAGTTACTAATTTAGAAGACAGAGCTAGGAAATCAGTCAGAATGTATCAAGAGATTTTTTAAAGAGAGAGAAAACACAGAAGTGTTGTTAAGAGACACTAAAGATAGAAAAATAAGGTCCAACAAACTTCTAATATGAATTAAGGAGAAATGGGAATTGGCAATAATCTAACAAACTAGATATGCAATCCACGTCTAGGAATTTACTCTGAAGACACATCCCAACAACACAAAAGTATATGCGTGCACCTTTATCCACTGCAGCACTGTAAGCAACTGCAGAGCAATGGAAATCCCCCAACTGCACAAAGGACGTTCAATGAATAAACTGTAGTACATATGCATATGGAGTATTACTCAGTTGTAAAAATATAATGGTTGAGAATCATCTCTGTAAATTGACATAAAGTGATTTCCAGAATATCTTGTTAAGTGAAAAAAGAAAAATGCAAGAGAGTATTATTAAGGGCTGAGTTGTGTCCCCCAAAATGCATATATTGAAGTCCCAACCCCCAGTACCTTAGAATGGGGCTGTATTTGGAGATAAGGCCTTTAAAGAGGTGATTAAATTAAAATGAGGAGACAGAGACGCAGACACACACAGAGGGATGACCATGTGAGAACATGGGGACGACGGCATCTTCAAGCCAAGGAGAGAGGCTTCAGGAGAAGCCAACCATGCCCACTGTGGTCTTGGACTTCTAGCCTCTATAACTGTGAGGAAATAATCTGCTCTTTAAGTCCCCAGTCTGTGGTACTTTGTTACAACAGCTGTCACAAACTAATAAAAATATAAATAGCATGCTCCATTTTCTACAAGGAAAAGAAATTGAACATCTATTGCTTTTTTCTATGAAAAGAAACCTACAAAGGATAGACAAAAACTGAAGAGACTGGTTACCTAACCTAAAAGTAGTGTGTGGGAAGGGAGGAGCAGATGAGGAAAGGGGTATTTCTCTACATTTTTGAATCATACAGCTGTTTAGAACCACATTAATGATTTATATACTCAAAAATTAAACAAGGATGAGGGGAAAAAACTAAAATTGAACACAAACAGGAACAAACAAACCTAATTAAATTTCAAATGTACAACTATACCAAAAGGGGAAAGAGAACTAACTCAGGTAACTTCTGAGTAGTCTAAAAGATAAAAGAGACTGCAAATAAATACTGACGTTTACTTAACATGTTTGTTGTTGCAGTGATATGGGTTAAAAATTCTGAAACTACTTTGTGTGTTCTAGAACTGGACAAATGAGTAAATATACTGAGGAGGTGGGGAGACAGGATTATGTGAGCAAAGCCTGATACAAACAAAGCACAGGAGGCAGGAAGAACCCGATGGTGATGGATGGGGCATGGAAGTACTGAACTCATTGTTTTAAACATGTGTGTGTACATATATAAACACATATGTATATGTGCACATGCATTATGTATACATATCTGTGTTTATAGAAAGAGAAATATAGTTGTGTATCTCTCAGCTCTTCCTCTAAAAGGGCCTACAAGCAATGACACTGCAATAGCCATGGGCACACCTACAGCCTAGATGTTGGTTTCTAAATACCTTTCCTTCGTCAAAAGGAACCAGGGCTCCTTGGAGAAAGGGCTAATTCCAGGGTAAAGCCAGGAAAGTACAGGATAGCCTACAATATCTTCTTGTAAGTATGTGTATGATGTGCATACTGTGTAAGTATGTGTAATGACAACTCAGTGGCCACAGATGAAAGATTAATCCCTCATTCAGCTCTGTTTGTTTTGAGACCTTGGTGATCCAGTCCTTTGTGCTGAAGTGCTCTTTCAGGATTCTCACTATGGAATGGTCAGCGTTTTCCTGCTGTATTGCTTTTCTCTGTTGTGCTGGGCAAAGGATCAGTTCCTTGCACCTCCACTACAAAGATGTCCTTTTGCCTTCTAGAACTCAAAGACAGTATCTCTGATTTACTACTTTATCTTTCTGCTTCTTCTCCTGGATTTTCTTTGCAGGCTTCTTGGCAGTTTCTTCTGTATATATTATCAAAGATATCTTAGGTAAAATAGAAGAATGGTGAGTCTGCAATACTTTTTCCAGATCTTGAGAATCAGATCCCTGGAACTGAAGCTCTATCTTGCAAGACTTTCCCTGAGAAACTGTCAACACTTTTCACTTTATCTGTTTCTGAAGATGTATTTCTCTGTATAATCCCATCATTTACCATTACTCCTATATTGTTCAGCAATGTCAAGGTCACTGAACACACAGAAAGGCTGAGGAACTATTGTTCCACATTAAAGGAGACTAAAGAGACATGAGAACTAAATGCCATGTGTAATCCTGGATTAGACCCTGAACCAGAAGGAAAAAAGCTATAATGGACATTACTGGACCACTGGTGAAATCTGAATATGGTCTATAGATTACTTTTGTGTCAGTGCTAATATCCTTATTTTGATATCTGTTATCTGAAAGAATATTCTGTGGTTGTCTAAAAGAATGTTCTTGTTCTGAGGAGATACATGCTAACTTATTTAGAGGTAGGAGCAAAATGGAATGACGTCTTCAACTGACTCTCAAATGGTTTGAAAAAATGCTAATAATTGGTGAATCTGGCTGAAGGATATATGGGATTTCTTTGTAACATTATTCCCATAAGTTTGAAATTATATCAAAATAAAAAATTACCAAAAAGAAGAACATGAGGAAATTAAAGACATTTTTACACAAATAGATGCTGAGATATCCTTGCAGGAAGAGACACTTACAGGAAGTATTTCAGGAAAAAGGAAGCTAAATCCAGAAGAAAGGACTGGGGTTGTGAGAAGATGAATGAGCAAAGAAATGAATAACTATGTTGATAAAGCAAAATAAGTATTGACTATTGATAATACAGACTAATGCTCCACATCACTAATCATCGCAGAAATGCAAATGAAACCCCTAAGGAGATTCCACCTCATACCCATTAGGATGGCTACTATTAAAAAACAACAATAGCAAATGACAAGCATTGGTGAGGATGTAGGGAAAGTGGAACCTTTGTCCCTGTTGGAAAGAATGTAAAATGGTGCAGTCACTGCACAGAACTGATGGCAGTTCCTCAGAAATCTGAACATAGAAGAATCACCATATGATCCAGCTATTTGACTTCTGGGTATACACCCAAAAGAACTGAAAACAGGGTCTTGAAAAGACAGTTGTACACTCATGTTCCCAGCAGCATTATTCACAGCAGCGGAGCAGTGGAAGCAGCCCAAATATCCATTGACTGATGAATGGGTAAACAAGGTATGATCTATACGTATAATGGATACTATTCAGCCTTGACAGACAAGGAACCTCTGACATAGGCTATGATGTGGATGGATCTTGAGGGCATTCTGCTCAGTGAAGTAAGCCAGTCACAGCAGGACAAGTACTGTCTGATTTCACTTGAATGAGGTCCCCAGAGTCACTTACAGAGATAGAAAACAGAATGGTAGGTGCCAGGGGCTAAGAGAGAAGGGAAGTTTAATGGGGACAGAGTTTCAGTTTTACAAGATGAAAAAGCTCTGGAGATCTATTTCTTAACAATGTGGATATACTTAACACAACTATACCCCTTAAAACAGTTAAGATGGCAAATTTCAGGTTAGATGTTTTTTGCCACAATAGAAAAAAATCATAAAAATAATAATTAGGTGGATATCAAATACTAAATGAGAGTAACAAACAAGACAAAAACAGGAAAGCAGAATGAAAGCACATTTATGTGTCATTTGGACAGAGATGAGAGACACTAGCTTTAGAATTTACTGTTCAAGGATGCATACCAAAAGTTTAAGAGTCCGAAGTGCCCATATTGAGAATTCTGAGTACCAGTTTCCAATAACAGGCATGGGGCTGGAAAAATGTTGCTTCCATTGCCTGGGGGAAGGAACACACAAGATGAGCCTGGAACATCTTATCACACCAGAGAGTGAGGAACCTACCAAACACTAACAGGCGGGCCAAACGGACTCGGAAGGCAAGTCAAAGGGGCTTCACTGGCCAAACACAGGAAATCTGAGCATCAATAAGAAGGACCACAAGGGATTAAAAGACATCAATCATGGTCAAATCCACCTGTCCATAAGGATGCTGGGAAAAAAGAAAGCCACCTCACTGGTCACTTCTGGATTAAACACACTCATGTACTTTCTCTTTTCCCCCAAACTCGCTGAAAAAGAGTAAAGAATTTTTTTCAAGGTCTAAAACCACAAAGACAAAAAACAAAGTAAGAAAGAAGAGGAGAGGACAGCAACAAAACCTGGACACTGGAAGTAGACAGATGAGTTAGAATTTCCTGATTTAGCCCCAAAGAGCTGAATCCAGGGCCAAACGGGAAAAGCTGAGAAGCAATCAATCAGTATTACACCATCGAACCCCCCAAATGCTCTGAAATAAGCAGCATTGCAAGAGGGGATGAAAATGGTACTAAAGACAGGAGAACTGTTGGGAAATCTGCTTAGGAAGCAGCTGGATCTCTAACTCCTTTCAACACTCCACTGCCAGCAAGTGTCTCCTCTTCCTGCAGGAGACTGGAGGTTTATTCTTTAAAGGGGGTAAAATAGAGGGTCTCTGAGCTGGAGGACACCGGGCATAATTGCGGGAAGGGGAGTGACTTTATCTCTGCACGTATGTTCCATACTGAGATGCCAGCCCTCTCCCTACCCTGGCTCCCAGAACACTGGCAACCCGCCCTTTGCCTCCCAGTAGGACAGTACTTCCTTTTCCAAAACATCTAATCACCCTGGAGGAAAGACTGGTAAGTGCTGACAGACAATGGCTCAGCCATACCACCTGCTGAGATGCTGCATTAATAAACCCATCACCAAGCTCAAAGCTCTTTCAGGGCTCTCCTCAAACAGTTCTGAACAAAGGCCCCCCAGAGATTCGAGGAAAGCGTGCACGTGGGAAAACCAAGACAAAAAGTAGAAAATGGAAAGCAACCTAAAGGGGGAAAAAACAACTTAAAAAAGCTCTCTCGATATCCTCAGAGATAAGACATTGCACACATGAACAAAACCACTCCTGGAGATTACGCAGGGTGGGGCACTGCAAGAGCCCCAAGAAAGCTAACCATAAGAGACCACTCTTCTCTGGACACGAGCGGGTGCCGTGCGTCCCCTGCGTTTGGCTGGCCCCCCACTGCCTCCCATCCTTCCCTGCGGCTGGTGCCCAGCCGAGCTCGGCACTCACACAGTCTATGTTCTCGGTCATGTTCAGAATGATGTAATTTTTCCCGGCCAGGTTGCTCCACTCTTTGCAGATCACCTGTATGATGACAAGAAAAGAAGGGTGACTGTCACCAGGGCATAAGGAGGGCATCTGGTGAGAGCATGGGTGGTAACACTTGGAGAAGCTACAAGGTGCAGGATAGGTGTAGGTTTGCGACAGCTAGGTGGGAGTGACACGCCCAGACCCTCTGCAAGGTGGCATGCCCAGGACCCAGCCCAAGGTTCACAAACCCAGATGCCTCAGGGACAAAGCAGAGGATGTCTCAGGGAGAGGTCAGGTGAGACACCCAGGAAGCAGAGACTGTGTCAAGGGGCCAGACTGCCCAGGGCCCAGCCCAGCTAGAGGCTTCCAATGGCAAACTTGTTTGTGCTGCTCTGTAGGCCAAATGAAAATATGCCTGTGGGCCTGACGCACACTGACAGCTTGGGCCCGCTCTCCCTTCAGCCTGTGTTGGCGGGTGTGAGTGCTGACTTGGCATGCATGTGCACCGGGCAGGGACTGAGGAGAGCAGAGGGGCTGCATGTGCAGGGCTGGGCATGGGGAAGGGCGCAGGGACAGCACAGCTCAGGCACCAGCTCTCAGCCCTGCTCTAAGCAGAGGGAAGGCCAAGGGCGGCAGCTGTAGCGCTTAAACAAAACCAGGCCAGCGCACCAAGCTTTTCCAAGGCTTCTCCCTTTGCCTGTAGTGTGCTGAGACCACCGTTAATGGGCCCTGAGGTATCCAGCCCAATAGTGCAGCTGGAGTTCCACATGCTGGAGAGGAGCCTCACCCGTGGAGGGGCAGACCCTCCCTGCACGCCGTGCAGCCAGGGTGACTGGGCTCCACGGGGAGAGGCGCAGCCCCAAGGCCCACGTGCACCCCAACTTCACCTGAGTGGAATCCCAGGGTATTCTGGACCGAGCTTCAGCGGCCTGCCCTTCTTGGGGCTCCTGGCTGAGGTCTTCTTGCCCCACAGTAGCAGAGGAAGGTGTCAGTTCCATGTTTCTGGGGGCCAGCGGGAAGGGGGCTGAGTCTCCAGGATAGAGGGGGTCTTCATCGGGGGCCTCAGCCCCGCTGGGAGCTTCTGTTTGAGGGAATGAGGCCAAGGGTGGCGCCTCCCCTTGCTTGCCGGCCAACCCCGTGGCTCCCACGGTGGCCTCCTCACGCGCCTCCTGAGGGGCTTCAAACTCTACTCCATGCCCTGTGGCCGGCAGCACTGTGGCTCCTGCTTCCTGGCTGGTGAAGTCCTGACCCCCCACGGTCACTGTACTCGGGGTGACAGAGGGTGGTGACAAGCTGGGCTCCATGTTGCTCCCCACCTCCACACCGGAGGAGGCCTGGTCCCCAGAATCTTCATGCCTGTGTTTGGGGGCCCATGCGGCCTGGCTGCTGCTGGTGGGAGCAAAGTCATGGGCCTGAGTTTGAGCTGCTTCCTGGGGTCCATTCACAGGCAGCAGTTCCTCCTCTGCCTCCTCTTCCCTCTCCACCTCCTCCTTCTCCTGCTCCTCCTCCTCTTCTTCCTTCTCTCTGGGACCCATATGCCAGGGTGGCTCCACCAGGTTCATCTTGGGCAAGGGAGACGGGGGGCCTGGCATCTCTTGGCCCTGGCTGGTGTCTTCTATGGGACCCGCCTTCTCAGTCAAGTCTGGAAAAACGTAGTCTAAGGGACAGAGATGCAAAGTTCACTCACTAGTTCCATCACTCACTGGTGCGTTCAGTATTCACTGAGCTGATGATATAAAAGAGCCCTGAGGCCCACAGGGGAGGTGGGGGGCAGGATAACTGGTCCCTCTGGAAAGGAGGGGGAAGCAAGGCTGGATGGGGACCAGGGGCCAGCTGTGGGGAAAGGGGCCAGGCTGATCCTCATGTCCTTTATAATACCCACACCACGATTCTGCGGCTAAAATCCCGTGAACACAGGAGTGTATAAAGTATAGGAAAAGTTGTGTGACTGTGCCCCTTGGACACAGCTCTTGTTAACAGTTTGATCTTCTCTATTTGTTTTTATGATGTGCTTGTATTTCCTCACCTGGGGATCTCGCCACATAGACCCCATAACAACCATGGGGTCTTCTTGGCGAAATCCCCTAATGGAGTCTGAGAACGCTCTGATCACAGGAACAGAGGAGACCCATAGATTATGACCACTGCCCCTAAGCTATGCTTTCATTCTGTAATGTAGGCTCTAAAATGAAAAAGAGGCAAGGTGAACTAGAGAGAGGCCAGGAGCTGAGCCCAGAGGTTTCTAGAGACTTCCAGAACTTACAAGGTCACTGCTGGCAGTGGGAGAAGGAATTTTTATTCTCCATGCTATTCCTTGGAATTACATTTTGAAGCAGGAAATTTGGCAGACCTCCTAGAGACCAGGACATTTTCTGGCTTTTCAGGGAAACTTAGGCCTCTTCAGGATAACAACATATGGAAATTACAGACCAGCTATGCTGCAAACTCATTCAAAAGAACAGAAGCCATATCTAGGTAGCAACTTTTATTGGCTGCCTTTTTGTTTCAAAATAATAAATATCAAAGACAATTTAAAAATATTCTTCAGAAATGAGAGGTGGGAATAATTCAAGGTGGTGAACCGAGCCTACTCATTGTCCTCCTCCTCCTCCTCCAAAATTTCTGTCAAATGACAGAATGTTTTTTTCACTGTCAAAATGAAAGTTTAGAAAGTCTAGATAGTCTAGATAAATTTTATGGGAACATGCAAAGCAGATGAGATCACAGGAACAGATAACCCCTCAGCCAAAATAAACATAAGAAAGATAGCAGTGGAGGAAGAAGGTGTCTTACCAATGAGGGAGAACTCTGTACATTAGCAAAGAGGCAGAACATAGACCATTCAAGGAACAGAAGATAATTTTTAAGTTCTAATTATTATCCTCAGAAGGACCCAAAGATGTTACATCCCTAAAATAAGAACAATCTAATAAGAAAATCAACTAATCTTTTTAAAAGTTCTTAGAAGCTTAAATTCAGTTGTTGAAATGTAAAAATTCAACAGAATGGCTGGAATAAAAAGTCAAGGAAAAGTCTCCTGAGCAAAAGCAAAAAGAGAGAAAAGTTAAAAGATATAGACAACCAATGTGAGAAGTCTAGAAATATGACTTCCAGAAAGAACCAATAAAATGGAGAGAATAAACAGCCAAAGAAAGAAAGTTTCCCAGGCCTGGCAGTATGAATCTTCATATTGAAAGGGTATATAAGCAAGATAAATGATAAAAGACACACCTGGCCTCATTCTCATGACATTTCTGAATACTAAGGGACAAGAGAAGATCCTAAAAGCTCTCAGAGAAAAGAAAAAAACAGGTCACCTATAAAGGAACAAGAAACAGAGTTTCATATTATCATCAAACTTCTAATTAATAACAGTAGATTGCAGGAAAGGAATTGAAAACTGCATTAAAAATTCTAAGTCTATTTTAAGCTTGGGATTTTATACCCAAATAAACTATCATTTAAGTGTGCTTACAAAATAAAGACATTTTCAGGCATGTAAGGACTTTAATGGTTTTACTATCCACAGTTTCTGAGAGAATTACTTAAGTAAGTTCTCCAAGAAATCCAAAAAAGAAGACATGGGAAATTAAGAAATATGAGAGAAATGTCATGAGAATAAATCTCAGGATGGAAGGTGGACAGCAGGACTAGAGAGCAAGTGTTCAAATCAGAAAAAGGATCCAGAGGGTTCTGAGAAGAAATATCTCATGAAAAATAGCTTTTCTATAAGAAAACATAATTTTTAGAAGCTGAATGATCTTAGTGATAATTGAAAGCCTATTATATGTAAATGAATAATTAGAACATTCTACCCATCCCATTTTTGTTAATTATACTCCTTTTGAATAGCAGAGACATATTAACTCGAGATCTCTCCCTCCTCTTCCCCCTTGCATACACTCTGTGGGAAAGCTCCCTATTCCCCATGCAAAGCAGCGAGTCATGCTCATGGGAGAGGCCTGCAGTGGGACAGTGACCACAGAACTGCTGAAGAAACCCACGCCAGCCTCTAAATATGAGCCGCCTAGTATCACCCTTATAACTCTGAAAGAACCGCAAAGATTCACAGGACACTTGAGGATAGCCAGGCTCATCAAGAGGCATAAAGGTGAGCAAAAGCAGAGCATCTGACCTCTAAGAGAAGAGTTCATCTAGCAAACAAAAGAGAACTTAGAAAAACTTATTAACACCTTCAGAGATTCAAGAGGAAATTACACCCAAAAAATAGGTATATAAAAGAAGAAAAATATGTTACTTCAAATAATTTTATAATAGATCTGTTTAAACTGGAATGCAATGCATTAAAATGTAATGGAAATGGACTGGATGACCACTTAATGGTTAAACTATGTAAAAGAATGTCAGATGGGTACTTGGGAAATGCAGCATGTAAAATCCCTTACAGGAGTAAATTAACCTGGCAGCACTGTGCAAAACCAAATGAAGGAGATGAATGAAATCGGAAAAAAGAAGGGGTGCATTACAATGGTTCAGGTGAGGGAAATGCAGGTGATGACACTGGAAATGAGAGAAGAAGGGATTCAAGAGATGACCCAGGGGCAGAACTGATCAAATGCATTAGTTGGCTAGCTAACAGGAAGAAGTGAGTGTTCTAGCTGACCATGACAGCAACCATGCCATTAACAGAAATGGTGGGGCCAGAAGAAAATGCACTGGAAATGCTCAAGAGACACTTGAAATAGCCAAGAGATTAGATGGAGCCTGGGATGTGGCAGGAATGTGGTGGGTGGCAATGCAGCCACCGGCAGAATCCCACAGGGTGCAGGAGTTCCCGAGGGCAAGCAGACCAGTACCAGCCCTCTACTCAATTTGATGCTGACTTTCCAAAAGTTGGGGTCTCTACACCTCCAGAGAGAGCCTGGCTCCTAACAGAGTCCCCTCAGCTGCTATGTCCTCCTCTAAGCTGGCCAAGAGCACTCACGCTGTGGACAAGATCTGGGAGCCAGAAGCAACGGTCAGCCCCTTGGCTTCTTGGGCTTCAGATGTTCATAAAACGAGTGAGGGTGCTGGAATAGCTGATTTCCAAGGTTCCTTCTAGCACTGATACTCTATGCTTTGAAGACAGTTTGGATACACAATGGCGTGACAAACAACTCATCTACAGTCTAAAATAAGAATAGAATAGGATTCATGAGATTACAAATTCTTATTGACAGGCAAGGTGATTTTCATCTCTGTGTTCCCAGCACCTAACACAGTGCCTGGCCCAGAGGAGAAAGGAGAGCGATGTGTATTGACTGAACTCCTGACTCCCATCTTCTGCCTCTTAAACCCAGAACCTATCTCCTTTGGAGAGAGAAAAGAGCCTCCAATCATGACCCAGACTTCCCCGTTCGCGGCCCTCATGTCCCCCTAAATGTGATCACTTCCAAAGAGTCAGCCCTTGACACTCCGTTTCTGCACTGATTGCAAAGACTTCATCTATTGCCTCTACGCTAATGGCCCCCAAATTTACATCTCCACCAAGGCCTCACCCTTTTCCAGCTTCTTCCCTTGACAAATCACTAACAACGCTCCCTGCTGCTTGGAATCCGCAGGATTTTTTCGTACTTTTTAACCACCTCTCATAATTCGAAATTATTTCTTTTCCTTAGTTCTAGTGCCTATCAACTATATGGCCTTGGACATGGTACTTAACCTCTATGCATCTGTTCTTCCTTCTCTGTAGAATAATAACGGCACCTAGCACTGGTGGATCACGGACAGTGTGGGGATTCTGCCAGACCTTATCAATTTTCGTTATTCCCCCACCTCCTCCTCCCATTATTAACATCGCTAAAGGCATTTTTATATTGTAAAATCATCAAAGGGAAAATAGTCCCATTCTGGAAGTGTGCTCCACAGGCTGAGGAGCCAGACGAGCACAGAGTGATGCACCCAAGAGAATCCAGGACAGCATGCTGTGCGTGTACTCATGCCACACACACACAGGTGGGCAGGGCAGGAAAGGACGGATCTATTGCCAAGTCTGGACTGATATGAATGTCAGAAATGCCTCACACCAGAAACAAGAATTTAATGCAAGTCCCAGCAGGGGCGCAGCCTAGGAACCCAGTGTGTGGGGGGAAGTGGAATATGAGCTGTGGGACAGACCCCGGTGGGACGAAAACGGGGTCCTAGGAGAGTTGATAGTGGGACTGATCCAGACATGAATGTGGACTAACGAGCAAGTAAGCCAAGCTTTATCCAAGAGGAGAGCCAGAGTCTGATTAACTCTGAAGATACAATGGCATGTCTATGATACTCCTGCCGGAAATGCAGAACCTGAATTTAATCCCTGGCAGACAGGAGACACACCCAAGCCCCTCTCCTTCAGAAATATTAAGATCATGAAAGACAAAGAAAGACTGGAGAATTTTCCACAATAGAAGAGACAAATGAGGCATGACAACTAAATGTATTTCGTGATCCTGTAGTGAACTGGGAAACAAATGTTTTTGTTTCTTTTGCTATAAAGGACACTACTGGGAACACTGCCCAAGACTGAATAAAGTAGGTAATATTGTATCAACACCAACTGCCTGAGTCTGAGTACTGTACTGTGGTTTTGGAAACGAATGTCTTTGTTCTTAAGAAGTACACACTGAAGTGTCTGGGCAAACGAGAATTGTGTCTGCACGGTTTAGAAAACATTACATGTCTATATGTTATACATACACATACAGAGAATTAAAAAAAATGTGGCAAAATGTTAACGACGGGGGGGATCTGAGTGAGGGGTACATGGGAATTACCCTTGCGAGTCTTCTGTAACTTTGAAATTCTTAAAAAATACGGAGTTACAGAGGGAAGCGCTTCACAGGCTGCTGGCTTTAATGGGAAACAAAATCTTCTCTTGAGCCCTGGGGAAAATCAGGTCTCCAAATCGCGGACTTGGGGTATTTTATACTGGAGCTACCAGAGGAGAAGAAAGACAAGGTGGGGCCAGGGCAGGCCACCCGGGACCAAGAGCCCCAGGAGGAAGGGACACAGATGCCAGGAGACAGGCGAGCAATTGTGGACAGAGTGTGCCCAGGAAGGGTGACCAGGCTTCCAGGGACTCGCAACAGAGACAGAAAGCCTCAGTAGTCACTTGGAGGGGAAAAGGAGTACACTGGAAATGGAGGAAGAGCACAGAAGTGAGGCAGAGCAGGTAAAAAGCGGGCTGGAGATGAGGGGACTGAGAGCTGGAGAGGAGAGGAGGGAGGAGGAGGACCGTGTCCCCTCGAGGAGCGGCGGTGCGGCGCCCGGCCCACAGGCCCTGGCGCAGGGGTGGACTGCAGATCCCACAGACCCACCGCGGCCCCGTGAGCGCTGCCACACCCAGGGACAGCCCGCCCTGCTCAGCATCCTCGGCTTTGCCCTCCTAGCCCATCTTCTTCCTGGACTGGGGGCAGTAGGGTCCCACAAGCCCGAGTGCCTGTCTGGGCTGAGGATGAAGCTGCAGAGCACTCTGTATACATCCCGCATCTGGACACATGTATGAACAAGCAGAGATGCCCAGGAGACATGCTCAAGACTGTGAAAGCCAGTCAAAGTCTGCCCCTGTCCCCAAGAGGGTGAGACAGCTGGGACACTGAACAGATGCAAAGCCCCACAGCCCAGGCCCTCCATCGGGGGTGCTCCGGCTTGGCCTCAAAGCATGGGGGTGGGGAGTGGTCAAGGAGTAGCTAAGCTGCAAGGGGACTCAGAAGACAGCTAATTCAGTCCCCACACTGTCCATGAGAGACACCAGAGCACCACCCAGGACCTGGTCCTCTGGCTCGCCCCCAGGCAAAGCCGGGCAACAGCGCTGTGATGTCGCAGTACCCCCTGGTGGCTTTAAGGGGAAACAAAATCTTCCCTGGAGCACTGGGGAAAATCAGACCTCGAAATCACAGACTTGGGGTATTTTATACTAGAGCCCCTGCAAGATCATCACCCCCCTCCTACCAACGAGGAAACACAAGCCCAGAGAGAGGAGGGTACTTGCTCCATGTGGTGACACTAGACTTATCATAGTTGCAGAGCTGTAAAACAGGCGTGTGTGTGTTCTCTCACCGTACCTCAGGGGTAAAAGGGCCTTCCTATTTTCTTAGTTGCCCCAGCTTTCTTTCCTGGGGCTAAACAACCATAATGATCCCTTTTCCCAATCCTTCCCATTGTCATTATTCTTTTCTTGTGAAAACCAGATTTGCCACAGTTTTAACAGTCGCCTCAAAATTAAGAGTGGGTACACGATAAATATTTGCTAAATGAATCGTTGAAGATCACTGAACAAGATTCACTAACTCGAGGTTAACTGGTGCAAAATGCAAGGTGAGATTTCCTGACTCCCACACATCACTCGAGCTGCTCACTGCGCTTAGGCTGCACCCTCCTCTCGGACACGATGCGGTGGCTCAGAGGCAGCTGGAGGTCACTTTGATCAAGCTCCAGCCTCCAGACAGCTTTTTTTTTTCCTCCAGGCCTTTTTTTTCTTTTACTCTCACTATGGGGCTGGCTTTTGTTCCCTAAATAGATCATGTTGCATTTTCTTTCCCTCTTATATTTCATCAGTTTTGTAAGTCTCTTTGCCCAATTTATCAAGGTCACTCTGCCTTTCAGGGTATCTGCCTTCCAGGGTAGCTATAATCATCTCATGGATGACCTTTGGTATCAGCTGAAATATTAATGCACTGATTCCCCTGTTTAAGGCATGGAATTAAAACAGGCATCAGGGCTAGTGGCCTTGAAAGATCATAAGTGTTCCTTCAGGTCAATGTCAAATCACTGATAATGGTCCCCTAAGTGCAACACTCAAGCCAGCTATTCAACCAAGTGTTAAAACAAAAACACTCATGGAATTCACAGATTTGTATAAAACAAAGGTGCAAGGAAAGAAGCTTTCAGTATAATTAACAATGACTTTTTAATGGTCAACCTCAGTGGTCATCAAGAAAATGTAAATTAAACAAGATAATAAATTTTTTGGACTACCAACTTGACGATCTATGTATGTATTCAAAGATACTGCCCAGTATATTGTTTAAATGCAGGAAACAGGCACTCAGTCTGCTGCTGATGGGAAGAGAGATAGGGCCACATTTTGGAATGGGGAGCAAGACAAATAAAAACCTTTAAAAACAAACACTCTGAAACTACAATTTCACTTCAAGAAATGCACCCTAAGGAAACAATTAAGGAGGTTCATGACAATTTGATTTTAAGGATTCCCATCTTGGCACAGTTCACGTTACAAAAGACCGGAACCAATCCAGCTTCCATGCAGGGGGGGTGGGGGGGGAGGACACGACACGACTGACTATAGAGAAACGGTAGCCCACCCATGCATGGGGTACTATGTCAGCCTTAGAAGTGAGGTTTGGAGAGCTGCATTTGCTCATTTGCTCACTTGGAAAAATGCTGGTGAAACAGCAAGATCTGAACTATAATTTCATTTTTAATTAGAGCATATTTTATGTATTTCCTATATGGGAAAAAGTCCAGAAAGATGTATGACAAAATGTTAATGTTAAACTTACAAACTCTGGAGGATGGGATTATGAGCGGTTTTTATTTTCTTCTTCTAATGTGTTTGCATTTTCTAATTTTCATATAATGATATTTATTACCAGCATAAAACAAAAATACTGGATATTTTTAGTGTGTATCCACATGAAAGTGCTTCTGTCAGCTGGGCTTCCTCTAAAAAACATGCCTGATGTGTGCACTGTGACCCAGCAGGTCAAATCATTCTATAGAAGATAAAATTTCAACAAGGATTTGCTGTACAAAGACCTTTCCAGGTCCTGGAAGATAGCTGCTTTGATGATGTGGCTTCTAAAAATGCAATAGTAATTAAAGCACCTAATGAATGCTTTCATAAAGAGAAAGTGGTGGATCTTGAAGTAGAAATTTGATTTGAAATTCGGCTCTGTCACTTATTACCTGTGTAATTTAGTGCTTTTAACCCTCTCTAAGCCAGTTTCCTTAGCTATAAAACAGTGAAACCCATCATGCCTGCTTTTACAGAATTTTATCAGGTTGTGGAGATGTAAAAACATTAGGTGAAAATGATGCATAAAAATCTAAGCACTTTCTGAATGTTCCTTACTCAAGTGCATTGTGGTTTATGCCCAACCATCATTTCCTTCCCTTTTCTGTTACTGGCACTTCAATCCTCCTTTCAGGGGCACTCCTCCCCTCTTCCTGGTGCAGGAGAGTGGGCCCCACCCCCGGCTTCAGGGGGCCATGAGACCTAGCCTGGGCCAGTCAGAGAACTCCATCCCCATGCCATCAGGATTGGTTCAGAGACAGGCTCGTGACCCAGGCCAGACTCAAGCCTCCATCCTGAGACAAGTGCTGGGAAAGTAGCTGGGTTTGCAAAGTGAAAGGAGATGAAAACAGACCTACCAGGGGCTCTCTAAGCCACCACAGGGACAATCTGCCTAAGAATGAAGCCAAGGTGGGAAGGCAAAGCACTCTGGAGCCTGACCCCCTGGCTCGATGCCTAGACTGCCCCACCCCACCTCACCCCTGCAGCTGGAAACCTACCCTGGGGCTCGCCAGTTACTGAGCCAGTAAATGCCCCCTTTCCACACAGGCCTGTGAGTCTGAGCTGAGTTTCTAGCCCTTGCCGGCCCCAAAGAGTTATCTCTCTTCTTGTAGACCACAAATCAGCTTGTTCCCTAGGAAAATTAAAACTGCAGGCAGAGGATTTTATTAAGGAGATTAGAAAATGAAAGGGTGGAGGGCTACAGTAGGGGCAGGTCTTGGTATGAACAAGGAACCTGGAAAACTGTCCTTAATTAACAATTTTGCATGCATTTCATGGATCAGGCTGTAAGCCGCCTTGATGCTAGCTGGTGGAGTGGCAATTTACATTCCATTTCTTTTTCTCTACTTTGTTGAGACCACTCTTTCCACCTGAAACTGCGGAAAATCACATTTTAAAGCTGAAAAAGACTTCAGTCTATCATGGCCATGGTCTCACTCACAGGTGCAGAGACTGAAGCCAAGATCAAGAAAGGAGCTGACTCGCGGCCATCCTGCTCATCATGGCCAAGCAGACACTCACCTGCTGCTCTGCCATTGGACCCCGAGGGTCACTGCTACGGGAGGAGAAGGCAGGCGCCAGCTCCAGCTCTTTTAGGTCCGACAGACTAGAAAGGAGGGGTACAACAAAGCACCACAGACAATGAAACGGCCTGGCTTCCTCCCTAACACATACCATCAAGGTACCCCCAAGGCAAGACCCCAGGCCCCAGGGCATCACGGCTCAGGAGACCTGAGTGTAGGTTTGGCTCTGACACACGTAAGCTGTGTGGCCTTAGGCAAAGCTTTCAACCTCTCTTGGCCTCAGTTTCCTTATTTGTGATGCAAAGATGGAACTGCTGTCTTGCAACCTCATGAACTGTTTGTGAAGTTCCAATGAGCTAACCAAAGAGGAAATTCTATGAAAAAATGCACTATGCAAAATACAAGACATTATTGCCAGTCTCTGGTAAAGTCATGGAGCTAAGAGGCTACATAACAGAAAGACTCAAAGGTCCGGCACCTGACAACTCGGGTTTGAATCCTGGTTCTCACACTTAGCAGTTGGGCAGTTACCTAAACTCCCCGACACTCAGGTTGTTCACTGTCTCTTGGGATTAACAAGATACACTTAAAACTACCTGTGAAGATTAAAGGAGATAATATACTAAAAGCCCTAACAGTGCCCGGCACACACTAGGTGTTCAGTACATGGACAGGAATCACAGGTATTAGAAGGATGCCTGACCTGGGATTGGCTGTCCTTGCTGCTGCTGCATGGAGTTACCGTGTCCCGAGTGGCCATGTTAGATGGCCTTTAGCACGGTCACTGTGGACTCTGGACGGACTCCTTCCAACCAGAAGAGCAAAACCCAGGAGGCGATGCCCTCCTTCTTCCAGAGAACCCCAAGATGGGAGCCTCGGACTTTTAGGGTCACAGCAGAAGGCAGCAGTGGGGAGCTGCACACACTGTCCTCTCTGAGCTGCCTCCCCATACAAATCAGCCCCACTCCCTGAACACTTTTGTCTCTGTCATGTCCTCATAGTATGTTATCAAGGTGCCGGAGGAAACAGAAGCAGGATGACACTGTTAACACACACAGATGTTCCCTCTGCACAGAAGATTCAGCAAAACATGCTCCTTCTGTCCAGCCCACCACCCAGCGAGTGGTGCAGAGGCTGGTGTCCGCCCCAGCTTGCCTGCTTGGCATGTATCCCACCAGCATGGCCACCTGTGGTGGTCCTGCGCACTCGACAGAGTTGGAAGAGGCCTCGCAGAGGTTGTATCTTTTGCGCTTGGAGCTGAAGGGTGACTATGAGTCCACAGCCAGGCAGCCGGGGTGGAGAAGAGCACCCCAAGTGGGTGGGACAGAATAGGGAGTAGACAGGCAGTAAGGAGACACGATTCTCCGTCCAGCTCCATCACAGACCAAGTGTGACCTTGGACAAAGCACTGAACCTCCCCACCTGCCAAGCAGGGATGATGACAGGCTCACTAAATGATATGCGCTGGACAAGGGAAGGCGCCAAGGCCAGGGGCAAGGCCCGTGACAGACTGTCAAGAGCAACATCTGCAAACCTATGAGGGCTGCCTTTACCCTGTGTGTCCTGTGCTTTCACCTCACTTGGAGGACAGACTGGGCTGAGGAGAGGCAGCGGCCTGGTCGGAAGATGAGCACAAGGGCTGGGACAACAGCACCCCTGCTTCCTCCTCCACTGCACCTCCCACCACTCCCCCTGCAGGGCCCTCTGCCCCACCTACAACCCCGCAAGCGCAGCACAGATGAAGAAGCCCTGGGGCTGCATGAGGAGGCCAGATGTCCACCAAGTGCCCATGAGGTAGCTGGTATTCAGTGGATGGCAGCTCTTTTTATTACTAAGACCTAGAGAAGCCAAGGGGAGAGGAAGAGAGAAGTGAAAGTGGGGGGGGGGGGCATGGAGCAAATCTGAGTGACTGGAGGCCCAAGGGCTCTCCCCTCACCATCCTGAGGAAGGCCTGAGGCCCTCTGAGCAACTGCTTGTCTTAGACCCAAACAAAAGGAAAAGGCCAGAGGAAGACCCCACTACACAGAAGGTAAAGTGGCATTTCTTTTCAACGATGAGAGGACAGATCCATTGATGTGCACTGCTGCAATGGGGGGGTCTGTCTGTGGGAAATGGCTTACATCCCTGTCTCAACACCACACACCAAAATAAACTATAGCTAGAATAAACAGTGTGAAGAGTAAGCTTAAAAAAGGATGCAAGAAATAAAGGTGCATGTATTTCAGGGAGGGAAAGGCTTGTTTAAACATAAAGAAAAGAAAAACACATATAAACATTTTAAAACATTTCAAAAGAAAGACTGTCCAAACTCACAAAAAAAATCACGTGTATCAACACATAATAAAAATAAAAGTAACTAATAAACTAGAAAAACATTTTCTATATGGCAAAGAGGTTTCTATCCTTTTTACATAAAGACTGGTACAGTGATAAAAAGCCTCAATAGGAAAAAAATGGAAAATAGTAAAACAGCTAATATTTACAGAGGACTTATGACATACCAAGCAGCATGTTAAGTGCTTTAACTATTATTGCATGTAAACCTCACAATCCTATGATACTGTTTCCTAGATGAGAAAACTGAGGCTTAGGTTTTACTTGCCAAAAAGCACAGAGCTGCTAAATGGCAGTGCTAGAACTTCAGAATCTGCCCAAACCCAAAGCCTGCTCTTAATTACACTGCTTGAAATCAAAAAGAGGTGTGAATGGTCAGAACATACATATTCCGTATAAACGCACATATTTAGGTTTAAATGTATTAGTAATCAAAGGCCCTTGTAATTTTGCCTATCAAATTGACAAAGATTCTAAGTGACAAAATCAGTGGCAGGAAAGGTTCAAGAAACTGGCGTTCCTTCCACCTCCGGCAGGTATGCAAACAGGAACAGCTTCTCTGGGTGGTACCTTGGAAATATTTAACGGAAGCCTGGAGGAAGATTCACAGCCTTTATGCAGACTTGCTCCACCCCTCCAGGCCCACTCCCCTCCCCTCTCTACCCTGTCCTCGGCCCAGGGAGACCGATGCAGTGCATCACATCAGGGGCCATGTCCCTGCTTCCTGACCAGACTCCTCAGCAGAGGCTGGGGAAAAAGAGAATGACAGGGACCCCAGCAGGAAGTGGGGCGGAGCTGGGGGGCAATTTGGGTACTTACTCTCTGGGCTTCATCCCTGCCGGGCCGCTGTTCTTACCAGGACCACCCACCACTGGATCCTTGCAGCGTCCTCCCATCAGTCCCTCCCTTTGTCACAGAGGGTGTAGAGGCGCTGAGCACTCCACTGCCACTAGCCCTGGATTCCTTGGTGGTTTGCCCATCCTCTGCCCAAAGCTTTGTAAATTTGTTGCTCTATAAATAGACCCTCCTTGGATTATCTTAGTCTGATACTATCTTTTGTTTCTGGGTAG
Source organism: Smutsia gigantea (assembly GCA_032199065.1). Taxonomy (NCBI): domain Eukaryota; kingdom Metazoa; phylum Chordata; class Mammalia; order Pholidota; family Manidae; genus Smutsia; species Smutsia gigantea. The sequence goes on from JAVSCE010009884.1 coordinate 25,959, forward strand.
GATGCTGATGGATATATCTTTAGACCCAGATAATTTTACTCTAGACATTTATCTTTAGGAATCAATCAGAAAGGTACAAAAATATATATAAGGTATCTGTAGCAGCATTGAAACTGGAAACAATATAGATATTCAATGGTAGGAAACTGGTTTCATACATATAATGCTCCACATGATAAAATACTATGTAGTCATTAAAGGTCAAGTTACAGAAGAATATCCGATAATGTGGAAATAAAATAATGAAATATTTTAAGTGAAAACCTGGTGTGATCTATGATTTCAATTGTGCATATAAAAGTGACTGGAAGGATGTATCCCAACTAATAGTAGTAATTATCTTTTAGCTGAAAGACCATGGTGGGTTTTATTTTCTTCTTTGTTTTTGTATTTTCCATATTTTCTACAATTGTCATGCTATCATTTTTGTAATTAGAGAACACAAATCTAAACTATTACACATTCTAAAAAGAAAACTGACGGCCAAGTACCGTAACCCTTGCCCAGGTGCAGGCACACACACGATCTGCCAGCAGTTAAAATGGGCTCCCGCTGGCCCAGAATACTTGCACAGCTGCTGCGGCTAGAAGCCGCAGGAGCTACAGTCAGTGTGGCCGTGTGCATCCCAGCTGGGCTCTGAGCCGGGGGCTTGCTTTGGGCCCCCATGTTCATCAGCTGTGCTCTGCAGACCCAGGAACCAGCTCTGGGGCTTGAGCAAGGGACTAGCAATTAGAGCGCCTTGACTGGGGGGTTAGAGAGACCTGAGAAGGGACACAGGACCTGCAACAAAGACAACACAGCACAGCATAGAAAACAAACAAAACCCTAGACCTTGGAAAGACCCAGGTTTGAATCAGAATCAAGACTGAACACCTTTACAGCTGTATGCCCTTAGGCATGTTTTTAAGCTCTCTCAGTCTGTTTTCCTGTGTTTAAAATGGGGATAATATTATTCCTTTCACAGGCTATAAGCATTATATTGAATTATCTAAGCACAGAATACAGGCTCCCTAAACAGCAGTGAATATTAAGGAGAAAAGGGCTTCCTAGGCCACTAAGACACTGGAGTCACAGAGACCGGGCGCTGATGGACAGGGGGACAACAGCATGGCAGGAGCCAGAGAGAGAAGTCGTGTGACTCACGCAAGGAAACGGTCACTTGGCTATTCTGCCCAGACTGCCTCACATTGGCTGTAATCCACACACACTCAGGTGAGGAGCTACCTGCAGTGGGCCCCAGGTCCAGACTGGAGTCGTTCAGCTCCTCCTCCTCTTCCCAGAAGTACTGTGGTGGCTGCAGGATACGGGACTCTTCGCTCTCTTCGCTGGGGAAGCCAGAGCCAGGGGCTCCCAGGCCCGCCCCCAGTCCCATGGCCTCACTGGGCTCCTCCGTGTCCAGCGGCTCCAGGCCAGTGGGCAGCAGGAGGTCCAGCAGAGAGGTGGAGGTGAGGCCCTCTGGGCCTGGCTCATCAGGCCCGGCCGCATGCACACCCAGGGACGCTCCTGCACAGACACAAAAACCGGATGGTTATGAGAGGCCAGAGAGGACAGGCTGGTGCGGGTCAGACATCAACAACAAAGAACCCAGGGGTGGGGCTCCGGGGGACCCTCCTGACACTCAGGGCCTGCAAGGGGGTTCTGAGATGTCGTCCTCATCTCAGAAAGGCCAAGCTGCTTCACTCTCGCTGTGGCAGGGGCAAAGGCAAGACTGCAGAGTGTGAGGAACCACTGACTCGGCACCCGGCCGGGCATCTGTTTGCTCAGAAACGCCCATCAGGCACCCACTCCTGGCCACCACCATGCCAGGCACTGGGGGCACAAATGCAGCCAGGAAAGGATCCCTACTTTTAAGGACCCCATGAGGACGTTGCTCCCCTAGCTTCTAACCTGGACTGAAAATTTTCCAAAACTGTATTAAGACCATGATTTGTGTTTCATCAATATGGTATGCTGAATGCAGTCTTTAAAAAACCCTGGGAGGTGAGAGCTCAAACTCATCCAATGTTGGTAACGACAGGGCTCATTTAGAATCTTGGATCCTTCTCTCCGAATTTTCAAATATATAAACAAGTAGACAAAAAAATTAAAGGGCATCTTTGTTACAAAACAAACAAATGAACAAGCAAAAACCAGTGAATTAAAGGGCATCTTTCTTCTCTCACTCCCGCTCACCAAGGAGAGGAATACAGCCCTATCTGCCAGTTTCACAACTTAATTACTAACTTCATTACAGGAATATTACTAACTTTCTACACATCTTCTGGAAAGTTGCTTAAAACCTCTACATCTAGTCTCCTCACCTGAAAAAGAAGGTAGATGAAATGACCTCCAAATTTTCTTTTCTAAGACTAACAGTCTTGTTGAAGGAAAGAGAATTTTGGGAGTTAGTTTAGGCTCTTATCCCTGTGACCTGGCTTCACAGGTGTTCGTGGACATTTTTAGTGGTCATAATAAAAACGAGAGCTAATGTTATTGGCCCGGTGTGCTAACTGCTCTGTGAGTGTTATCTGAATTTTAATCTTAAAAACAACCTTATGAAGAAGTCAGACAGCACGGTTTGGCATGCACCAGCCCAGCGATGGCCCCTGAAGAAAATGGACATTGCAGATGCAGAAATGAGTTCCACCAGAATTGGATGGGCATCTGGATTAGGCTGTGCACCAGTCAGACACCACAGGACCACCAACACATCTAGTCACAATGAAAGCTTCCAGGGTTGAGCAGAAGGGGCTTAACAAAGTACAAAGCATGCAGAAGAGGATACACAGGTCTTGAAATCAGACACAGAAGGGTTTCCTAGTACAGGGAGCTTGGCACCGGGAAAGCCGGCTTCCATTCCGGCTTCGCTAGCTGTGACTGCGGGTGAACCACTTCACCACTGAGGCCTTAGCTTCCTCCTCTCTACAGCAAGACAATAATCCGGGCAGCCCTCACAGGGGCAGGGACATCACGTGAGGTCCGCTCCCCGCAGCACATGTAGACTGTGCTATAGAGCGCACACTGTAGTCTAGGAAGGTTAAGTACTATTATCCTATAGAAAGAACAGAGAACAGGGACCTTCTGGCCAGGAAAAGAGAACATTTAAGAAAGACAGGGGTCAGTATATTCTAATACAGTAAAATAAAAGTTTGATGTGGATAATGAAGATCAGAATTATTCTATCAGACTTCAAAGAAAAAACGAGGACTAATGGGTGGGAACACAGGATGGCAAAAGCCTTTATGCCTAGGAAGCTTGTAATGCCTAAGTCACCTCCACCCACCTGCCTAGGTCTTACTCTGCTTCCACTTCTGCTTCTGAGAAGTGTGCCCTGGCCACTCCTAGTCTAGGCCAGGAACCACTCCGAGGACCTCACTTTCTGAACCAACTACTGCACTTTTCTCCCTGAGTCGTGACGGACCGCCAGACAGCTGCGCTCGCTGAGCTGTAAGCATATAGCCAGGCATCCCATGTTGGTTCAGCCTTGTCATTCCAGGGTCTCGAGAGTCTCTGAAATGGAATAGGGGCTCAATAGATGTTTGGATAAGTGAATGAATAAATGGATAAATACCCCTCTTGTTTTACAGAAGAAATAACTGAGGCCTTGTGAGATGAAGGTCAGCTACTTAATAGAAGAACTGTAATTAGCTGGTTTCTCTCCACAAAAAGGTCTTGCAGATGCTCCATGACGACCGGAAAGCAATCACTCGCTGGACTGGGCACGGTTCTTCCAAAGTAGTAGTAAGGGAAGACATGTCCAAGATGGCATAAATACAAATGCTGGGATTTAAGTAGCAACAGAAGAGGCTAGAGCTGAAGACTGAGCCAGCCCTCCCCGGCCCCAGCATTTTTCTCAGGGTCCCCACGGCCGATCCAAACCACGCTGCGGCTCTGGTGCAGGCATCTCTCCTCTTCTCCAAAGGCCTTGTCAGTAAGGTGGCTCCCAATATTTTCACCAGGAATCCCCCTTATTTATACTTCCGCGGGGACCCTGTGTTTGGAAATACTTTGCATATAAACTGTACTCATTTAACAGTTATTTTCTAATTTTACAAAAATTAATGGGACTCAAATAGGCTGTCAATTAGAACTACCATGGGTTTTAGGTAGGGTGCTGTGTCTCTGTGGAGGTAAAATTTGCCTTAGACTTTCTGTTGCAGCAGAACGCGGTCACCCCCAGCTCCTCCTCTGGGACACGGGCAGTGCCTGGCCCTCTCTGGAGATACAAAGATGAACACGAGACAGCCTCAGGGGATGACCATTGTTTGGAAAATGGAATCGAAATTTTATATATGATACGAGCTGACATAAGAGCCCTAATTTTCAAAAGTGGTATGTCCAGGATTGGGGCAACCACATATGTTCATGTGGAAAAACTCAGCTGATGAGAAATGTTTGTGATAATTAAATAACAGAAATGTTACAGGTTCCCAGGGCACCCGAGCAGCCAGCCTTTGAGAGGGCCATGAGCTCACATCCTCATCTTCATCCCAATCCCTAGCTGGGATGTTGGGAAAGCCACGACTGCAGCCTTTTTAGAAAAGTGTGAACTGATTTTCTTTAAGAATTCTTGGTATTTTAACCTCTACGAAACCACCAGGGTATTGAACACACATTGGGCCTCTTGAAGACCTGAGAGCTGTCTCTCTCAGCTGAGCTGTGGTGTGGCAGGAGAGAAGTCACTGCTATCTAGACCTTGGTCCGCTCTCCAGAACAGCTTGGATCTTGAAAGAACTGTCTGCCCTCTGGAGGGAAGTCTGACTAGCAGTCCTGTACATTTCCCACCTCTGGGGATAAAATGTTTAATCAGTGAAGCCTTTAAGCAGAGGTCTGTGGTCTGCTGAATTCACTGGGTCTATTCCCTACTATTTCCATGACTTAGGCCAGTTCCTCCATTCTCTGAACCTCCCCACCTGTCAAGTGGAGAAGCCACAGTCTCCCTTTCTCTTCTCTTCCTCTGCCTCCTTGTCTTCCTGTCCAATGGTCTAATCAGAATGAGAGATTTTGACAATTCTGCTTTAAAGCTATGCGTGAATAAAAAGGAATATGGTTTTTCATTCCTTCTCCAGTAACTAGTCCCATGTTCTTGAAGTTATTTTTCCCTGTGATGATTATTTTTTCTTTATATAGACCTTGATGTTTTCAAAAGCCTTGGCTTGGCAGTGGGTAATTACTTAGGTAATTTTGAGAAGTTACTTATTTTCAAACTTCCCCACCAAAATAGTAGCCGAGACCCAACCATTCTGTGTATAATTACTTGTGTATTTAATAATTAATCTGCCTTAATCAAGAGCCCACCTGATTTAAAATTTCAGAATGGCATTCCTTGGGATTGATTCTCTTTTCTTCTCTAACACCTATAATTTCTTCTTTTTTAATGCTATAAATTTCTGTTACTTCATCACTCCCAACAGAGAAAGGAGAGAAAAGGAAGACATGTGAAAAAGGTTCAGGGATCAGACTCACAGAACAGAAAGTCTGACCCAAACGAACCCAGAAAGAGAGGCAAATGAAGCAGACTTGTATCTGTCTGGCGTGAACAAAACAAGGCCCTGGTAGTGCCCATGTTTTAGCTCCCCTGCAATCTGCTCCTGATCCAAACATCCTTCTCTGATTCCCACCATCAGCCACACCCCCTCCCCTATCAGCTGCTCGGAGTCCAGATCTCCCTAAGCCCTCGCCAGACACAGTACAGGAGCTGCCGGGCAGCATCTGTCACAGTCGCCCACACCCTTGAGTGTCAGCTACAACAAGAATTGTCTAGCACTCTCACACTTAACGCTCGTGTGTGTGTGTATGGGTCTGAGGAATGGTGCTGAAGGGTCCCTGCAGGGTTTCCACACAAAGTGTGTAAGAACGATGTACTGCTAGACGCGCATGTCGTCCAAACACAGGGGCGGTAACGTGCCTCACGCAGTGTGCACGGGAGCGGGGAGGAGGGAGAGGAGGGAGAGGAGGGAGCGGAGCTGCTCACAGTAATCCACAGCGTGCCGCATGAGGGGGCCGGCAGTTAGCGATGGGCGCGGGTCCTCACTCACTTTGCTGGCCGATGCTGTTGTGGCTGTCACACAACAAAACAGCAGACTGATCATACCCATTTGTTGACTCTCACCTACTTCCAAAGAGGATTAATTGTATGTGAGGCCAGAGGTAGGTGTGTGTGAGTGTCTGACACAGACGCTGATGGGCACACCAGTTAGGTCCTTATCCATCCTGGGCTCATGGTGGAGAAAAAGTACCCTCACTGAACTGAGCCTTTAAGGGACATGCTCAGAAGCAAGTGGCCCGTTTCTCCTCCCAGCCGTTTTCCCTGGGGTTCTGTCATCGTGGGCCCATAGCAGTGGCCCAACTCATTGCCACCATCAAGCAAAGCTTACACCTCCCCTCAGGCAGAGACCCTTCACAAGTCTCTCTATGCACACACATAAGCATACAACGCACCCATGTCTTTGGTGGCTAATGACATGGGAAGTGCCTAGTAGCCAGTGTTCCCTGCATACATCTACAAAAACACATGTACACACATTATACTCCTGTGTGTCCACTGAATGTGGAGTCACGCAAGGCTACCTGATATGTGAGCATGTACACACACATCCCAGTACTTTTCTTCATTGACACCAATTAACCATCACACTTTATACTGCACACGTCATCCTCTCCCCTCTGCTGTGTCCCCCACACATGAAGACGCTGTTCGGCCATGTCCTTATTTGACCCACCCTTGCAGAGAGCCCCTTTCCCTGCCCCCATTCTGTGGAGGCCTGTCTCACAGGCTGTCACGTACGTTGCACGCACCTGCCATGCACACACCTAAATCTCGTGTCTGCCACTGGGAAGCCGTTCAGCAGGCTTGTTTCTCTCTCAGCCACATCCGTTTCACACCTGCTCCCACCCCCAACCTGTCATCCACACACATCCCAATGCCCTGGGTAGCTGCTGAATGGAAAGCACGTCTCTGAGGGTCTCACACATCCCTGCGGGTCAGCTGCGCAGGGCTATCCAGCACTGTCACTGTCACAAACAGAGACCTTCCGGTGGCTATCAGACCTAATAAAGTTGCCCAACGCAGTCCAGGACACTCATTCACAATGACACACCCCCACCTCCTGTCCGGCAGCACCACATACGTAAACACACCCCCACTGTCGCAGCAGCTGTGTGTAGGGGGCTCCGGCTGTTTCCCCTTGTAGCCGTGGACACCCCCGCCCATGCTCACTGTGGTCGCACCGTGGGACCTGTAAATGACCCCCTCATCCCTGCACGGCCCCACGGAGCTGGCTAGCAGGGTCCGCACTTCCCTCACCCGCGCTCCCGCCCTGCCCGGCTGACCCAGTGCACCGCGCCCCGGGAGCGTGTGCGGGCGCGCCCGTGGCCACCCTCGGTGCCCACTCTCCGGCGCGTGCGTGCGTGTCCCGCGCCCTGGAACCGCGCACCCCGAGGCCCATGCGGCTGCCCCACGCCCTAGGAGCTCGCGTGCCGCCGCCGCTCAGCAGCCCCGCCGATCCCCGCGCTCCCGCGCCTCGCGCGCCGGCCCCTTTGTTGGCGGCTCGGGAGCTGTCCAGCACCGCCGCCCGGTGCCGCCGCCGCTGCCCGGCCCCCGCCCTGCAGCCGCCTGCCCGCGCGGCGCGCACTCACCTGCGGCCAGTAAGAGCAGCAGCGGCGGCAGCGAAGCGGCCCGCAGCAGCCGGCCCATGGTGCAGCTGTCGCCGCCCGCAGCCACAGCGGCGCGGCGCCTCGGCCGGCGTCAGGGGCCGCGCGGGCGGCGGCGGCGGCGCGCGCCCGCCCCATTCGGCCCCGCGGCCGTCACTCAACTCCGGCTCCGCCCAGCCGCGTGCCGCGGGCGCGCCCCCGCGCAGACGAGGCGGGTGCGCGGGCGTACGCCCCTCTGCCTCGGCCCCCGCGCCCGGCTGGCCAATCAGAGCCGCGGAAACGTCTGGGGGACGGGGTTGCGACCGCTAGGCCGCGGCCTCGCACCTCGATCCTGGTGGGACCCGTGGACCCTCTCTCGGCGGCTCCAGGCCCCAGCCCGAGGGCGCAGCGACAGGGGAGCGTGCCCCGGGGCTGCCCACAGCCACTGTGCTGGAAACATGGCCTGCCGTCACCTGCACGGAATGAGCATGACCAGAGGGACAGAGGAGTGACCAGTGACGCTACGGGGTGGAGAGTGTGGCTAATGGTACATCAGGAGTTGAACTGGGCCTCTAGGAGGAGTGGGGTCAGAAAAGATTTCTTGGGGGCACCTGAGCTGGGTGAGACATGAAGGCCAAGGTAAGAGAAGGACTCGCAAAGGCCCTGGGCCGGGAGGTTGCAAAGAGCCGGACTTGGAGCCAGGCAGTCTAGTGTGCACCTTCACTTCAAACTTTCCGAGACCTCGAGCGAATCGCTTCTCACCTCTGCGCCCCGGGTGCCTCATCTGTGACATGCAGGCTTTGGGGTTTTAGGCCAGTGTTTCTTAACTTCTGTTAAGCGTTTTGTCCCTTTGTCAACCGAAGTTCATTCATGTTTTGCTAGTGAACAAAACAGTCACAACCCCCACCCTCATTCAGTCTATGGAAGACAGACTCAAAGAGACTCAACACCACACACATGATTGCATCATTTCAATTGCAGTAAGGTCTGTTGAGTATAAGGGGCTGTGAAACAGTGTAGAAGGGAAACTTTACACTTGCCTGCCTGAAGAAATGACATTTAAGCTAGCACCTGAATGGATGAATGGACATTTGGTAGGTCAGGTTGGGGAAAGAACATTCCAGGCAGAGAGAAAAGCACAATAGGAATTCCTAAGTTTGAAAAGGAGCTCAGCCACCTAATTGAACAGAGAAAAGTCCTGACCCTTTTAGAATTACTGCAATTTAAATATCTCCAGCAGCCATAATTTTGCTTTATATATAGTATGTTCGGAGAACACTTTTAAGATAAATTATATTGAATCTGCTTTTCCAAGCAATACCCTCACTCTTCTATCCAGGAGAATATCACTATACATTGTAAATGATCACAAAGGACTCTTCCAGGACTAAATATTTAGGAGAAAAAGGAGTGGGAGTGGAGGGGGATAGAGAGAAATGGGTCCCAGGCAAAGAAAGAACATGAGCAGAACATACCACAATATGATAGTAGACAGCATATCATATTTAGGGGATGATGAGTTTCATGATGAGGGTGGGGGCAAAAGACAAGGCTAGAAACATAGTTGACTTACTAGCTGAATATCTTAATCTTAAAATATTAAATCCACTTTTCAAGTGAAAACAGGGAAAAAATGAATAGTCTAAAACATAATGAAAAGCAGTACCATAAAATTAGAATTTTTAGGTAAAGATATTTTTATGTAATTCACAGAACTACATCATGTCATTTAGCCTGTGGCCAATTTACACTGCCCAGCCCATTTTTGTCCATGGACAATCTGGGTTCTGGAAAGATAGGTGAGGACCTGGACATTCATATTGAATGTCATAATGAGAAGCTTGGACTTCATTCTCAAGAAATTTATTTCTTATATAGGAATCATGGCATGATTAGTTCTGCATTTTAGACAACTCTGGCAGCAACAGGGAGGAAGGGTTTGAAATGGAAGAAGGAACAAAATAGCCAGTGGAGAGATTGCGATGGCCCCAGTGCAGATGGTCAAAGTTGGACTGGGGCAAGTATGGCAGATTTGGGAAAACACTCCAGACAGAACTAATAGGACTCAGGCAATGACTGAATTGAGTCGTGCCAGCTGCGGTTTTGGTGCTTTTCTCTTTGAACGCATAAATTAAAGGAGACCCACTTTATAATAATGCTTCACACGAAGAGCCCACCATAGGTAATGGCTGCAAAGTGTAAGGCGATTGTGGACTTTTAAAATGAGTACAAGTGTCCACATTAAGGAAGTTAATGGTCCTGCTGTTCTGAACTGTTTGAACTTCATCAACATAATGTTTCTATAGTAACCTTTTTTTTTTTTTTAGGAAGGACTGAGTAACAGGAGAGAAATCCAGCAGAATGTCATGAAAACAATCGCTGAAGCAGAGAGTATCTGGCTAGAAAAGAAGACGAGGGTCTGTCTACACCATCGTCTGTCTCCTTCCCTCTGCTAGAAGGAAGGAGGCATCCCTTTTTTATCAGCGGCCAGTTTTATCATCCCTTCTTTATCACTTTATCACAGGCTCATCACTGCATTATCTGTCTCCTTTTCAGTGATGTCTCAAAGACATCCATTTTAGAGGTCTCTTTTCTGACAGTGTCAGCCTCTCTTCTGGATCATTCTCATTAGATACAAACATGACCAAGAACCCCTCACCTTAAAAAAAAATAATGATAACTGGGGGAGATGAGCTCACACTGCTTGTGCACTGAGTACATATACCTGCTTTCCCTTCCTGCTCTTGAGTCCTGGAAATAATAGCAAGATGTATGTCCAAAATAGCACTGGGAAAGAAGATGGAATCAGTCAGGGGGTTTAAAATGCTGAGGAACCACCTGAAAGATAAAAAGCAAATGAGATTTAATTGATGGAAGAAACCACAGCCCCAAATGCATATGCCCCTTCTGAATAACTCCTAGGTTAAAGAGTAAATCACAGTATAAACTTTAATCTATTTAGAAATCAATGACACCGTGACACATTACATATCAAAATCTATGCAATGCAACCAACAATTCCCAGAGGAGATTTAACAGCCACAAATACATTTATTAGGAAAAAAAACAGTAAATGAACTAAGCATTCAATTAAAGAAGGTTTAAAACACACACAAATCAATTAATTTCTGTTAAAATAACAAAAACCCAGTAGAACTGATTGCTAAAATCCTGTTATTTGAAAAGATGAATTAAAACAGTCAAACCTTTAGTGTCAAGATAAGAAAGAGAATACATAAGTAAATGCTATTAGAAATGAAAAAGGAAGAATACTACCAAATAAGATTATAAAGTTAAATGCAAAACTTGGCATGTATCAATAAAATTTAAAATGTAATTGAAATGAGTACTTTTAAGAAAAACACAAAGTACTGAAATTGATTCAGGTAGTAGAAAAGCTAATAAATAACAATGGGGGAAAAAAGACAATAAAAACCCACCCTTAAAAATGATATAAGGCCCCTTGGAATGAGTATCCTATCAAACCTACAAAATACAAACTCTTCTAGAACAACATTAGAAACTATCCCAACTTACTTTATGACGCTAGTATAACCTTGATACCAAAACAACTAAGAATAATACAATAGGAAAATAAAACCCTAAGTCAGTCTTCCTGAACACAGATGCAACTTTCATAAAGAAAACAGGAGCAGGTTAACTTCAACCATGTATTAAAAATAATAATGTATCATGATTAAGTAGGGCTTATCCTAGGGATACAAGATTGGTTGAGTATTAGAGAAAGCCACTAATTTAGTTCTCTGCATTAAGAGAGTCAAGAAGAAAAAAAATTTTTTTTCAGGAGATATCAAAAAAGGGCATGCAATGAAATTTAGCATCTACTCCTGTTAAAAGGAACAAAAACTTAAGAAGTAAACAAAAAGTAGAAGAAAAAATTTTTAATTCAATAAGTGGTATCTCCAGAAACCTACAGCAATCATCAAACTTACAGAGGAAACAGTAGAAGCATTCCCATTTAAGGGAGGAAGAGAAAACAATAATCATTACCACCACAAATAGTGACTATTCTGTAAAAGATAATGTAATAAGTCATTATAAAGGAAATGGATGAAAAATATTGGAGAAAATTTGGTAAAACTAATTATTTGTAAGTGTAACTAATTATTTGCAAGTGTGCATAGAAAATACCTGACAACCAACTGATACAGATTGAAGACATTTAATAAGAATTCAGCAAGATTGCTGAATGTGAGATAACATACAGAAATCAATAACTTTACTGTGTATCATCACTAACCAATTAGAAAATATCGTAGAAGAAAGTATGCCATTCACAACAACTGTAAATAGGAGTAAACCAAACTAGATCATGTAAGAACTAAATGAAGAAAACGCAGCTTCATATAATAGCAGAACAAAGGGGAAAATGTATCTTGTCCCTGTATAGGAAGATTCAATATTGTAAAGATACCAGTTCTTCCCTGATTAATCAACAAATCTGAAGCAATGCTGACAAAAAATCCTAAGAGAATATTTTATGGAATTTGACAGGATGATTTAAAACTTAATCTAGAACAGAAAATGTTTAAGATGTGTCAAGGAAATTTTTATCAAAACACAATATGAAATATAGAAATTAATGTATTGAATCTGGAATAGATGCACAAATCAATGAAATAAAATAGAAAGTTCAGAAAACAGACTCCTGTTTATGATAAAGCTTTTCAAAGTAATGGGGAATGGCTATTCACTCAATAAGTGGTTTTGTGTCAATTATATTTGAAAATATAAATTTAGAACCATATTTAATATCATCACACCAGTTAGACTGAAAAACAAAATATAATAATTTTTAAAAGCTACCTTAACTAATGGAAAGTAGTATAGGAAATATATTAACCAAATGCAAAGACACAAAGGAAATGACTGAGTTTTACAACTATATAAAATGAATACCAAACATTTAAAAAAGAATCAATACCAATTCTTCACATAATCTTCCAAAAAATAGAAGAGCAGGAAACACTTCTTAAATCATTCATTATGTAAGGCCAGTATTACTCTCATACAAGAAACAGACACAGATATTACTAAGGGAAAAAAGTGCAGACCAGTATCTTTTGTGAATATAGATGCAAAATTGCTCAATAAAGGACCAGCAAACAAAATCCAGCAACACATAAGAATTTTACACTATGACTTAATGAACTTTATCCCAGGAATGCAAGGTTAATTTAGTATCTGAAAATCAGTTAATGTAGTATATACTGTATCAATTGAATATAGGCCAACACCCACATGATCATCTCAATAGATACAGAAAAAGCATTTGATTCAATTCAACACCCCTTCAGGGACTGTTAGGTGTGATTAAGTTAAGGATCTTGCAATGGGACAGTATCCTGGATTGTATGGGTGAGCTCAGTGTAATCACAGGCTCCTTCTAATTGAAAGGGGAGGAAGGAGGGCCAGAGTCAGAGGAGATGTGGTGATGGAAGCAGAGGTCAGAGTGACACAATTGGTGGCTTTGAAGATGGAGGAAGGGGCCACCAGCCAAGGAATGCGAGCAGCCTCAAGGAGCTGGGAAACACAAGGGAATGGGTTCTCCCCTGGAACCCCACGAAGGAAGGCAGTCCAGCTGACACCTTGATTTTAGCCCAGTGAAGCCCATGTCAGACTTCTGACCTCCAAAACTAAGATACAAATTTGTATTACTTTAAGCCAACTTGTTACAAAAGCAATAGAAAACTAATACAAATGAAATTAAGACAATTCCACTTATGACAGCATCAAGAATAAAATATTTAGGAATACATTTAATAAAAGAGTGCAAAACTCACTCTGAAAACAAAATAAACATTGTTGAAAGATATTAAAGAAGACCTAAATAAATGGAAAGACATTCCATTTTCATGTTTCAGAGGACTAAAAGTGTTAAAATGGCAGTCCCCAAAGTGATCTACAGATTCAACACAATCCCCATCAAAATCCCAGCTGGCTTACTTGCAGGAATTGACAAGCTGGTTCTAAAGGTCACATGGTAATTCACAAGATCCAGAATAACTAAACCAATCTTGAGAAAGAAAGAGTTGGCAGTGGCACAGGGACAAACATATCCTTGGAATAAGATGGAGAGTTCAGAAATAAGCCCTCACTGTAATGGTCAATTGATTTTCAACAACAGCACCAAAGCAATTCAATGGAAAAAGAATGGTTTCTTCAAAAAATGCGCTGGAACAACTGGATATTCATATGTAAAACAAATTTGGACCCCTACATTACACTATATAAAAAATTAACTCCAAATGGATCAAACACCTAAATGTAAGAGCTAAAACTATAAAATTATTGGAAGAAAACAGAGTGGTATATTTTCATGACTTTGGATTAGACAATGGCTTCTGAGATGATACTAAAAGCACAAGCAACAAAAAAAAGATACATTAATTGGACATCTAGAAAATTAAAAAGTCTATACTTTAAGGGACACCATCAAGGAAGTGAAGACAATCTACAGAATGGGGAAAAACATTTGGAAATCATAAATCTGATAAGGGATTTGTGTCTAGAATAAAGAACTCGTAATTCAATAAAAGACAAACCAATTAAAAAATGGGCAAATCTGCACAGACTTTTCCAAAGAAGATGTACAAGTTGCCAATAAACACGAGAAGATAACTTACCTTCATTAGCTATCAAGGAAATAAATGCACATCAAAATCACAATGAGGAAACTCATGAATAAAAAATCAGCAAGATAGTAGTATGTGTTACACAAAATGTACAGAAATCAACTCTCATACACTAATGATAAGAATGCAAAATGGGGCAGCTGCTTTGGAAAACATTCTGCTGGTTCCTCAAAAGTTTAAACGTAGAGTTGCCAAAGGCCCAGCAACTCCAATCCTAGGTATGTATCTAAGAGAAAGAAGACTTAAATCCACCCAAAAACTTGTTACAGGGATGTTCACAGCCGCATTACTCATGGGTGAAAGATGGAAAAAACCCAAATGTTCATCAGTGAATGTGTAGATAAATAAAATGTGGCCCATCCAAACAATGGAATATGATTCAGCCATAAATAAGAATGAAGTACTGATCAGGCTACAACACAGAGGGGCCTTAAAGACATTGTTACATGAAAGAAACCCATCACCAAACACCATGTATTATAAGGTTCCATTTATGTGGGAGGCCCAGAATGGGCAAATCCATAGAGACAAAAAGCAGATTAGTGGTTGCCTTGGCCTGTGGGTGGGGTTGGAAGGAAGCGGAGTGACTGGTAACAGGTGTGGGGTTTTTTTGGAGGGGGTGGAGTGATGAAAATGTTCTAAGATTGGTTGTGATGATGGGTGTACAACTCTGAATATGTTAAAACCATCAAATTGTACATTTTAAACCATATGGTATGTAAATTACATCTCAGTAAACCCATTATTTAAAAAAACAAGTATAAGATCAAGAAGTATATGGAGACAAATGACAACAATAATTCAACACCACAAAATCTGTGGGATGCAGCAAAGGCCGTGCTAAGAGGGAAATATATTGCAATACAGGCCTACCTCAGGAAAGAAGAACAATCCCAAATGAACGGTCTAAACTCACAATTAATGAAACTAGAAAAGGAAGAACAAATGAGTTCCAAAGTCAGTAGAAGGAGGGACGTAATAAAGATTAAAGCAGAAATAAAGAAAATTGGGAAGAATAAAACAATAGAAAGAATCAATGAAAGCAGGAGCTGGTTCTTTGAGAAAATAAACAAAATAGATAAACTCCTAGCCAGACTTATCAAGAAAAAAAGAGAGTCTACACACATAAACAGAATCAGAAATGAGAAAGGAAAAATCACTATGGACACCACAGAAAAAAGAATTATGAGAGAATACTATGAAAAGTTATATGGTAACAAACTGAATAACCTAGAAGAAATGGACAACTTTCTAGAAAAACAACCTTCCAAGGCTGACCCAGGAAGAAACAGAAAATCTGAATAGATAGACCAATTATCAGCAAAGAAATTGAATTGGTAATCAAAAAACTACCTAAGAACAAAACTCCTGGACCAGATGGCTTCACTGCTGAATTTTATCAAACTTTAGTGAAGACCTAATACCCATCCTCATTAAAGTTTTCCAAAAAGTAGAAGAGGAGGGAATACTCCCAACATCACTCTAATACCAAAACCAAGCAAAGACACCAAAAAGAAAAGAAAATTACAGACCAATATCCCTGATGAACATAGATGCAAAAATACTCAACAAAATATTAGCAAACTGAATTAAAAAATACATCAAAAAGATCATCCATCATGATCAAGTGGGATTCACCCCAGGGATGCAAGGATGGTACAACATTCAAAAATCCATCAACATCATCCACCACATGAACAAAAAGAAAGACAAAAACCACATGATGATCTCCATAGATGCTGAAGAAGCATTTGACAAAATTCAACATTCATTCATGATAAAAAACCCTCAACAAAATGGGTATAGAGGGCAAGTACCTCAACATAATAAAGGCCATATATGATAAACCCACAGCGAGAAGCTGAAAGCTTTTCCTTTAAGATGGGGAACAAGACAAGGATGCCCACTCTCCCCACTTTTATTCAACATAGTTCTGGAGGTCCTAGCCACAGCAATCAGACAACACAAAGAAATAAAAGGCATTCAGATTGGCAAGGAAGAACTCAAACTGTCCTTGTTTGCAGATGACATGATATTTTATATAAAAAACACTAAAGAATCCACTCCAAAACTACTAGACCTAATATCTGAATTCAGCAAAGTTGCAGGATACAAAATTAATATACAGAAATCTGTTGCATTCCTATACACTAATGATGAACCAGCAGCAAGAGAAATCAGGAAAACAATTCCATTCACAATTGCATCCAAATGAATACTAGGAATAAACCTAACGAAGGAAGTGAAAGACCTATACCCTGAAAACTACAAGACACTTAAGAGAAATTAGGGAGGACATTAATAAATGGAAATTCATCCCATGCTCTTGGCTAGGAAGAATTAATATTGTCAAAATGGCCATCCTGCCTAATGCAGTCTACAGATTCAATGCAATCCCTATCAAAATACCTACAGCATTCTTCAATGAACTAGAGCAAATAGTTATAAAATTCATATGGAACCACAAAAGACCCCGAATAGCCAAAGCAATCCTGAGAAGGAAGAATAAAGCAGGGGGAATTACGCTTCCTGACTTCAAGCTCTACTAGAAAGCCACAGTAATCAAGACAATTTGATACTGGCACAAGAACAGACCCACAGACCAGTGGAACAGAATAGAGAGCCCAGATATTAACCCAAGCATATATGGTCAATTAATATATGATAAAGGAGCCATGGATGTACAATGGGGAAATGACAGCCTCTTTGACAGCTGGTGTTGGTAAAACTGTACAGCTACATGTAAGAGAATGAAACTGGATTACTGTCTAACCCCATACACAAAAGTAAACTGAAAATGGATCAAAGACCTGAATGTAAGTCATGAAACCATAAAACTCTTAGAAAAAAATATAGGCAAAAATCTCTTGGACATAAACATGAGCGACTTCTTCATGAACATATCTCCCCGGGCAAGGGAAACAAAAGCAAAGATGAACAAGTGGGACTATATCAAACTAAAAAGCTTCTGTACAGCAAAGGACACCATCAGTAGAAGAAAAAGACATCCTACAGTATGGGAGAATGTATTCATAAATGACATATCTGATAAGGGGTTGACATCCAAATTATATAAAGAGCTCACGCACCTCAACAAACAAAAAGCAAATAAGCCAATTAAAAAATGGGCAGAGGATCCGAACAGACACTTCTCCAAAGAAGAAATTCAGATGGCCAACAGGCACATGAAAAGATGCTCCCCATCACTAGTCATCAGAGAAATGCAAATTAAAACCACAATGAGATATCACCTCACACCAGTTAGGATGGCCACCATCCAAAACACAAACAACAACAAATGTTGGTGAGGATGTGGAGAAAGGGGAACCCTCCTACACTGCAGGTGGTAATGTAAATTAGTACAGCCATTGTGGAAAGCAGTATGGAGGTTCCTCAAAAAACTCAAAATAGAAATACCATTTGACCCAGGAATTCCACTCCTAGGAATTTACCCTAAGAATGCAGCAGCCCAGTTTGAAAAAGACATATGCACCCCTATGTTTATCGCAGCACTATTTACTATAGCCAAGAAATGGAAGCAACCTAAGTGTCCATCAGTAGATGAACGGATAAAGAAGATGTGGTATATATACACAATGGAATATTATTCAGCCATAAGAAGAAAACAAATCCTTCCATTTGCAACAAAATGGATGGAGCTAGAGGGTAGTATGCTCAGTGAAATAAGCCAGGCAGAGAAAGACAAGTATCAAATGATTTCACTCATATGCAGAGTATAAGAACAAAGAAAAAATTGAAGGAACAGAACAGCAGCAGACTCACAGAACCCAAGAATAGACTAACAGTTATGAAAGGGAAAGGGACTGGGGAAGAGGGGTGGGAAGGGAGGAATAAGGGGGAAAAAGGGGCATTACGATTAGCACACAGAAAGTAGCGGGGGTGGGGGTGGGGTGGAGGGATACGGGGAAGGCAGTATAACAGAGAAGACAAGTAGTGATTCTGTAACATCCTACTACGCTGATGGACAGTGACTGTAATGGGGTATGTGGTGGGGACTTGATAATAGGGGGAGTCTAGTAATGATAATGGTGTTCATATAATTGTATATTAAAAAAAGTATATATAAGCATACACTTTATATTATCTGTAACATACACTCACATCTATAAACAGTATGTCATATCAGTATATTAAAATTTTTTATATATATGGTACCTCATCCTTTGGCATATTATTTTTTCACTCACAATTATCTCTCAGATTAATGCATTAATAAACTCATATCATATGAATAAAAGCTTTAATTCTCCAATTCTAAAAGACATAAATATGAAAGGAGAGCCTCCCCTGGTTCCATATACCTATACCTTGCCAGCTGTCCCATTTCACTGCTCCCTTTAGAGCCAATCTCTCAAGACTTCTGCCTGTACAGCTTCTACTTGCTTACCTCCCCTTTATTCTACTCCTGTAGCATTGAAACTGCTTGTCAAGGTCACTACCAGCCCCCATGTTACCACAAATACCGTATTTCAACTTAAAACAATCTGCCCACATTTCTAAACTGGGATGTGATGGTTAGTGGCATCTAATGATTCTCAAAGTTAGCATTTTTGTCTTAGCTCATAATATAATGATGATTCTTGCAATAGATGGCATCTGGGATTCAGTGAAACCTGGTTCAGTGGACAGCTTGTCATTTTACCTGATCTTTCAGCTACATTGGCCCCAACTGACCTCAAAATTCTTGAATTTTTTCTGGCTTCCATAACACTGTCTAAGCCCCAGTTTTCCTCCCACCTTTTGCCCACTCCTAAGTGTTCTTTGCTGGTTCAAATAATAGGCCCTCAAGCCTCCATGATTGTTTCTCCTCTGCATTCTGCAGGGTGATGACACCCAGTCCCGCGGTGACAGCTGTCAGGTGATCGCTTACAGTTCGTGCCCAAACCTCTGCTCAGCAGTCCAGACACCTGCTTCCCATTTCTACTTGGATGTCTGAGAGGCATTTCCAGCCAATATGTCTGAAACAAAGCTCCTGGTTCCACTAAACCTCAATCTGTTTCTCAAGCTAGAAGCCTGGCTGTCACCCATTGGTTCTTTTCTCTCACTCATCACTGAATCTCTTCTAACCTCCCTAATACATCTAAAATGCATCCACTGCCCCCCACCCCCAGTTCAGATCACTGCCATTTCTAGGCTACACTACAGCGTTCACTCAACTCTTGCACACTTTTCTCCATTCAGTATGATTGACGGTGGACAGATGGGAGCTGCCGGTAAAAATGCTGGACTGTATTACTGTCCTGCTTATAGCCATCAAGGGCTGTCACTGCACTCCGACCCAAGGCCTATGGGGCTTGTGTGCTATTGGGATATAAGAAATGTATAGCCTAGTGACTATAGTTAATGATGCTGTATTGTAGATTCCAAAGTTTTTAAGAGAGGAAGTCTTAAAAGTTCTTAATACTTAAGAAAAAAAGGTTACAACCAAGTATGGTGATGGATGTTAGACTTACTATGATTTCACGATATATACAGACATCAAATCATGTTGTACATCTGCAACTAATATGTGCCAATTTTGTCTCAGTAAAAACAATAAAAAAGATCAAATAAAACTTAGGTTTCTAATCTTGGCTTCTAAAAAAACAAAACAGTACATAGATATAGATGTAGATATGTATACTCTTGGGTCTTTATCCCCAGCTCCTGGCCAGAGCACCTCATGGTCTTGTACTTTCTGACGTGAGTGGGTCAGAAAATATGGATCCGCAGGATGGTGGAGTAATGAACTTAACACCCATAAATGTTGTACAAGTCACAGAGTTTATTCTGCACTTTCCTTTCACACAACACTCAGGGGAACACACAAATCTGATAATCACACTTATCATGGATCAATACACCTCATACTGGTCATGATGGCTGGTTTGGGTCCAGGCTGTCCCAGTCACCCTCTTGTCTTTCCCAAGGGGAAGACGATGTAGCAGAGACAGTTTCAGTGGAGTGACGATCCGTGAGGGAGCGGGAGCAAGGGCTGATGAGCAGAGCAGGCCTCAGAGCACACGTCTGTGGTCTGGTGTCAGGGACCTCTGGGACAGGCTTGCCGCAGAGATTGTGTCCGGTCCCTCATACAGTCCAGTCCACCCATCTGGGGGTCAGAGATAAGAGGGGACAGTCCACATGTGGGGTTATCCAGTTCGGGTGTTCACGGCACACCTGACATATGGAGTTATCTGGTCTGGGCGTCACTGGCACTCCTTTTAGGGCTGGGTATGTTTACAGAGGCAGTCGCACGAAAGCAGGCAAGTCTGACATAAGCGACTCCATATTGGACCCTCAGACCACTTCCCTAAGAGGCAGGAGCGCCCTGTTGGAATGTTTGGGTGTTTGGGCTCCATCTCCCGACACAGCTCTGGAGTAACAGAGGTAGAAGAGCCTCTTTTGTTATTATGAATAACATAATAGGCCCCTAAGGGTGGGAACCAGTGATTAGAAGGTTGGAACTTTCAGCTGCAGCCCCTGACCTCTGGGGAGGGAGCTGGACTAGAGGTTGAGCTCATCACTAATGGCCAATGATTTAATCACTGCGCCTACATAACTTAGCCTCCATACAAAAACATAACTGAAGGGGCTTGGAGAGCTTCCAGGTTGGTGAAGGAGAGCATATCCATGTGCCAGGAGGGTGGAGTATCCCAAAGTCTATGGGGATGGAAGCTCCGGCTCAAGGGATGCTTCCGGACCTTGCTCTGTGTATCTCCTACTGGCTGTTCGTTTGTATCCTTTAATATATACCCAGTAATAATGAGTAATCTGTTGCCCTGGGCTCTGAGAGCCATTATAACAAATTATGAAACCTGAGGAGGGGGGCATGGGAACCTTTATTTGTAATCAATCTGACAGAAGTGTGGGGGATCTGGGGAACCCACTACTTGCATGCAACTGGTGTCTGAAGGAGGTGATCTTGGGGGACTTAGCCCTTAACCTGTGGAGTCTGCCCTCACTCCAGGACACCCAACCACAGAAAATTGGAGAACTGATGGGTGGGGAAAACCCACCCATCTTGTGTCACAATTGTTGTGTGTAGAAGAAAACACTTTCCTTTGAACCTGCACACCCTGCATGGTCTGGGCCCTGCCGCCCACAGACCATCATGCTTCGGGACACCCACTCCCTCCCTGTGGCTGGCTCCTTCCCATCCCACCCACTACCCACTCCACTGTACAATTGCTTCCTCATGGTTCTCCCTCCTCTTTGCTGAGGAAGTCTATCCACGGGGCCCAAGTGGGAGAGACCAGGTCTGGTCGTTCCCCTCAGGGCCTACTGCTTATCAGGCTCTCAGAAAGGATTTGGGGAAGTAACTGAATGGGGGAATTCAATATGCCAGTTTCATCAAGTATCTTCGGGACTTTCATGGGAAGGACTCATCTTGGAAGGCCCCAGAGAGGAAACCTTGGACAGAACAGAGGATGCAAGACCATCTGTCAAATCTAAGGTCAGAAACACTAAGAATTGTAGGTGTCCACCCATCCCCCAGAGCCTGGCACTTTGGTGTCCACCCTATCCCCCAGGTAGAGGCCGATGGCACTGTGGGCAAGATGAATGGCGTTGCTCCACTTGGAGGTGGGGTCAGGTGACCTCCAGTCCCGCCGGATGTCCCAGGCTGTTCTCTGGCTCCCATGGACCCCACACAGAGATCACACAGGCAGCAGCTGCCCACTGAATGCCCTGGGGAGAGCCGAACCGAGTTTGCTGTCTACACATCCACAAACAGACCAGCTCGGCCGGCCTGATCTACCTCCTACCAATGGTGGAGGGTGGACTTCAAGGGAAGTCTAGGAAAGCCAGCATTATGCCATTAGGACAGGATTCAGACCAACAGAGACCAGTATTGAGATTTGCGTTTATTTTATTAAAAATTAAAACCACAACAAAACCTGAATGTACGAACAATGAGAGACTGGGGAAATGGTCAGGTAGGAGAGAGCAGACTAACAGCAATGGTGATGGATGGTCCCGGCTAGGGGACAACGGGGCTGTGTGGACAGGCTGCGCTCCCTTCAGCCCAGGCGTTTCCTCTACTCACAGAAGCCTGGAGAAACCTGCAGGACAGAGTTGAGAAACACTCCAAATACCCTGACCTTGTTCTTCCACCGAAGGGGCAGAAGCAGGCAGCACAGAAACTCATGCCAAGAGGGCAACAGTTCTCCCAACACCCTCATGTGCTCGGTCACCTAAACAGACCGGGTGTCCTTAACACAAGTGACTCCGACCCCAGGAAGGAGAGGGGACAAGCAGCCCGCGGGTGGGGGCTGCTGAGAGAGAAACGTCAGCAAAGTGGGCCCACCCGACATGGTGGCACAAGAAGCTCAGAGTGGAGCCAAAGAAATAAACACTACCGCTCCCGGCCATGGCCACAGCCAGGACACCGTGGGGCAAGCTGGACAGTTCAGATGCGAGCCTGGGCCGCACACTTGGCGTCCCTCAGTGGTTCCGTTCTGCGTCCCTGAAGCTAGAGCTGCATCTGACTCCCCAGCTACCATCCCAGTGAGCTACTGGGCCTGGCCGCTGCAGCCTCAGAACTGCTGCAGGATCATTTTCCGCCTCAGGTCGTGGCTGAACTTGTTCATCCTGAAGAGCTCGCTGTCGTAAAAGGCAGACAGGTTGTGGATGTTGATCTGACGAGCCTGAAACGGGAAACATCAAGTGAGCCCTGAATGAGCTGCAGCATGTCCAGAGCCCTGGGTCCAGGGCGCTGAGGCCATTCGTGGGGACGCAGGCATAATGCAGAGCAGAGGCTGCCTGAGTAGGGGTCTGGAGCTAGATGCAGGGCTGAAATCTTGGCTCCCAACTGCCTGTGAACTTGGGCAAGCTACTTGGTTGCCCTGTGCCTGTCTCCTCTGTAAAGTGGGATGACGGGAACAGGCCTGCCTCCCCTGGCTGCTGCCAGCCCATTACGGACACTCAGTGAGGGGCTCTTATGCAAGGCCATCCACATAATGACCAGCAAGGGCTTTCAGCCCTGCCCCCCCATGACTGACCACTCCCCGCCTCCCCTCCCCTCCCCGCCCATACCTTGTCCACCAAGTCCTTCTCAGGAACTTCGATGGTGTCCTGCTGGGCCCCAAAGCGGTTGCGTTGATATGTCACCTGCTCTGCTACTAACTGCTTCAAGATGAAGAGCAGCAGCTCATTGTTATCACGCCGGAAGGAAAGGTAGCGGGCGAACGTCTGCGGAGAGAACATAAGAGTCAAATGACAGGCCTCCCCATCAGGCCCCCAGAGTACCACAGGACAGCCAGCGCCCACTTCTGCCACGCTCCCTTCGCCACCTGCCAGAACAGCCGGGTCAGGGGTGGTCAGGCAGGGCAGCAAAGCCTGGGGTGCGGGACGGAGCCTCGAGGTGCTCAGCGGTGGCCTCCTGCGCCAGCCCCTTGGCCTTGGCTCACACACACCTTCCGCATGCCGCGCATGATGCTGAACTTCTGCGTGTCGATGAAGCTCTCCAGCATCACACGGATGGCCATGTTGACGTCGTCTTCTATCACATAGTCACGCAGGTGGATACGTGCGTGGGCCTCTGCCATGCGTATCATGGACTCGATGTGCCGCACGGTGATGGGGATGCTGCCTGTCGCCTGGAGGGAAGGATGCGTCAGGCCTTCTCAGCCAGGCGAGGCAAGGAACAGGAGATGCCTCACTGTCAGCGGCTGGACCTGGAGGCCCACCCAGCAGTCCCACCGCAGCAGCACGCATGGAACCACAGGGCGAGAGCTCACACTTCCCAGCCCCGCTCCAAGGGGGACGGTGCTAGTCGCCTTCCCTCCCGCGCCTGCGCGCTCTGCTCCCCCATCACTGGTGCGCAGCCCAGAGCCGGTTCCCTCTGTGGCCAGTGGCACTCCGTGCTGTCAGGAACTAAGTACTGTGTCCTCCAGTACAACATCAAGTGAGGAAAGCAAGTTGTTTCTATGCAAACTAAGTTGAATGCTTTGAAAAGGCCTGATAAAGTTAAAAGGTTAAAGAACAAGGTTGCTGTCTTATTAGGTGGGGAGACTACGGATCTGCAAGAATGCTGCATCTCAGCGCCTGCCTGCTACCCTCACATTCCCACTCCACCCCCTAGAAAGAACCAAACTGGTCCAGACCATGTAATCATTGGGGGATTTAGGCAGAGTCAATATGGAAGTAATCTGTGGCCAATCAAAAGACCTCTGCCCCAGCAGGAGAGACAAATTGTTAAGTTCCACCTAGAAGAAAAGGGCCACGGCACATGGGCAGCACCTTCCTTGGCGACCGACCACACGGATGAGGCAGCTTCCGCGTGCCCCCTCGGCACCCTGCCCAGTCCTCCGGCCGTCCCCAGGCCCTCACCATGGACTCTTTCCTCAGGTCACTATACATCTTGGCCACCTTGTCCTGGTCCATCTGGTTGAGCCTGGGATGGACCTTCTCCTTGGCGTAGATGACATACTTCTTCAGCACTTCCTGCGGCAGGGGCTCCACACCATATGTGTTGGGCACGGAGGGCTCCGGGGTTCCTCTGTGGCCTGGCGCCCCCTCCTGGTTGCTGGGGTGGTGTCTGATGTGGCTGCCGACAACAAAACGGGCCAGCATCTCGTCCTAAGACAACACAGGCAAGGGCAGGTCGCGGGGTGCGTCTCGTGACCCGGCGGGTACCTGAAAACTATGTGCTTGAGAATGACATCCTTTTAATACATATCCTATGCCTACCAGATGCTAGGGGTACAGGAGGACTGTGACGAGTTCCCCACGGAGCTCACCTCCTGGGCAGGGGACAGGAGACACACACAGTTCTTAAAATAACAGCAGAAAGTAAGATGTGCTGAGGAGAGAAACAGGGTGATGGGCGGAGGGCTGAGGAGACCCTCCAGCCGACAGCCAGAGCCTCAGTCACACAAGAGACTTTGAGAAGGGGACGCCAGGGCGAGAAAAGAGCAAGCCTGGTGCCTCTGAGGGGAACAGAGGGTGGGGTGTGTGAAGGGAGCAAAGAGGGATGAGCACAGAGGTCCTGCAGGCCAGCAGCAGGCCAGCAGCCACAGCAGGGGCAGTGGATTCTCTGCTCGTCATGGCAAAAAGCTGCTGGCAGGTTTTTAAAAGGAGACCCGTGATCTGACTTAGGCTTTCAAGAGATGAGCTGGCCCCTAGGTGGAGAAGTCTAAGTGGGCTGAGCACAGAAGCCCGACACCAATCACCAGGTGCTGCAGCACCCCGACTCAGGTGGTAGCAGAGAAGGAGAAAGCAGCAGGGGGCCGCAAGCGGCAGGGCAACAGGATGAGGGGGCCGAGTGTGTGCTATGCTGGGTGGTGGCCAGCGAGGGGCTGGCAAGGAAAGAGAAACCAAGGACTCGTGGGCCTGAGAACAAGAGTAGAAACCACCGCATGTCTGTGTGGTGCCCTCAACCTGCACCAGGCACCCCACAGCCCCCGAGCCACACTTGGGGTCCCGGCGACTTAGCGCACAGAGCCCAGGGCATGGAGCTGCGTACCTGGATCGGGTCCACCGTGTCCCTCACCACACACAGGACATCAAAGCGGGAAATGATGGGCTCTGTGAGGTCCACATTTTCTGAGAAGGTGAGCGAAGGGTCATAGCGGCCTCCTGCAACACAGAGGGTTCTCTTCATCAGGGCTCCTGCACCCCAGACGCTCCCCTCTTAACTGGGGAAAGTTCTTTCCAGCCCCATGTTGCTTCAGTGACAAAAGGGGAAGATGACTCTCGAAAAGGAACCAGGAGAGGATGGACACTCAGCCACTTTAACACAGGACAGAGAAAAGGGCTTTTCCCAGGAAACTGCCTGAAACGGCCTTTACATAGAACCCTTAACAGTCTCCCAGCAGGAAAACCCACAGGTAAGGTGGCGAGGGTACCTGGGCTCTTCACTGCGGCCTGGCTGACACCAACAGTCAACCCCACCCCAACTCAGACAATGCAGTAATTTTTCTCCATTTTCTGAGGACACAGCTCAACACAAAGCCCTGGGGTCTCAAGTCTAGCTTCCATTCTCCCAGGCCGGAAATGGAGGAGAGGAAGGCATTCTGTTCCTCACTTCCTTCCTCAACTCTGTGCCTGGCTGAGGGGTGCCATGGGCTCCTGACTCCCCAGGGTGGGGTCCCGCTGGGGGTTGTCTCCCAGGGGCTGTGGCGCCCGGCGTACCTATGGGGTTGGCGGCGGCGATGACGGTGCAGCGAGCCTGCAGGGAGGTCACGATGCCGGCCTTGGAGATGGAGATGCTCTGCTGCTCCATGGCCTCGTGGATGCTGGTTCTGTCCTGGTCATTCATCTGCAGGAGACCCCAACACATGAGTCTTGCCATGACTGCCCTCTCAGATGAGATCCCAACACTCCCCATTAACTAACACGTGCTCCCCCATGAGGGCTAAGCCAGCCACCCTGCATCGCAGCAGCAGCACGGCCCAGGAGCCCACCTTGTCAAACTCATCGATGAGACACACCCCTCGGTCTGCCAGAACCAGGGCTCCAGCCTCTAAGGTCCACTCCCTGCTCACAGGGTGCCGCTGGACGTACGCCGTGAGGCCCACCGCGGACGCCCCCTGGCCGGTGGTGAAGATGGCGCGGCTGGACACCTTCTCGATGTACTTGAGGAACTGAGACTTGGCCGTGCCCGGATCGCCACACAGGAGCACGTTGATGTCCCCTCGCACCTTGTGCTTGCCTCCTGGGGGAGGTAGGGACGGGAGTGGGCGGGTGCGGTGAAAGGGAGACGCCACTGGATTACCCCCAGTTTCTCAGCCTGCTTAGTACAAATGGCAAAGCAATACTCTTTCTAGAAAAGGGATGTAATACCCTGGGACCAGCAATTTCCAGTTCTGAGTGCTGACCCCAGAGAAACGGCTGTACAAGGACGCTTGTATAAAGATGTTCTTTGTGAGTGTAAAAACCGGAGGTAAATCTCCACCTAGACAAGAGGCCAAATGCACTACACTGTGTGGACCACGACACAGCGACTCAGGAGTTTGTTCTGTATGTGCCAACATGAAAAGGTGCCTCAGGTGCTAATGAGCTAGACATTTTAGATCTAGTCACGGAAACCCAGGTGCAGGAAATACTTCTTGCCCACAGAAACACGCACAGGTAACAAAATCCCGTTTTCTGTGTAAACACAAATCTGTGAGCGTCCACATACAGGTCAGCTATGCACACACCACACTGGTCAGAATGAGTGGGCTTCAGGGAGGGGACCAGGGTTAGACAGGCCGATCAATGGTGCCTCCAGCCTTTCTGTGACTTCTAACAATTTAAGAGGATGTAACACAAATATACCTTCACGTATTATTTTTATAGTTAAACAGCCCAAGACACCACACCCATGGGCTGTGTCCCCCAAACAATGACTGAGCCATACATCCGATCATCTGTCAACATGCTGGTTCCCTCCGGCCCCAGACTTTTCAGTGCAGAGCCACCTTGTCTGACACCCTAAATGCTGGCTCCCACTGAAAGCCTGCAGAGGAAGGGAGATGGTGCCCAGCACCGCTCACCTGGGTTTTTGGGCTCCCCTCCAAACAGAGCCAGCGCCAGGCCTCTCTTGATGCCTTCGTGCCCGTAGATGGAAGGTGCAATACTGGCAAAGATCTGAAAGAAGGGAGGAAGAGCCAGTGGGGACGGGAACCTCTGCCCCTGGGTCTGGCCGACGTGACATACTCAGCAGGTCACCCGTGCTGCGGCCTCATGGAACAGGGATGTCTCCAACTGCAGTGTGCCCACTCCATGGTTGCTGCAGTTCTCCCGGGCCCCGTCACCAACAGGCCCTCCCCCTGCTCTCTGGCTCTGAGCCTTCAACTAGTTGGCTCTTCCTGAGAACCACAGAACTTTAGAGCTTAACAGAACCTTGGCCTGACCCCTTTGTCCTGTTTCAGAAAGGATTCCCCAAGGTTGCAGAGCAGGAGCGGAGAGGAGGTAAGACCCAGGCTGGGGCCTGCCTGAGCCTCAGTTTCCTCAAATGCAAGAGAGCGAGGACACGACTCCATTCCCAGGAGTGTGTGAGCGCTGAGCTAGAGGTTTATAAAATGCCTGGCTGGGCTGTGACAGCTAAAATGGTAAATATGGAGCATCCGGGAGATGGGTCCACCAGGAAGTCATTCCAATGGTAAGTCACTGGAACAGTTCTCCATGTCTGTGCATGTGGGTGACAGGGAGGGAAGGGGAGAATCTCTTAAAATCTGCATGAATTTTAAAGATAAAACAAGAGATATCAAATAAATGTCTTGCTGGTAGAAAGCAGCTTCCACCTCTAACTGCAGCCCAGATGTGCTTTCTGCCCTGTGCACCTACGAACCCCTCTCCTTGCACGTTGGAGCAGGGTGGGGTCGGAGCACCAGGCCCCAGGGGAATGGGGCACTGAGAGTCTTACGGGAGACCTGCGCCCACTAAGCTGTGTCCAGCTCTCCTGCCTGCACCACCTGCCAGGCCAGAGAGCTGCTCCCTCTGGGATCCCAGGAAGAGAGTAAACTGGAACTCAGGGTGGGGGTCAGCAGTCTCTCCTGTGTATGGACACACTCCACTGTCACCACAGTGGCACCCTTGGAAATGACCCCTACCATTATTTTTTTATAAGCAGCTAGGAGCGGAGGTCAGTTTCCACAACACACACACCTTGACGGGTTCATTCCTTGGCCCTAAAACTGACTGCAAAACCCAGCCAAATGAGAGGCAGTACAGCATTAAGTGGCCAACCCTGGTCTGGGCCTGGTGAATTGAGAGGACTATGTCCCTAAACACTTATTTCCCACTGAAACGAAGTCACACTTCCCACAGAGCTTTTTGGAGAAAGGGCGGATTCTAGGTGTGAGGCAGGAGGCACACAGGAGGAGCCTGCAGCATCTTACACTAGTAAGCAAGCTGTCAGAGACGACTAGGGACCTGTCCACAGGACGCAGGAGCTGATGGGAATAGGCTCACCTGGCAAAAAATGGGACGCTTGGATCACCACCTGGACGGTAAGTGTAGCTCTGAAACCTCAATGAGTCCATTAATTTGTGGTGACACTCACTGGTCACACTTGGAGGTGAACCATTCGTTGCTCTGAACCAGTTCATTATTTCAACATTCATAAAGGGAAATAACCAAGTATTTATCTTGGTTTGCCTATAGGAGCTCAACCTGACATCACAGAGACAAGCAGACAGGGTCAGCTTCCTCGTCAAAGTCCACCTGGAAGCACCTGGCCACAGTCCTCACCCAAAAAGGAAAAGCAGAGCCAAACAGGAAAAGGCCCTGAGTCTGATGAAGCCGGCTTCTGAAGGCCAAGTCACAGAAACGGGACAGTGGAATACACTCAGGAAGGACATAATTGGCCACATCTCGCCTCTGAAAACTCAGGACAAAATACCCAGTTTCTTCCACAAAAAATCGCAACAGTAAACAGATGGAAAGGAGACCTAAAGATTCCAAGACTTACGAGACAGATCAGCAAACCACAACATGTGGGCCCACTTGGACACTGACTCCAAGTACTGCTTTTGAAGAGAAAAAAAAGTAAGATTTGCTCGGTGAACTGTGGACACCAGACAAATACTTGATGTCACGGAGCTACTACGCATGACAATGGTGCTGTGGTTTAGTAAAGAGCGAGCCTTTTAGAGAGAGATACATGCTGACACGGTTGCAGGTGAAATGCTATGTGTGGAATTTGCTTCAGAATGAGGGGGAGTGGGTATTAGTACTGAGGAAATGCCTGGCTGCGCTGACAACCGGTGAAGCTGGTGAAGGGTTTACAGGGGTTCATTAACTCCATGTGCACGTCTGAAAATCTTTAAGTTTTACAGCGTGGGTCAGGACGTGGGCTATGGTGCCCCACGGAACTCATCATAACCAAACCCTCACGCGTGCATCCTCCCAGCTGGGGCAACTGTGGGGCGAGGGAGCAGAGGGCAGCCACACGGGGCAGGGACTGAAGCCCGCCCGCCCACGCGGCAACACTGTCTCTGCCACAGATTAGCTACGTGACATGGGTAACTTAGGTAACCCCTCACGCCTCAATTGCTTCGTCGATAAAATGGACACAGGTGACACCTTCTTGTAGGATCATTGCCTGGAAGTTAGTGCCACGTGGGCACTTAGTGCTCAGGGCACGTACTGACTCTAATTAAACCCTTTTCCGTGAGGTGTGTTGGGAAAGACATCCTGCCATGGATCTTGCACTCTCCCCACATCCTGTGGGCGTGCCAAGACTGCCCACCCTGGCTTCTCGGACCCAGACTGCTGCCCAGGGCTGCTTTCACAGCAAGCTCCGTGCCTGATGAGATAATCTCTCCCTCCAGGACAGAGGGCAGCAGGCCCAACCCCTGCCTGCCATGCAGTGCAAGCTTCCCAGGCTCGGCTCTCCCATGAAGCAATGGCTGCACCCAGCGGGCCTCCCTGTGGGGCTGGAGGACAAGGGAGCAACCACGCTGACGCCTATGGGGTTGCTATGCCCCGTCGCTGACCCAGTTAAACCCACAGGCGAGCTCAGTGGCCGCGAAAAGGGTAAGGTCAAACCCAGACCTGCAGGGCGATGACCCAGCTGTCTTCTACTGAAAACAGTGTAACAACCCTGGTTCCTCCAGGCCACAGAGGAGGAAAAACACCAAGCCTCAGGTCAAATCATTTTCTCTTAAATGACAGAGGCAGGACCGGCCTGATTCCTCTGCATTGGAGCCTCATGCTCTTCATTCTGTGTGTGCACTGCCCGTCAGTGCTCGGGACGCCTACCCATAACGCAGCGCCGCACAGCCACCATGAGCACCGCACAATGCCCAGGAGATGTCTAGCGTGGCAGCCCAAAGCTGGTTTTATCCTCCTTTGGTCCTCTATGTTTTTCACATACGCTGTCCTGGGTGCGCCATCCAGTTTTTGTACAAAGAGCTTAAGTCTTGTTAACAACCTGAAATAATGACAGAGCTGCTGGGCGCTCCGCCTGCTGAGCAATCACATGCGCTCACCTATCTCATCCCTGTAACAGCTCTGAGCACATACTTTCATCGTCTCCTTACTGAAGGGGACAGTTCATCTGACTGTACAGAGGATTAGGCCAGAATGCAAACCTAGGAAGCCCGGCTTCACACTGCACGACTCTCCTGTCAGTTCTTTAAAGTCAAAACGGTGAAGGTTGACACACATCCTATGAGGGACCAGGGCCCACGAAATCAAATGCCCACAGAAGGCAGGCCAGGCTGCAAACTTGAGGTAATTATGCTGGACGGAATAGGGCAGCGAGTGGGTGGCTGGGGTGACCAGGAGGGGGCCTGCCCTGTCCCAAAGGGGAGCAGCAACAGCCCCGGTGGTACTAGAAACACATAACCAGTACTGAGGGACACCTGGATTGGCAAAACCGTGGGTGTCCAGATTTTTACGTGAAATCTCCTGATTTCTAAAGGATAACTAACTCAAAAAGAAAAGGAACAATACCAACTGAACGAAACCTGTCAGGAGGCTGGATGTGGCCCATGGGCACCACTTCACAAGCCTTGGGCTTGAATAATTCAAAAAAAGCCTGATAATTTCTGGATCTTGTCTGTTATCCCTCCACTTTGTCCCTGAATTTGCTGACTATGCCTTCTATGTCTCTGTCCAAGTTGTTGGTAGAATATCTACCCTGACAGTGGAGGAAGGATGAGGCCAGTACAGATCAACCCTCCCTGCTATCACCTAGTCCTCCTTCCCCCTGGGGCTCAGAAAGGTGCCAGGCAGAGACGTCATCCTCTTCCACCCAGGGGACCAGTGTGCGAGCATGCGGATACGTGAAATCGGACAGTCAGCACCATGCTATCGGCATGTGTCTGCCTGGAGAAGTCGGCTAGATGGACAACAGGGGAGAAAAGCAGACAAAAGTAGCAGGAATGAAGGCACAGAAGCATGGCAGAGCCTTCCACGTTTAGGCAACTATGAGTACTTCTGGAACTCTGGGGCACAGGCCCACATGGCCTTGTCTATGCCCCGTGTAATGTCCAGACCCACTGTGTCTGCTCCCCTCTCATCTCCAGGTTACCCAGTCTCCTCAATCCAGAGTGGGAATCAGTGGCTAAAAATCTAAGCACAGGAAGGAGGGCATTAGCAGAGTGTTCTAGAAGCACGCCGCTCTTCAGCATGTCAGGTCCAGTGCACAAGCTGATGTACGCACAGGATGCAGGTGGGGTGGAGCCTACCATCCCTGGAGAAACCAGCTCAAATGTTCCACTGAGACTCTGAAGAAGTGCCCTTCACATTAGCATGAATTTTCCTCTGGGAGTGATAGTGCAGAAGAGTGGGTAGCAAAGAATCACTTTTTTTCCCATGTTAGCTGTTTCCCATGTTACTCGTGTTGTGAAAAGACCGTTTGCTTTCTTATGACCGGGAACCCTGATAAAATGGGCCCCGAGAGGACCAGGACTATGTCTGACTTCTTACCAAGCTCCCAGAACGTGGTCCCAGAAGGTGCTCAAGGACCGAGTTCTTTAGTTTGGTAG
This sequence comes from Smutsia gigantea, assembly GCA_032199065.1. NCBI lineage: Eukaryota > Metazoa > Chordata > Mammalia > Pholidota > Manidae > Smutsia > Smutsia gigantea. The sequence goes on from JAVSCE010009884.1 coordinate 58,648, forward strand.
GACTGAAGTTCTTATCTCCCTATGTTGGGGAGACACCCGCCTCTCCTGCGAGCACCCCAAATCTGTGGCACACTAACAAAAAGGCAGCCCAGAGAGACGTGACAGGTGAGCATGTCAGACACGGCCCTGCTCTCGGGGAGTTCACAGGCCACAAAGGGCAGGATCCCATTCGCTCAACAAGCCAACTAGAACCTGAACCGGCTTCTGTAAACTGAGGGCCTGGCTCTCCAGGAGCAGAAGAGCAGAGGCGAGGGTCCCATGGTTCTGCATGAAGAAAACACCCAGGAAGGGGAGGGCTGAGGAAGAAGAGGAAGGAAGGGAGGAAGAGCAGGAGGACCATGAACTTCAGAACCCTTAGCAACCTGGGAGCTGATGCACCTGGGAGGTTGAATACACATTTGTCATTTGTATTTCTGCAACATAAACCCCCACCTCTCCAACTGTCAGGAAAAGTCTACAATTAAAAACCAAACCGAAGCATATTAGGGAGATATTCTCCCCAGAGACTGCTGGTAGCAGTCACCCCAGGGACACCCACACGAGGTGATTTTCCCGCTGCAATGCCTCCCTTCCCATGCCAAGCCCGGGCATGAGAGGATCCCGACTCTTTAGCATAGCCCTGTCCTAAATGGGTGGGGATACGGGTCAGAGAGCTTGATCCCCGATGCCCCCATTTACACTGCTCCCCTGCAGTACAGGACTCCTGTTAAGGCAAGTTTACAGGGCTGACGCCGGGAAGGAAAAGAGCAGGAGGGGCCCAGGAGCCAGGTATCAGGACTGAGGTTCCACGGGCAGCCTGGAGCAGCAGCCAGCCCCGGGTGCCCACCACCGCCCCCTCCTCCTGGAAGACCACCTGCCTTCTCGCCGATCTGCTGGTCCTTGGAGAGGCTGGTGATCATCTTCACATCCTCATCGGTCAGCTCCCCCATGGCCACCTTGTTGTCCTTCTTAGCCACGTGGTTGGCTAGGATGACGGTGGCAAAGATGGGGAAGCCATTGGCAGTGTTGAGGGAGCCGTCGTAGTTGTTGTGGTAGATGCCAGTCAGCTCCTGGGCAGGGGGCACCACGCGGTCAGAAGGGCCAACCTGGGCAGCTGTGGGAGCCAGGTCTACCTCCACACTGGCCTCACCCAAGTCCTCCATGCCACAGGCACCAGGATGGGAAACTCAGCACAATGCAAAAGCAACTACTCTTCAACCTGACATTCCAAGTGGCCGGCTCATTCTGAGGAGGGAAGCTCCTCACCCAGGGATAAAGGACTGACCTCAGCCTGGTTCCCACTGGCCCTCTCCCCACCACAAATGCGCATGCCGATTTCCTCGGCAGCCTGGCAGCCTGGCTCCCTCCCGGCCCACTCCTGCCACCTACTATCTCATCTCCTGGCTTGCAGCTGTCCACCAGGTCGGCGAGGAGAATAGCATCCTTGGAGCGGGGCAGCCGGCCAGCCGCCACTTTGCCCGGACTCTCCTGGATGCGGATGCGCTGGTAGTTCTGATAGATGGTCTGCGTGCGACAAACAGAAGGGCATGAGGGCCGTCCCCATGTGGCAGAGACTCTGCTTATTCTATCACCCGACCTTGGTCATGGCCCTGAGGAGAACCAGCAGCATCATTTCCACCTCCTGGCTAGGAAATGGAGCCAGACAGCGCCGTGGCCAGCACGCCAGTGGATCGTCCCTGCCCCTGCCTCCACCCCTCTGGACGTCTCCTGACTTCTCATGACCAAGACTGAGCCCTCGTGTTTATGGGTGCCGGAGCCAGGCTGCATAGGCTCAGATCCTGGCTCTGTGGCTTGAGCCGTGGGACCCTAGGCAGGTGACTTCCTCTCCGCGGGCCTGCTCTAAGGAGCAGGGACACTATCACGGCGAGCCTAGAATTGTGTCACTCCTGAAAGGCGCCTGAGCCAATGCCCAAGAAATATGAGTTACACTAAGTGGGGGCTCCCATTGTCAGGTGTCACCTGCCAGCATCGCGGTGTGTGATGTGATGTCTACTATTTCACTTACTGTCTAGAAAAGAAGCCACAGAATACAGCCCTTAAAAAGCATATGCTCTGGATCAAAACACCCGAGTTCTTTCTCATCCTTTGGGCCACTTCCTGGCTGGGTGACCTCAGCCAGTTCACTCTATTGGCAAAATGGGGTCAGTAACTGCACCCACCTTACAGGATGTGATGATGGCTACACCACCTATCACCCACCCACCACTAAGCACCCAGAGAATATTCCAGAAATTTCAGCTACGCTTATGGATCCTCTGCTAGTTACTGCCCAGGCACTTCAGACATAGAGCTTGCAACTCTGCTCTTGGGCAACAAACTTGTGTGAAGGTGGACCCCACAGAGGAGGGCAAGTGAGACAGGGTCAGGGAAAACTGGACAAAGCGCAGGCTCGGCTCAAGTCTAGCCATATAGCTGTCCCTCCCCAGGCAAGGCGCACTTGACCTTTTAAAGAAAACAGGCCAGTCTTTGGCTGTGGGCTGCCACAAGCATAATCTCCCTGGGCCTGGCAAGGCAGCTCTAGCTCGGGCCCTTCCCAGAAGTGTACAGTGGTGAGAGCTGGGCACTAACACAGCAAGGCAGTGAAAGGAGTCTGGGCGTCCAGCACCCGTCTTGTGATGACCCCTGACCCCCGGCCATACAGGTGAGGTCACTCAAGCATAAAGGCACCTCTGATGTGCCCAAGTCCTAAAGTCCAAAGGCTTTGGCAGCATGCCCTGAATATGGCACAGTATTTGAGGTGGTTACGATCGAGGGGCCCCTAAGGAAAGGCCCACAGAGAGGAAGGTACCAGAAAATGTCGAGAGGCAGTCTGGGTAGGGCTGCAGCGCCCCATGTCAGTGATGCCCTGGAAAGCAGATGCCCCGCTAAGGGAGCAGCCGGGCAAAAAGTGAGCCCATTTGTCAGGCCGCACCATTCTTTGAGAAAATCCAGAAGCTTTGACACTTTAAACTAAGTTGTCTGGCTTTTAAATATTGGCTTGAATTCTTGAAAACACCATGGGAACCAAACTAAACAGGCTGGCAAGACAGATCTGGTTCCCTGATGGCAGGGAACGTAATTCCATCCTACTGCCTAAAGCCACCCTGGCTGGTCTTCCAAAGAGCCTATGGTGTGGGCAGGCCCTGCAAGCTTGTTCACAGAAGAACAGTCAGGAGCAGGCTCTCACCTCTTCCATGTTGACTTCGAAGGGGCCAGCTGACTGGCACTCGGGGCACGAGCCCGGCTTCACCTCCTGATTCTGGGACTGACAGAAAGGCCCCAGCACGAAGCTACACTTGTTGCAGTTGTATTTGACCAGGCTGAGCTGGGGCAGGACGCCCGTGCAGCTGGTCACCACCCCACTGGTGCGGATCAGCTGGTTCAGATGCAGCTGCCTGCAGGGACGAAGGGACGTCAGGGGCCCGGAGGCCTGACCCCTCTGTACACATCAGGGCATTCCAACACACAGTCCCCAAAATCCAGGGCCCAGCCACCACCAGATCCATCCCATCACAGCCCTGTGCAAGCCAGGACTCGGGGCGAGGATGCTCTGTGGCCGCAGCCCACCCACCCCGCCACCGCCCTCGCCCTGACCTCAGCTCACCTCAGCGAGCGCAGCTCCTCCACCAGCGGCAGGTGTGAGATGCGCACGTGGATGTGGTTGGTGATGCGGTCATATTTGGGATACATGGCCAGCACGACCTCCAGGGCAGCCTCGTCGAAGATCCGAAGCAGCTCAGCTGGTGCCTCCGGCAGGAAGTAGGCCAGGACGTGCTCCCTGGCTGCCAGGTCCTCATAGTTCACCACCAGGCTCTCCCGGTTCTCTGGGGGCAGGTGAGGCGGGAAGAGAGACTGAGCACTGAGCTTGGCAGGGGACAAAGGAGGCGATTTTCATCTCACCGCGTGAGGAGGCGGGTCTGACCACCCAAGCACTTGACTTTGAGCTGGAAAGCCCAGCTCCCACTTCTAGGACCACCTTGCTTTAGCCAGGTGACTTGGTAAGTGATATATCTTGAGCTTCAACTTCCCGATCTGCAAAGTGGGGATGTCACCCGGTGCATGAAATTTCTGGGGGAGTAAGTAAAATACTGCATGTAGGGGGCCCAATGCAGCAGGACTGCACACTCTGAGGCAGCCTAGGAAGAGCGAGGAGGGAACTTATGGGTCAACCGTGTCAAATATAAGACAAAGGGAATGGAGGGGACGGCAGGGAACCAAGATTTGCATGGCTCCCTTTAAAATTAATTCCTGTCCCACAGAAATGCTGCTACGTTCTGACCAAAGTAGCAATCCAGACTTTTATATAACCTGCCAAATTTAATTTTGTCAAAGAGCACTTCCTGGCCAGATGTGGAACCTGAACAGCCAGCTGGAGGGTTCTAGGGCAATCATGCGGTGTTTCTCGGATCTGCTTGTTTTTGTCTGAAGACAGACACCTCAGGCTTCAGGTCCAAGCTCCTGTCTACGAGGCAAGTCAAAAAATCCCTGCACTTTATGTCTCCACCAAACGGGCCACAGGAGCCAAGACCCGGGGTGCAGAAGCCATACCTTTGCACATGTCGCTGATGCGCTCCTTGAATACGTTGTGGCCGTGGCCGTCCACGTGGGTGCGCAGGAAGCTCTTGAAGCGGTGGTGAATCTCCAGCCGGGGGCCCGCCATGCTCACCCACTCGCGCACGGAGTGGCCCTTGAGGTCCTCCAGGTTCTCGATGCTCTCGATCATCTCCTCCTCCTCCTCACCGTCCTCTGTGGCCCGCTCCACCTGGCGGCGCTTCCGGACGGGGCGCCCCTCGTCCTCCTCATCGCTGTCTGGGGGCCAAAGGGATACCTTTGAGTGACATCCTCCTGGGGTGCTGGGGACCAAGAGCAGCCCCTCGGGGGTGCAGACACCAGCACCTACCGTACAGGAGCCCGGGGCGCATGCGGCCCAGGCCCCGGCCAGCTTCCCGGTCCCGCTGCCGCATGACTCTCTCTGCCGCTTCCCTCTGACTGGCTGTCAGCTCCTCGACATCCTCATCGTCCAGGGCCAGTCCCTCGGCCTCGTAGGTGTCCAGCTCTGGGATGGCACGGTAGTCCCTGACAGAGCCCCCAAATGGACCCTGTTAGTACCAGAGAAAGCAAAACAACACCCCCCCTTCCCCCTCCCAGAAGGCTCAGGAGCCCTGGCCTGGGCAGGCCTGAGGAGTTTCCTGCCAGGAACACAAAAGGCTCAAAAAGGACCTGCAAAAGACCTGCAAAGTGTGGCCTCTCCGTAAGATGGAATGTCATTCAGTTTCCAAAAGGGAGGAAAACATCTGACATGTGCTACAGCATGGATGAACCTTGAGGACATTGTGCTCAGTGAAATGAGCCAGACATGGACAAATACTGTGCAGTTCAGTTTGGGAAGATGAAAAAGCTCTGGGTGGGTGGTGGGGATGGTCACAGAACAGGAACGTACCTAATGCTGCTGAACTGGACACTTACATTGGCTAGGATGGTCAGTTTTATGTGAAGTGTATTTTTCCACAATGAAAAAAAGAGGGGGGGGGTGTTCTCCACACAGCGCTGAGCGCCCAATAAGAAAAAGGAATTTTGCCTTCAGGACGAAGACCTTTCAGAGAGCCAACCCCAGCTCCCCGCAGGGAAGGGATGCTCCCTGCACCTTCTCCCTTAAGGCCACCTCAACCCCCAGAAGTCCCAGGAAGGCCTGCGGTTCACACCAGCCAAACCACCCTCTCTGAAGCGCCCGCCCACTGCCCTCTCAGCTACTCCAAGACCCTCAAGGACCCATTTTCCACAATGTCAGCGCTCAGATGTGTGGAGGGGAACAGTGCCTTAACAAGGAACCCACTGAGAGCAAAGCACCGCGTTCCTCCTTGCGAGTCTGAGAGGCAGACATCACCCATCCCCCCCCGAAGGAGGAGGGAACCAAGGATTAGGCAGGAGAGGATTTTTGCCAGTGGCTGCTTGGCAGAGCTGGATGTCTAATACAGTCCAACCACAAATGGCCGGCTCGTTCCCTGACATGGGCCTCCGTATGGCCTCCCTAAGACAGTCCTCTTGAATTTTCCCCCTTTTCTGGGTAAGTGGTAATTAGGAAAACTGATTATTTTTTTTTGCAGCAAACTCTGTCAAACTACACTCTCAGAACAAGTAATCCCACCACTGATGCCAGAAACAGAACCCAGGGCTAAGTAAATTTCCGGGCTGGTCTGTTTCTCAATTCTTAAATGACCTCGGTGTAAAGGTATCTGTCTGACTCTCCTAGAATTTTAAGTCACATGAAATGCCCTCAGAGAAATTCTAACTGGTCCAGTCAATTTTTTTTTTGACAAAATGGACTTCATCAAAATATAAAACTTTTGTGCCTCAAAAGATACCCCTGAAAATGAAAAAGACAAGCTACAGATTGAGGAGAAAATATTGGCAAATCATCTATCTGATAAAGGACTTGTACCCAGGATAAATTCTAAAAAGCTTTACAACTCAGTAATAAAAGTGAAGCAATCGCGTTATAGAGCGGGCAAAGGATACGAAGACATTTCTCCAAAGGTATTCAAGTGGTCAGTAAGCACATGACAAGATGCTCCACATCACTGATCACCAGAGAAATGCAGGTCAAAACTCCCATGAGACACCACCTCATGCCCATTAAGATGGCTACTATCAAAACCCAGAAAATAAGAAAGTGTCATATAATCAGAATTGACAAGAACATGGAGAAAGTGGAACCTTCATACGCCACTAAAGGGAATGGGGCAGATGCTTTGGAAAATGGTCTGGCGGTTCCTGAAAATATTAACCATAGAGTAATCACATGACCCAGCAATTCCATCCCTAGCTAAATGCCTAAGAGAACCGAAAACTTATGTTCAAACAAAAATTTCACAGCAGCATTATTCATGAATCCCAAACATCCCCAACTGATAACTGGATAAATAAAACGTGGTCTATGCGTACGAGGCATATTACCCAGTCACAGAATGGACGGCGCACTGATACACACTATCACATGAAGGGGAAGCCCCTTGCCAAAGGCTGTTCATTACATGGCTGTTTATATGAAATGACTAGAACTGGCAAATTTAAAAGGACAGATTATTGTAGGTAATGTAAGTAGACTGGTTGCCTAGGGGTGAGGATGGGGAGGGGAACTAGGATTAACTGTAAACAGGCACAAGGGTTCTTAAGGGGATGAATTTCCCAATAAGAAAATGTTCAGTCCCTGCCTGCACATCTGCACAGTGCACAACAGGGAAGCCGCCCAGGGCTGATATATTCAAAGACTCCTTTTCTTCCAGTTTGGCATGTACTGTATACCCAGTTTCACCATCTGGGGTGCCAGTGCTTAAAGACGTGAATAGTCCAGGGTGCCTTTGAAAGCCCCTTGGACGGCTCACAGAGGGCACCCCCCCCCCACCCACACACACACAAACACTGTGGACTGTGGGATGGCCTCATACACACCAAGTTTGGCAGCACTCCTGAGTCAGACTAAGGAAGGGCCCCAAAGCAGAATCTCCATGAGCTTGGGTGTTCACACAAGTCTACTAATACCCACAAAACCCGGTCAGAAATACAGGGTGAGGCAGCAGCAGCAATCTAATCTTACTCCCTGCTAAGGTTCCCCACTGACTTAGCATTAAACCTCAATAACCTGTTAATACAAGTTTGTATGTTTATTAGCAAGTGTGAAAGCATCTAACACAGGGTCCGGTACAGATTAGGCACAATAAACATTTGCTGATTTGAATCTAAATCTTGACTCCTTCCCACCCGGTATCTTTGAAGTTGTAGAAAAACACTCAGCTGCTTCCTGTTCTTCCCAGCTGGGACCCCTGATGTGGTCCACTAGATCAGAGCCCCCTTGTACCCCCTGGGGGGCATATCTTATGGAGCTGGGCTTATCCAGGCCCTAGATTCTAGTCTAAGACACAGCAAGTCATGTGGACCTACACTGTGGCTCCATGAACATGCCTGCCTCTCCCCAGACCCTGCACCCAGATGCGCTCAAAGGCTCTGATTCGTCTGCTTTCCCAGCACAAAGAAGGCCGCTGGACACACAATGGGCTCTCTGCAAAACTGTCTGTTGGGTGCAGGGCTTTGAATAAAAATACCTCTCCATGCCATCTCCGATAAGCTCCTCTCCATCCTCTTCCTCCTCCTCCAGGGGCCCCTCTGTGCCTAGTAGCCCCTCGGATTCATCCTCAAATGGCGGGAGGTCACGACCAGGGCTGGAGGTCAAGGCATCTGTGCGTCGTGAGTTTCGCCCAGGGCTGGAGGTGAGAGGATCGTTGTTCTGCCGATGCTGGACTGGGCTGGATGCGGCGGTGAATGACTCAGATGATTCCTGTGAGAGAAGTTCACAAAGGTGAGGGCTGGCCTGGCTTCCTATAAGGTGGCCATCCTGACCATGACCCTGTTCTACACTCCAAATCCCTTTCAGTGTCAAGGCTTTGCACTTGCTGTTCCGTCTGCATAGAATGCTCTCTGAGCCGGTGGCTTCCCAACAGACAGGGGCCAGCTCAAATATCACTTCTTCCAACTCAGCTCATTCATCACCCTGTGCTCCTCCACGCCAAATCACGGAGGATACCTCATACATTTACGTACTTGTTCATCATTTATTCCTCCAACTTAAGTATGGATCCCCACTCATTTGAGCACCCACAACGTGCCAGACACTGCGATAAAAAACGAGGTATCAAGAGTGACCAAGACGTAAGAGATCTGGAATTTGCAGACTGGTGGAGGGAACAGACAATAAAAAACAATTAATATTACAATAGGAAGTGCACAAAGATATGGGCTAGGCATAGTGAGGGCGCCCTATACGCGTGTGCGGAGTGGAGCGGATAAACCAGTGGCCGGGGCGGGCTGGGCCCCCTTAGGCAACCCCGTGCTCCCAGGTTGGGGCAGGGGAAGAGGCATCACCGGGAAGACTCGGGCGAGAGCGGAGTAAAGGAGAGAAACCTGCTCCAAACCAGAGCGCACGGGCCCACGCTCATCTGGAGGAACGATCCCGGGCGGGGCGGGGACAGAGCGAGGGCCAGAGGACTAGAAGCGCGCACCTCCGCGGCCCTGTTCCCGGCGCACGCCTCAGGCTCTGCACACGTGCAGGCGCGGGGCCCACCCGCGTCCGCCTCCGCCCGCGTCCCCCGCCTGGCACACACGTTAAGCCCGCGGGGACCCTCCGCGCGCCCTCCAACCGCGCGCTCACCGCCATCGCAAGGCCGCGAGCCTCTCCGCTCCTCCAGGAACAACCAGTTTTCGCGCGAAAAGTGGTTCACGTGACCTGCATAAGCCCGGGAAGCGCAGGAAAGAACACAGCGACCTGACGTAAGCGTCTTTTGCGTCCCGCTGGCGCTCGGGGGGCGGACCAGAAGGTAGGCCCCGCCCACACCCACAAAGGCACAAAGGCCCCGCCCACACCCCCATCTCTCCTCCCAGTGCCCGTTGGTGAGCTGTCCCGGGACTCTTGAGTTGCTAAACTCGCAAAGGTAAGGGAGCGGTAGCTGCGGGTGGGGACCGTGAAGACCAGCCCCACCTGCTGGCTGTCAGACTTTGGTCACGCTATGGCCAGTTTACACTTGAGGCGAGTGCGCCCAGAGCCTTGTTTTCGGAGGTGTTCTCACTGTCTTAGGAGCGGAGCGGACTTTCCGTTTCAGCTTCTCCAAGAGCCCTCAGGCTGAATACTTCAGGCACCGACAGAGCTCCAGGATTGTAGGAGGTGGCATCTCATGTTCTGGTAGCTGTCTTCAGCGCCCGGAGCAAAGTTGCGAAGATGTTCCATATAGAAAGAATGTTATTTGTGAAGATGTAGGGAGCTTGGCACGCACGGCAGGGATCTGCAGGCAATTCCTTAGCTCTGGTTGAACAGCTTGTGATGCGCAGAGAGGGACAAGACTTGAGGTTGGAGTGCCCAGGTGACAAACGCTGCAAGTCTTTCTCGGGAGCTGGAGCTTTATCCTGAGGGCAATTGGGAGCGACAGGAGGGTTTCAAGCAGAGTGAGATGAGAGCAGTGTGGGATTTAGGAGAATCCCTCAGCTTGCTCCTGCATAGAGGTGGGTTAAACCAAGTTGGAAGTGGTTGCTGTGCATCTTCCTCCAGTTCCCGGCAGCTCAGGTTAGGGTGGGCCCCTTGGTGAACATGGCAGGGCTGGATCGCAGCCCTCTTGGTACTCCTGTGCAGTGAACAAGCTCTGATGGGGCCCAGCGTTGGGGCAGGAGGGGGTGAGGGCTAGAATTATCCAAGACATATTTAGGAGATGGAGTCTGTTGGCCTTAGGGGTTGAGGACTACATCTAGATGACACCAGGATTCTGGCTTAGGAGACTGGGTGGACGGTGGGAAACTTAGAAGGAAGACAAGTAAGTTTTGGGGGAAAGGGGATGAGTGTATTTCCTGCTGTGTTGAACATGGGCTCTGAGTGGAGATATCAGATACTGAATTCAATAACATCTGGGGCTGGAGAAAGAGTTTGGGCTACAGCTGTAGATTGCCATACGTGTGGCTAGATAATCCAAAGAGTGAGTGCAGTGAGAAGGGAAGAAAGCCAGGTCTGGGGCCCCAGAAACCCTAACAGTTCAGAGGCACAAAGGACACTGGGCAGGAGCTGGGCTCCTGGGAGCTGCTGAGGAGAAGCCAAGGAAACAGTGGGCGGATTGTATTAGTTATCTCTTGCCGCATAACATATTTGTCCCACGATCTAGCAGCTTAAAACAGTGACTGTGTATTATCACAGTGTGGGTCTGAGATCTGGCACAGCTCAGCTGAGTGCCTCTGCCTCAAGGTCTTTTACAGTGCTGCGGACAAGGTGCTTGTGGGGACTGCAGTCTCATTTGAAGGCTTGGCTCTGGGGGGATCCTTTTTCCAGGCTCCCTCCCACAGAAGGATTCAGTGCCTCCTAGGCTGTTGAACAAGGACTCAGTTTCACACTGGTGCAGAGGTGGGAGCCTCCTCCATTCCTTGCCACATGGGCCTCTCTATAGGGCCTCTCACTACATGGCAGCTGGCTTTGCCCAGAGCAGGTTTGTGAGAGGGTGAGAGAAGCCATACAAGGCAGAAGCCATATCTCTGAAGTGACATCCTGTCACTTGTGCCGTATTCTGTTTTTTAGAAGCAAGTGGCTAGGTTCAGCACATTGTCATGGGGAGGGGATTGATTATTAGGGGCCATCTCAGGCTGCCGACTAGAGAGGCAAGATGACAGATGGGGGTCAGAAGATGGCAAGCTGCCAGGAGGCCAAGTTTGGGAGGGACCAGGAGCCATTGGTGGCCCAGGTGAGAGCTGATCTGTGCTGGAGGGGTACTGGACACCACAGTGAAATGTGCTCAAGGGCTGACTGCAGGGAGGTGAGAAGGGTGAATGGGGACAGCTCTTTGGAGGAGTTGGGCTGTGTGGTTGAGGAAGGGCTTTTGTGAGGGGAGAGACCCTCTGGGCATGCTGGTGGGAGGAGGGTAGGAGGAATGCAAAGGTGGACCAGGGTGGGGGCAGCCTCTGTTACAGCCTGCAATGGTCTGCCTTCTGGTATTCGCAGCTTTGTGTCATCTCCTCCCACACTGTACCAGAATTGGTCTGTGTGGACAACAGTGATTGGATGTCACTTCAGAGATGAAGTTATGAAAAAATTGTGGCTTCACTCTCCTCTCTGTCAGATCACTCACTCTGAGGGAAGCCAGCTGCCATGTCCTGAGGACACAGGTGGCCCAGTGAACAGCCCTATGGAGAGAGGAACTGACGACCCCAGCCAACAGCCATGTTGGACTCTCTGGAGCCACGTCACCTTGGGGTTTACTTTTCACACATCAGTAGGCATCCGGCCCCGGACATCATCAAGGACAAGTGCCTCCTACCTTCTGGTTCCATGTCTTCAGCCTATGGCTGTTGTCCTCAAGGTCTTCATATGACTGCTCCTGCTCCGGACATTGCATCTGATCATGAGCTGGCTCATCTCTGGTCAAGCACAGCCTTTTCCCTTCTTTGTCAGCTGGTCATGAGGGCCCTCCAATTGGCTGTGGTGTGAACGAGGGAGAGGTGCTGATGTGACAGTGGTAAATGACACGGGTCCACAATTGATCACTTAGTCTTGTAACGGATGACTGCTGGGCCCACCTGCAGTAGGCCTGATAGACCCTAACTCATTAGGGCCTGCTCTGGCTTCATGGTTGCTTGATGTCCCCTAGTTGTCTCTACCAGGGTCCTGTAGCTTGGGGGAGTTGCCTTTTGAATTTTTATATGGTTTTCTGGTGTACTTACCCTAGCCTTGCTCTAGAACCCTAGGGATCTATGTCATGGTTTTAGCACTTGGGCTTGCCAGAAACCTTATACACCATCTTTTCTACCACATATGCCTCGAATACCACAGGGTCTGTTGTCGTGTGGCCCATGGGACAGGCCTTTCCTGCTGTGAACCTCATTCAAAGCTGGAAGCCTTTAATGTCACCCAGGGACGTATGGGTCAGAGCAGCATCCTAGGTGTGGAATATGCCACCCCAGAACCTGAAGAGTGGCTCCCAGCATCATGCTTCCTTTCCTGTGATGGGGCATGCCACATTTATCCCTGACTGTGGTAGGGACGTCCTGGTATGCCCAGACCACTAGGCCCTACCAGTTTCACTGAAGGCAAGCCCCCAGATTTTCACAGGGTTTATCTCCCACCCGCTAGAGCACAGCTGTCTCATCAAGGTCTTCAGTTACTTGTTTCCTCTTATTTGTCCAGCCAGGTTAGCAGGATGTCTCTGGTGCGGCAAAGCAGTGCAATGTTCTACAGATGTCCAGTTGGCCAGGGCCCTTCAGATTTAATATGACAAAGGGTGGGAGGGTGACCACAGGCCTGGGGCAAGACCATAAATGTGAATTGCTGTCCTTCTCTGTGAATGTCAGTGGTTCCTGATGGGGACGGCCAGATGGAAGGCCATGCACTGGAACTGAGGCTGTGTTGATCTGTGCTGGCATGACCTCGCACAGCTGCTGCTGTTCGGGCTGTTGGGTGGTTGAGTCGGCAGCAGACCCCTCCCATACCCTGTATTGTTTTAAGGTCAGATGGGTGAATTAAATAGGAATATGATGGGGTTCGGCCCCACCCCCACCTGCCCCACTCAGAGGCTCTAGGTCTTCAACAGGGGCACTAATCTCTGCCGTTTCCCCCGGTTTGTGTTACTGTTTTTCACTCACTTCTTGGCCGAGGTGGGATGGTGGGGGTAAGATTCAGGGCTGTCACTTGACCTTCACCTCTCTGAAAACTGTCATCATACCGACCAAGTGTCATGCTACTGACTACAGAGTCTGTGTGTCCCAGTGATCCGTCAGCCTCCTGGCTGGTACTTTAGCCTAGATGGTTCTGTGATGGTGAGCCCACTGTCTCTGACAGCTGAGCGCTACCACCTTGTCTCTATTATTTTGAGATCCCCACTGCTGTCAGGAAGCCGGGTTCTGTAACAGCATCTCCTGCTGTCAGCCGGGGCCTCGAGAGAATGACCACCGCCCCTGAGCTTGGTGCCAGGCAAGGAACAGAACCTGGGCGTCAAATCTTTGGGTTTTAAACAAACGTTCATTGAAATTCGCTGATGCCACACTCCATCCTGTGCGTTAGGGGGTACCGCAGTGAATAAGCTGCTGCTCTGAAGGAGAGCGGGTGGAGTAGATACGCTGTTATTCCACAAATACAATCCCACAGAAACCCACGTGTGGGGCCTGAAACTCAGAGAAAAAAAACACAAGAGTCGTGCACTGTGATAGTAATAGCAAACTCCTCCCCACCCCCGCCCCAGGAAGTCTGTACTGTCTCAAAACACATAAAAATAAAGGTTAGTCATTGGGCCCCGCCACAGTTAACTCCATTTCTCCTCCTTCCTGGCACGTGGTAGGAGGGAAGTTTCCTGCCCCCTAGAGGTTAGAAGTGGCCAAGGACTTGTTTTTGCCAATATGTGCGTAGGGATGATGTGTGAACTTCCTGGAGGAAACTAGGGGCTGACCTTGACTCCCCACAGCCCATTCCTGAAGGCACACATCAGCATGGAGCACAACCTCTCCTGGCTGATACAGAAACTGAGCATGCCAACCACGGTCCAGGCTGGGAAAGTCCCAGCTAAACCAAGTCCCAAATGGTTACAAGGTGGTGACTTCCTTCCTAGTGTACCTTGTTTTAGGACAGGAGCTAGGTGAAGACAAGGCCCAGTCTGCTCGCAGCTGCACTGGAAGCAGCTGTGCTACCATGGGGTGTGTACCTTGGGATTGCTGTCAGAAGAGGCTGTCTTCAATTTGCACCAGGCAGTGAGTCAGCCTTAGGACATCGCAGGGAATGTGACAAGCATGGTTCTGTCCCCTGACACTGACGCTCTAGTAGGCAGAGGCTGATGACTCACTAGGATACAAGTAAATGAATATAATCATGTTAGAGAGATGTTGCTGGGAGGGAAAGAAAAGGGCATTATGTGACAGAGACTGGAGAGCTACTTTTTAGCTGGGGTGTCAAGAAGGAGGAAGTCATGTGATAAGGAGTCAGCCAGGCAAGGGACAGATGCAGAGATCCACAGGCAGGAACAAGCTTGGTGTGTGTATATATACATATTCAACGAAGAGAAATAAAAAGCAGTGTGGTTTGAGCACACTGAAGGAGGAGAAGGTGGGTGGGAGGTGACGACTCTGAAGCACGGAGGGCCAGACCATGCAGGGCTAGCCGCAGAAGAGGCAGGAGTGGACACATGTAGATGTCAGGAGGGCGAGGACAGGGGCAGTCAGGAAGGCTTCCTAGAGGAAGCTGAATGCTAGAGCAAGAATTGTTGATGTTAGAGATGGAGGAAGGTCAGTTCAAACCCCTGCTTCTCGGCTTTGACACTTCCTGGCTGTGTGGCTTTGGGCAAGCTGTTTAAAGTCTCAGGTGCCTCCCTTGTAAAAGGCGACTGATAATAGCTGCCCTGCAGGGTTGTTGTGCAAATTAGTCTCGGCAATCTGGGTGGTGGTCAAAGACGCCTGAGCGCTTTGATGGTGGGCGTCCAGGCGGCGTAGCACGCTGGTGAGAACGCGTCGTTCCGGGGAGGGGTGCCTCCTACCCTTCCTTCCTCACCCAGGTGACCAAAGGTCACCCGGCGGGTCAGCGACTGCCGGACGCCCGAGGCGGCGGCGCGCGAAGGGGCGGTCTGCCGCGGCTCCTCTCCGGACCGTCAGGCCGCAGCCCGGCCCCGGAGAGGAGCGCTGTCCGGAGCGAGCGGGTCCATTGACAGCTGCTGACAGCTGGCCAGCGAGGGCCCGAGAGGGGACAGAGTCCTCAGCTCTTGGGTCAGCGATCAAGGCGTTTTTCCGAGTGAGAAACGCAGCAACTATCCTCCCCCAGGCGGCTTCCAATTCCTGCAGTGCCTGCATGCTGTCTCTTTAAGAGGTCAGCAGGCCGTTCCGCCCCTTAGGGATATGATTGGCTTCTTCCGTTGTTTGTGCCCTCTTTTTGTTGTTGCTCCGTTTCTATAGGCTACTGGAGGCTGGGGGGCGGGCCTGAGCGCTACAAGTAGGGACTGTGGATGTTTTTGCAGTTTTGGCTGGAAGAAAAGGACGTTCCTGTCTTCCGGGTTGCTGCAGCTGGCAAGGGCTGCACAGTGTCCTGGGCGCCGGTGGCCGGGCGAGCTGAACACTCTCGACGCCGCCAGCTTGCTCCGATTTCCGTGGAGCCCCCCCTCCGTCGGCTCTTGCGCGACGTACCCCGGCTCCGCAGCCAGCTCCGCGCACCCGAGGCCGGAATCCCGGAGCTCCTGCGCGGTCAGCGCACCCACTACAGCGGATGGGCCGCCCTGGCGGCGGGGCCTGAGAGCGGCCTGGGGCCCTCAGGTAAGGAGGTGACACTCTCCCTCTCCTGCCACAGCTGGAGGGGGGGGTCCTATCCCAACGCGGTGGAATCCTACAGCGCGTCGGGCGCCTCCTTGCCTCTGTTCGGGCTGCACCGCTCCATAGACGCCCGTCAACAGCCGCTGTCCCCGGACCCCTTCCGGGAGGGGAGCTCCTGGAGCCCGGGAGCATCTAGTGACCCCCCGTTACAGCTGAGAAAGAGCCCGGGGTCGATGGGGACCCTCACCCCCATCAATCGGATGGGCGCCCACCTGTCCCCGCTCCTTCCTCCGGGAGTGACCCCTTCCCGCTCAGGGCACAGCCTCATAGGACACCCTTGGGGAAATGCTTCAGAGGGCAAAGGAGCCCCTGGGTGTGAGTACTCAAAGGGAGAGGGGTCGGAACTGGGAGTCCCGCGGGGGAAGAGGGCAGGGGAGGGAGTGCGGACCCTCACGGCTGCACAGTCACGGAGTGTGGGGTTGTGGCCAGCAAGCAGAGCTGTGGACCCTGTGGCTTGAGCCTGTGCACGAGAAGATCTGGTTTGAGTTATCCCCCCACTGGGCCTGTGTCACCATCTACAGTGTGACGGGGCCTGCCTCCAGCTTTGCGGTGGCCTTCAGCAACCTGAAATGGGCCAGGGAGTGTGTTTATATCCCCCGGGGGCCCATGCCGAGCTCAGTGCTCTGCTTGCTGGACTAGGGGAAGGAGGGTGGGGAGTGACTGCCGCCCCGCTCCGCAGCAGGGGCTGTGACATCCTGCTCTCGCTCCCCACAAGGTCTTGGCTGCGCTCTGCTGGAGATTCATCTGTCTGCCTCACAGAGTATTGTCGACAACTTATTTTGTGTCGTGCCCTGTTTTAGGGGATTGGGTCATGAGCAGGCTGGGGGAGACAGCTGGTAAATCCATAAATAAATACAGAGCCAGGGCCACCACTTGAGACAGAGGCCATGTGCCGTTGTAAAGAAACACTGGGTGGGCTAGCTGTGAGAGGTGGTTCAGGAGGGCTTCTCTGAGGAGGCGGCCCGCACGTTGGGGTGATGGTGGGAGAAGAGCAAGCCCAAAGTTCTGAGGGAGGAATAAGCTCGGCATCCTGGGGAACAAGGCGAAAGCCAGAGGCTGGGCAGTGGGAGGGAATGAGCAGAGCAGTAGGCAGGGGTCAGATCAAGCTGGGCCTTGGTCCAGGGTTCCCCTTCCTTCTCCCGCCGGCTGCTGGCAGTTTACCAGGAGGGGCCTCTCTAGGTAGTATCTACTCCCAACTCTAAGGCTGTGGGATAAGGGAGCTGGCCTCTGTCTATGGAGGTTTCTCATCCTGTTTTGGTTCCAGGTTTAAAAGCTCAACAACCAGGTAGGGGTCGGAAGCAGAGGAACATTATAGCAACTAAGAATTACAGCTTCTTTCTTCTGCCCATGGTTTTCTGTCTTCCTTGGGGTTTTCCATCCAGCAACTCCCAGTCAGATTTGGTCAATCCCATTGCATAGATGAGAGACGCGAAGCTGAGACCCAGGAGGGGTAGGCCTTGTCCAGGAGCTCACAGCAGGTCTGGCACTACATGTCCAGAGCTGAGCTCGTGTCCTGCTCCACAGGCTGGCCTCAGAAGGAGGGAGTGTGGGAGGGAGGTGGAGGCCCACGTGGTGTGGTAAGATGGCCTCTGGAATGTTAATGCGGTCAGGAGAGTCCCTCCCAGGTGGAAGAAACAGTAGTCCTAGTTGCCCTGGTCCTGACAGGTATGAGTTTGCCCCAGAGCACTCAGTATTCCAGGAATTCCTCCTCTGAGAATTCCCTTTCCCATCCATCTAGTCTGCGCTCAGTCAGCCTTCTCTGGTCGTGTTTCCTGAGGCTGCAGACCCCATGCTCTGTCACTATCTGGGTTCCTGCTCGTACCCCCCCGGGGGCCAGGAGCTCACCCATGTGGTGGGAGGAGAATGTGGGGCAAGTGCCTTACATTCTGTGCCTGTGTACATTGGACACAATAATAGGTCCCTCTCTCTTAGGTGCTGCTGTGATGGTTAAGTGTGCTTGTAACAAGCATTCAGCCCTGGGTCTGTACATAGTGGGCATCGTTTTATTTATTTTTTATTGCTTCAGTTGTTTTTATAACTGTTGACACAGAGTGGCAGCTCTGTTATGGCTGACAGCCTCATAACTCAAGTGTGGTTCCCTGATCAGCAGAGCAGCGGGCACCACCTCGGAGCCTGTTAGAAACACAGACTCTTAGCCCTGCCCCAGGCCTGCTGGATCAGAACCTGCATGTCCACAACCCTCAGGTCTGAGAAGCACAGTCTTAGATGGAGCCTGGAGCCCTCCGTGGGAAGGTGGAGAAGCCTAGGCCCAGAGGGGACTGCCTGGCAAGTTGCTGCCTCAGGGTCTGGGCACTAGAGTCAGACAACTTGGATTGCAGGCCTGACAGGTGGCTGCCTGGCTCTGAGGTCTGTACAGTGGGGAAAACAGAAGTACTTCCCGTAGAGCTGGGAGGGCTCAGTGAGTGTTCTCGCCGTGATTATAGAATTAGTAGGGGAATTGGTGCAGGGACAGCAGCTGACATTCTTCCACACCCAAGACCCTGGAGTAGGTGGACTCTGAAGGGAGCCTTTGGACCCATGACCCAAATCCTTCCCTCTCCATGTCCCCCAGGGAATAAAAGCAGCAATTACCTTTGTATGGCCTTTTGTAGACATTTATTTCTCTGGACTTGTTTGATTTTCTGAGCAGCCGTGTTGGGTAGGTGGTTGTCAGCATGATACTCAGAGAGGGGAAATGACTTAGCACAGAGCAGAGCCAGAAGTGCAACTCAGATCTGCCCAAGACCATAACCTGTGTTAGCTGGAAGTTTTACAGTGGTAAATTAGAGGAATCAGACTCAAACTGACCTCAGCTGAGAAGGGAATTTGTTGGATTTTATAACTAAAAAATCCAGGGGGGTAGGACTGGCTTCAGGTATGGTTGCACCCAGGGGCTCACATGAGGATCTATTTCCAGCTGTTTCTCAGCTCTGTGTTCCTCTGTGCTGGCTTTATTCTCAGGTGGGTATCCATGTGTGTGTCAAAGTGGTACCAGCTCTGGCTTACTGCTCTTAGCAGAAAGTCTAGCCGTTTCCTAGCAATTATGGCAGAAGTCTCGGAGCTGATTCTCACTGGTCAGGACAGTGGAGCATCCTGATTGACCAGGCTTAGATCACATGCCCATTTCTTAGCATTATAAAGGGGTAGTAGTCAGCTGTATCTAAACCTCATGGATAGAGACTCGGGTCGCTGAGGTTCCCCCAGAGAAAAATGGGGTATTGGACAGGCAAAACCAAGAGAAGCCCCCACTGTGGCTTCTCTTATTGCTGGCTCTTGTTCGTCCCCAGTGGCTCCTCTTTGCCACAGGGACCTCTCTGCTCCTGGAAGCTGCTGGATGCTGCGCCGGCACCTCTCAGTCCTGCCCTGCCTGGGGCTGCTTGGCCCTCCGTCCCAGGCCAGAGCTGGTATCAGGTTGCTGGGACCAGAAGATCGTTCCACAGGGAGTGGTGAGCAGGGTGGCTGCGGAAGCCCTGTCCTTCAACTTCAGTCACTTTCAAGTTATCATCTCAGGTCACTGGGAGTCCTGAGGGAGGAGGCACACCTCCTGCCAGCTGTAACCTCCCCGTGCCCAGCATGGCCTTACGTGGGCGCACCATGGCTGCAGGTCGGACTCACACCTTCAACGGCCACAGAGAGGTGCAAAGAAGGGGGCCTTTCTCCTAGAGGAGACTTCTGCCATGTGACATCACATGCCCTTGCCTAAACCTGCCTCTGGCATGGGGAACATGCCCACCCTTCTTGACTTGGACCAGATTTTCTCCATAGGGCACTCTTGACAAAGGGGAGGACAAGCATTTGGTGGACTGTCCCAAAGGTTGCAGGATATTTGGCAGCCCTGGACCCTGTCCGTGAAAAATCAACAGCCCCCCGCTGCCCACAGCCCCACTGTCAAACTGGAACACCCCTGTACCCAGCTGAGGGTCCGGGACTGCGGCATGCGGCCCCACCCCAAACCACTGGCTTGCATTGATTGAGATTCCGCTTCTGGTGCGGGGGAGGGGCCCTGCCCGTTCAGCAGGGCATCATGGAGGGGGTCAGAAACTAAACAGCACCTTGTTAGCAAGGAGGAAGGAGGCAGTGTTTGGTGGGGACCCCGTCACAGTGTCAGCCTGGCCTCTGCAAAATACCCGGCGGCTCAGGCCAGAAGCTGTGACATCAGCCTTCCTGGCTATCACCCTCACTCCCGACTGGTGTCTGTGGTCTTACTGGCCGCGCCTCCCAGGGGTGTCCCAGATCCCTCCATCCACCCCAACTGCTACCACTAGTGAGGCCCTATCCTCTCACCTGGACAGGCACAGCCGCCTCAGTCTCCCTGCCTCCACTCTGCCCCTGCTTCAGTCCATTCTGCACAGCAGCCTGAGTGATTCCCTCCACATGGAAGTGGGGTCCTCGGTCCTGTCGCCTGCCTTCAGAACAGCCTTCTGGTTGCACATAGAGTGAAATCACATTGTGTGTGGTTATGTGGCCCCACCAGCCTTCCAGATCTCACCTCCAGCCACTCTGGCCTGCTTTTTGCCCTGTGAACAGGCCAAGCCTATTTCTATCCAGTGGCCTTTGCATTTACAGTCCTCCCACTGGTATGCTCTTTGTCCAGATTTTTCCAAGGCTGGTTCCTTCTCAGTTATTTAGATCTCAGCTCAGATGTCACCTGGTCTGACAACCTGGTGCAGAGCCGCACCCCTTTATATTCACTGGGATTCTGGCCTAGGTGTTGAAACAAAGGCCAACGTCCATACTTGGGCTTGACTCCACCCAGCATCATGTCTGTGAAGTCCTCACCGCCTGTAGCATCCTGTTCTCTTTATTTCTGCACCGTTTGAACTGTTTATGGAATGCTGCCATCTATGTGTGCATTCTGCTGATGGTGGGCATTTGGGCCAATCCTGGCCTGGCCTGTAATGAATGTGCCTGGAAGTGGAGATGCCAGGTCACAAGGCCTAGTCTATTCAAGTCATCATTTGAAATGCTGGCATCTGTTATGTCCTGGTGCCCAGCCATAAGCTCTGGGTCCCCATAAGCTCCCTGTGAAAGTCCTTGCTGCTTCCAATGTGGGCCCAGCTCCTCTGCTGCCATCACTGCTAGTCCTGTGACCCAGGAGCCTGCCTCAGCAGCCCCTGTGTTGCCAATATAGTGGCTCTTTCCCCCAGAGCCAAGGTAAGAAGATAGAAGATTATTCCTGTCTGTTCCATGGTAGTCAGTGTGCAAGCTCTCCAGGAAATGCATGGAGGCCCTATCATGTCTGGGACCCAGGCACCTTATTGATGTTATCCTCAATATGTGGCTTCTGTCTTGTGGTCTAATATGGCTGCTGTTGCTCCTAGCATCACATCCCATATTCCTGGTGGGACAGGCATGACCTGAAATTGGCAAACCTCACTGCTCATGTCCAGCTGGATAAAACTCAGTTATATGGCCACAGACAGTGTGGCAGGGGAAGCTGGGAAAGTACTCACTGTTCTGGGAAGCCACATGCAGGCTAAAATCCATGGGCTCTAGCACAAAAGGGAAGGGGGATTTGGGGGACCCCAGAAATCTCTACTATGTTTCCCATCATTCTGTACCACTCCTTTTTTCTTAGCATTTATCTTTAGAAGTTTGCATTTTAAATACAGGCTTTTTTTTGTGCCAGTGGTTGTCCTACCCTCTTTGAATGAGGGCCTGTGAAAGTCCTGTGTGCCCAGTGCCTACATTCCCCCAGGGTGCACAGAAGGTGCTCACCCATGTCTGCCGTGCTGGGAGAATGCAGGAATGAAGGGGGTACTTCGGTCGCCGTTGCATCAGTAGGGAACAGGGAAGGAGCCAGTTTCTTTCTTTGGAACTACTGTGTCTGGCGTGCTCTTTTTAATACTTCCTGTCGTTGGCATGCCCGCATATGGGGACGTGATACCAGAGCCAGTCCATAGCCTATTGGAGAGAAGAATGGAGGGGCCCGAGCTGCAGGTCTTGGTCCACCTGCTACAGGATCCTCCGTCCCTTTTGGCCAGAGGCGGCATTGTGTTCCATGGCTTGGACCAGTAGTGAGGGTGTCCCTGTGTCTCCTCTGCCCACCTGGGGCCTGCTGCTTGGGGGTGGTGCTGGTGAGGGTGCCAGCTCGGGTCCTGCTGCATCCTCAACCCTTCCTGCTGACCAGCGCTGAGCACCCCGGGCTGCTCCCTGCTGGATGGGAGGCCTGTGCTATAGGCATTTAAACAGAACACATCTTTTTAATTTTGACAAGTTTACCGAAGTAAATCCCATACAGAAAAGTGCACACAGCATAGGTATGTGGCTTGATGAATTCTGACACAGTAAGCTTGTCTGCATACCTGCATACCCACCACCCAGGTCAAGCATCCAGAAGCTGCGTGCCTCCCCCACCACTCTGTGCTCCGTCCTTTGCAAGGGGGCCTCTGACCTGGATTTCCACGTGGGGTCAGACCGCGTGTCTGCACTTGGGCCTGGCTCCACTCAGCATCATGCCTGTAGCAGTCTGTTCTTTTTATTTCTGCACCATTTGCACTGTTTATGGAGTGCTGCCATCTATGTGTGTGTTCTGCCGTTGGTGGGCACTTGGGCCTGGAAGTGGAGATGCCAGGTTGGTCACAAGGCCCAGGCTGTTCAAGTCATTTGCGTGCGGGCATCTGTTATGTTCTGGTGCCCGGCCACACCTGGCTCCCCTGCCCTGGGTCCCTCTGAGCTGTCTGTGTGGGCCCAGCTCCTCTGCTGCCGTCCCCGAGAGTCCTGTGACCTGGGAGCCCACCTCAGTTGTCCAGGGTGGCTTCCAGGGCCCCAGGACACCAGATCTCCTGTCTTCCGGCTGGATTCCTAATGTCTCACTCCCAGCTCCTCCCTCTGCCTCCTATTCCCTCTCCGGGCTCTGTGTAGAGGCCTCCTGTGCGTCTTCCATGGTGCGATGTTCTCTCTGTTTGCATCTTGCCTTTCCAGGGTGGAGCAGAGGAAGGCAAGGGGTTGTGGTCCACCTGAGGTGTGGCACTGGGAAGCCGTGTGACTGCACACAGGTCACTCGGCTGCCCTGTCAGCTCTGCATCCCTGTGGAGGGTAGAACCGCGGCTCACAGTTTCTGAGGACCGCACACGTGCCGGCTGTGGGAGGCACTCCACATCGCTTATTTAGTGCTCACCACGACCTCACAGGGGGAACACTGTCATTGCCCCCACTTCAGAAGTGGGGGAAACTAAGGCCTAGGGGAAAAGGAAGTAGGGGCAGGCTGGGACGTGAATGCTGGCTCCTAGCTCCTCTGCTTCCTTCCCTGTCACCCCCGGGTTTGGAGGGACTTGCTGGGGTGACGGCAAGTGGCATGCATTGCTGGGCCCGGCACGCAGATGGGCTCAGTCACTGGGGTGGCTTTTATTGCCTGGGAGTTAAGAGACAGAGCCTGACATGAAGGGCTGGCCCCTGCCGGGGCTTGGCTTATGGCAGGCATGTGTGGGAACACCGCACCACACCTGCTGCTGGGCGGGTGGGGGAGCGGTCCGCCAGCCCACTGTAGGCAGCGCCTTGTGCATCCCACGGGGGGCCTGAGGCCCAGCGGCCCCAGCCACACAGCTCCTGCAATGCTAACATGGCGCCTCTCACGCCCCCAGGGCCGGCTGCTGGCGGGATGGACACCCTGGGGGAGGTGATTGGCCTAAACGGGAGCACAGTGCCGCCCCCGCCCTTGGCACCCAACATCAGTGTGCCGCATCGCTGTCTGCTGCTGCTCTATGGGGACATTGGCACCTCTAGGTGAGGCAGGCACAGCCCCACGGGGCAGGCAGGCTGTGTGTGGGGGCGGGTGGGGTGGGCATGGGTGTACAGCCTCACCAGTGAGCCGGCCTCTGTATCTGTCTGCTAGGGTCCGGTACTGGGACCTCCTGCTACTCATCCCCAACGTGCTGTTCTTCATCTTCCTGCTCTGGAAGCTTCCATTTGCTCGGGCCAAGATCCGCGTCACCTCCAGCCCCATTTTTATCACCTTCTATATCCTGGTGAGTTTCACTCCAGTTGGTGACAGAAAACCCAGGTGCAACTGGCTTAAGCAGAAAAGAGCATTATTAACTGCTTCTGTACTGACCAGCTCCCGGTATGGCTGGATCCAGGGCATTAACTGATGTCAGCAGGGCTCGGCCTTTTTCTGCATCCCTGCTCTCTTCTGAGCTTTATCTTAGATGAGTTTTCCGCTACGGCATCAGGGATAGCCAAGAGCAGCTTTGAGTGAGCTAACATCCTGCCTCTCTGCCAACTCCCGCAGAGTACCTCTTTTCTGATGGTGCCAGCATAGACCTGGAGTTCCCTCTGATCGGCCCACCTCGGGTCCCATGTATGTCCCTGTAACAATCACGGGAAGAGGCCCTTTGGAGGGTGGAGTTGGCCAGATAATATGGGCTGAGGAGGGTTGTAGTCCTTGGAAGAAAACTGGGGAATTATTACTATGGGGAAGGGGAATAGATGCTGGGAGGGAAAAAACGCTCACTGCAGCTTCCATCCATCCATCCATCCATCTGTCCACACACCCACACATTCTACAAGATCCCTTTGGAGCAGACTTACCACCTATCAGGAAAGCCTGAATTTTCATCACTCAGGGGTCCTGCGAGTATTGCCTGGGAGAAGTAGCAGGGCTGTGGGTGAGAAGGTGGCCCCAGGTGCGGCCCAAGGTGTGGGCTGTCCAGCTCCTTTCCTTCAGGGCTCAGGCCTTACTGACTGGAGTCTTCCCCTGTTGTGCCTCTTACTTACCACTACTGAGAGCTGGGTGGCTCCCTGGTCCTCCTCTCTGGCCTGGCTCA
Organism: Smutsia gigantea; assembly: GCA_032199065.1. Classification (NCBI taxonomy): domain Eukaryota; kingdom Metazoa; phylum Chordata; class Mammalia; order Pholidota; family Manidae; genus Smutsia; species Smutsia gigantea. Next base: position 83,250 of record JAVSCE010009884.1, read on the forward strand.
GAACATCCCAATCATAGGAGTGGGTAGTGGGCAGGCAGAGAGGCAGAGGAGGCTGTGGAGAACCTGGGGGGACACCAGTTGAGGCCCTAGGGGCCACCGCTGGAGTCCCTTCCCCTGTGAGGTGGCAGTGGGCAGGGGTGGGGATCGAGGCCTGCTTTCGTCTCTGCTCTGTCCCACTGCCTCTCTGACCATTTACTCACTTGGGTATTTATTCAGCAGATATGAGGCACCCATTGCTTGTCAGGCAGATGTGTTTCCTCAGGGAGTGGGCAGGGAGGAGGGACCCAGGGCCAATACCCAGGAACATGAGGTAGGGCCAGGGAGTCAGCACTGCTTGGTACGAGTACACTTGGGCAGCCTGCCTTCCAAAAAGCCCAGCTGTGCGGAACGACCTTGGACCAGCGGCTTGGCCTCTGGGCCTCAGTGCCTCCTCCGTGATGCGTGTTGGACCTGCTCCGGCTTGTGGCACCCCCGTGAGCACTGAGTTGAGCACCGGGTAACATGGTGGGCCCAGCTCCGGCCCAGGGGGGCTTGGCCTGCGGTAGGCACACCACGGTTTGTGACTTCTGCCGCTGGCCCTGCTGGGTGGCATCCGCCTCCAGTGGTTGGACACGGTTTTCATGGCACAAAGGATGGAGCGTGTGTGAGTTTGGGCTCTCTTGTTTGTATGTGTCAGCAAACCCAACCTAAACTCACAGAAGCCGGAGGCAAGGTAATTGATGTTAAGCTGACAGGTCCCAGGGCTTCAGGCATGGCTGGTTCAGGGGCTCAGCAACGCTGCTGGGGCACCGTTTCTGCCTCCCGCTCAGCTTGGCTCCCTGTGACGGCCCTGTGTCTAGCAGCCTCTGCCCTCATGCTGGCTGGTGTCCCCAGCAGGTCCAGGCTTGCATCCCCTGAGCTTCCTTTCCCTGGGGCTGCACCTCACATCCTGGGTGTGACTCTCACTGGACTTCCTTGCTCCCTGCCCCCAGCCCCAACCAGGGGAATGGCATATGCTGAATGGCCAGCCCTGGGTCGCTGACCAGTCCCTGAAGCCAGGAGTGGTGGGCCAGCCCAAACCACGTGAAGGAGGAGAGTGCAGGGGAGAGGAAGGAGGCTCTAGCCAGAGGAAGGGGTCGATACTGGGCTGATCAAACCACAGATGCCGAGTACAGGCAGTTCTTCACAAGCTCTGGTGCAGCAGCCTTCCCCAGGGTCATTGACGCCTCTTCCCTATAGTCTCCTTGCCCCTAGCCCCCGTGTCTCGGAAGGAAAACCCTTAATATGACAGTACTAGCAGCAAACGTGTACCTAGCCCTTATGTGTGTGCTAGGCATGCTTCTGCTACGTACAGTTCTCCATTCGGTCCTCCCAGGGATCAAATGCAGCAGGTGCTGTTTTTACCCCATTTCACAGATGAGGAAACAGGCATGGAAGTACAATTCCTTCCCTGAGTTCACAGAGGCAGAAAGTGGCAGAGCTGGCATTTGGACCCAGGCAGCCTGGCTCCACCATGTCACCCCTACTAACCATTCCAAGGCTGTTGATGTAGCCAGGAAACGGAGGCCTGAGAGGGGAGTGCCAGGCCTGAGGTACCCCCACTCCCCTGCATCCCACCCCTGACTTACTCAGTTTGGAGTCCTTCCCTTCTGAGGAATCAGGCTCCTGCAGTTGTGGGGAACGGGCTTGCAGTCCCCTGATTCCCGGAGGTCTGGGCCCTGACTCCACCACCCCACCCCCTGTCCCACCAGGTGTTCGTGGTGGCGCTGGTGGGCATCGCCCGGGCCGTGGTGTCCATGACCGTCAGCACCTCGGACGCTGCAACTGTTGCCGATAAGGTGTGGCTGGGCCTGCCGACAAGGGGGCTGCTGAGCCCTGGGGAGAGGGGTGACTGGCCCCCAGCCGACACTCTGCCCACTCTGTGTCCAGATCCTGTGGGAGATTACCCGCTTCTTCCTGCTGGCCATCGAGCTCAGTGTGGTCATTCTGGGCCTCGCCTTCGGTGCGTGTGCAGCTGGGGCCGACGCTCTCCCTGCCCCTCCCTGGCAGGCACCTGGCTGGCTCCTGCTGGCTGACCAGCACGTTTCTTCCAGGTCACCTGGAAAGCAAGTCGAGCATCAGAAGGGTGCTGGCCATCACCACCGTGCTGTCCCTGGCCTACTCTGTCACCCAGGCAAGGGTGGGCTGGGACAGCCCCGGGGCCCCCTGGAGGGGCCGGGCGTCAGTGAGGGCCGGGCACCCCCTGCTTCTGGTCCTGGGTCAGTGTTCTCAAACTGTAAATGCACCTAAGGGATCACCTGGGGTGCTTGCTAACCAGGCAGGTCATGCCCCCAACCCATCCCAATCTTGTAGGTCGGGGTGGGGGCAGGGAGACGCCCAGAACCTGCTGGTTTAACAGGCAGCCCAGGTAGGGACAATGCAGGCAGGTCTGCAGACCTCCCTGAGAGCCGTGCGTTCAGAGACCCCTTTCTTAGGTTGGGCAGGGGCTGCCCTTTACCCAGCTCTGCCCCCTGCCAGGCCTGCTCTGGGTGCTGGAGCAGGGAACGCAGGACCAGGCTGGGGAGCTGTGTGGGTGGGGTGGACAGCTTTGGGGACTGTATGCCATGGGGAAGGCTCCCAGGAAGGGGGTTTTCCAGGAGACAGGAGCCTGTGAAACCCTCCCCTGCCTGTCCCTGCAGGGGACACTGGAGATCCTGTACCCTGATGCCCACCTCTCCGCTGAGGACTTCAACATTTATGGGCACGGCGGCCGCCAGTTCTGGCTGGTCAGCTCCTGCTTCTTCTTTCTGGTGAGGTGGAGGGTGTCCCCCCACTGCCTTGGGGGTGGCTGGGTGGGCCTCCGGGCTGGAGGGAGACAGAGGCCCGGATGCCTTGGTTTGGGGCTTGGCTTAGCCTGGGGCTCCCCAGCATCCTTCTCAGCGCCGTTGTTCTCCCGCAGGTCTACTCTCTGGTGGTCGTGCTCCCCAAGACCCCGCTGAAGGAGCGCATCTCCCTGCCCTGTGAGCAGCTGGCGCCAGGCGCGGGGTGGGACTGGCCACAGGGCAGGGGTCTGTTCGGGCTACTGTGGCGTGGAGCTGGAGAGCCCTGGGTGAGAGGGAGGGTGGCCCCCCGGAGAACCCAGAGGGGTCCCAGGTGATATACTGGGGATGAAGGGTGGAGGCCAGGGCAGGACTTCACGCCCCCTCAACCCGCAGCGCGGAGGAGCTTCTACGTGTACGCAGGCATCCTGGCGCTGCTCAACCTGCTTCAGGGGCTGGGAAGTGCGCTGCTGTGTGCCGACATCATCGAGGGGCTCTGGTACGCGGGGCGAGGCCGGGCTGGGGGCGACAGGGAGCAGGCTAGCCACCCCTCCGCATGAGGCCTCACCTGGACCTGCCTCCCGCCCCTGTAGCTGTGTGGATGCCACCACGTTCCTCTACTTCAGCTTCTTTGCGCCTCTCATCTACGTAACCTTCCTCCGGGGCTTTTTCGGGTGAGTCCTTCCGCAGAGGGACCCCGGGTTGGCGGGTGAGGGTCGCAGCCGGTTCGGGGGGTTTGCCGCCCACCGCCTTGCAATTTAAAGGGTTGCGGGCGCCCCCGCGTGGCTGCCGACGGAACTACGCCTTCAGCTTCTGCGCATGCGCAAAAACATGCTGTGGCGTCTTGAGCCTCCCTGCTTCCTCGGTGCAGGGCTGGCACGGGACAGCCGTGGCGGATGGGGTGTACGTGTGTACATACACAGTCGTGCATATGTGTACGTGTAGATATACACGCACGCGCACGTGCATGCACACACGTCCGTGTATACACATAGAAACATTACACATACATATATATACATTTTATATGCAACAGACATACTTTCCCCCCGAGAGATGGTAGCTATGCACACTGTTCTACGCTTGCTGGTTTTCATTTAAGGATGGATTAGCTCATTCCTTCAGTGACCATCCACTGGGCACCTGTGTGCTATGCACCACTGTAGCCATCATACACAACAGGAGCAAAATAGACTCAAACCCCTAGGCGCCTGCCGCATGTATTACCGGGAGGAACAGGGTTGGGGGAGTCCCGTGTGTATTTGGGACTTGTACGCATGTGTGTTCGAAGGCATGTCAGGAAGACGCGATGCCAAGGGCATGTAGGATTGAGGGTTGGACCCCTGGCCTGTAATATGGTGGAAGCGCTGGCGTTTGCCCCCACCCCAAGCTTCAGGCTCTTTCTTGTACACTGGGTGCCATGCTTCCCCCTTCAGGGTTATCCTGAGGACCGAGGGACCGGGCAAGCACCCAGTGGGTAGTAACAGCTGCCGGGCGGAGGTCACAGCCACGTCTGCTGAGCACGCTGGGCCCCGCCCTGGCCGAGGCTCCTGATTCATCCTATTCACCCTCGGCAAGGAGCCCCCGAGGTTGGATTGTTGCACCCATATCACAGTGAGAACGCAGGTGCAGAAGCGCCTGCCCGAGCCCACACAGCCAGCAGTGCCGAGTTTAAAACAAGTCCTTTTGGCCTAGAGTCCAAGTGATAGGGACTCCAGGGGGGCGTTAGCAGCTGTTAGCCCATGTCCTCCCGTATCTGACAGCCTTACTGCCCAGAGAGGGAGGGCCTTTCCTGACTCCTGCGGTGGGGCTCCCCTGCCCCTCTGTCCTCCCCACCAGCTCGGAGCCCAAGATCCTGTTCTCCTATAAATGCCAAGTGGACGAGACCGAGGAGCCGGACATGCACCTGCCCCAGCCCTATGCCGTGGCCCGGCGGGAGGGCCTGGAGGCAGCTGGGGCTGCCAGCACACAGTTCGACGTGGCCGGCGGGGTGGCCTACCTGGATGACGTGGCCTCCATGCCCTGCCACACGGGCAGCATCAACAGCACGGACAGTGAGCGCTGGAAGGCCATCAATGCCTGAGTGCTGAGACCCAAGAGGAGACCAGGGAGCAGAGAGTCTGGGTGGAGAAGGATGAGGCCATGGCAGCAGCCTTGTGCAGGCTCTGTCCTGCCCTCCAGGCCCTGTCCTGCCCTCAGCCACCTCTGCTCTACCTGGGGGGCCACCTCCCATCTCTACCTGCCATCTCCCTGCTCAGGGACATGGCCAAGACTTTGATGTCCCAGGGCCAGGACTGGCTAGGCTGGCCAGAGGCACCTCTTCTCTCCAAAGCCTGGACACCCAGGACTGGTCTGGCCCTCCCCACCCCTCTGCCCACTCCCCATGGCACTTTGGCCTCCTCAAAGTCTGCTCTGGTGGGTGGGTTGAAGTGTGTATATTTTCTTGATCTATTTTTTAATAAAAAGGAAAATGAGAGGAATGTGTTGCTGTGGGGTTCTGTAGGAATGCTGTGGCTGGCTCCGTTCAGGAGCCCGAAGGCCGTTCCGAGGTCCCTGTGTGTCCCTCTGCATCCTGGGCCCCGGGAGGGCTTTAACCTGCTTAACCAAGGCCATTGGCCGGTGCCCAGGCCCTGGGATGGCTGCCAGGAGGTAGAGAGGTAGTCAACCCCAGCCTCCCAGCCAGGGGCCTGTTTGAGGAGGGGAGACACATGTGGAAAGAGAACTGTGTCCCTGTGCGCCATTGTCCCTCCGCCCCGGTGCAGGGCGTGGGGTTTGGAGTGAGCCCTGTGGGTCCCGTCCTCTCTGCTCCTTCCACTCTGTCTTCCTAGGCAGCCACAGCTCCAGTTTTGGCCTCTGTAAAATGGGGATAAGGAGGTCTGTCTTGCAGGGATATTTGTAAGGATTAAGAGGTAGTAAGAGTGAATGGCTGGCATATAGTCAGGGAGCAGTATTGATAACTGGAATTATTTTTAGCCTCTAGGATAGTGTGTGGCACATGGTAGGCACTCAGAAATAGGGTGGTAGGGAATGACAGTTATAATCAGGATGGTGTGACGAGCTGGGTATGGGGATAAGTCAGCACAAAGCACTGGGGCGGTAAGACAGTAAAGGGAGAGGGGCTCCCTGTGTCCACATTGCTGCCATTGTGCCTCAGTCTGGCCTTGGATCCGGGCAGCCAGAGAAAAAAGGAGTTTCCAGTTATATAACTCCCACTGCCAGAGACAGGAGGTCCAGTCGGGCCATGGGGATGCTGAGGGTCCGGCCTGGCTCCTGTCTCCACTGCCAGCCCTCCTTTCTTGTGAGGCTTGTGGGTGTGGGGCTGACGTGCCAGGCTCCCTGGGATCCAGAGCGCAGAGGGCTCCTGTGGGTGTGGGTCCGAGCAAGTGCAAAGGCATGGCCAGTGAGCTGGACTCCTGGCCCCGTGGGACCACGGGGGGCTCCTGGCAGGCTTCTCCCAAGCTGCAGGCTTCGCTGCAACCTCTCAGACCTCACAGCTTTTGTAGACGCCTGTTAAGCAGGGAGGGAAGCCTGCAGGGCAAGTGTTGGGGACTAGAGCTGGGTTCATTAGCAGCAGCCTCTGACTTGGGCGCTGTCTGCAGCCTGAGTTTGCCCGGTACAAATTACTGAGCAAACAGCTGGGTCACCAGGGAGGCATCAACAGAAGAAAAGAGGCTAGAACCCACTGGTTCTGATTTTAGTTTGTTTTTTTTAAATAGGTAATATATGTACATGGCAAAAATTTTCATGCACTGCAAGGAATGGAAGGTGACTCCCCCTTACCTTGACATTCAGTTTCCCTGCCTCCCCCACTTCCCAGAAGTACCACCAAGGCCAGGGGCTTCGTGACCTTCCAGAAGTGCCTGTATGTGTTCACGTGTGTATGTCTATTAGCCTCTGGTCTGGGAACGTGAATAACCTGGACGTTGTTTTCTCCACTTGACGATTGATCGTGGGATCATGCATGGTGGGAGAGCTGCTTCCCTCTCAGCTGTGTACATCATGCATATGTGGCAGTTTATTTAACCAGCTCCCTCAGGATAGACGTGTTTCTACTATATTTTGCAATAACAAAGCAGTGACAAAAATCTTTGTAAATTTGCTTTTGGTGACTCATGCAAGTGGACTTGCGGGAGCACACAATCTTCATTGGTTTTAATTGGTCTTACATCTTCTGGCAGACTTGAGTAGCTGTTCTCCAATATATGTTCTCCTTTTCTTCCATTGTAATAGAATCCCAGATTGTTCACTGGATACACAGCTGCCTGGAATGAGATTCCATTTTCCAGCCTTCCTTGCAGGTGGCTGTGGATCCATGTTCTGGCCAGAGGGATGTAAGCGTGAATGCAAACTCCTTCATGAGAGGCTAGGCTCTGTACTTTTCTGCTAACTGGGATGTGGTTACAGTGGCTGGAGCGGCAGCAGCCATCTTGAGTCACAGAGTGCTCTTGGGAATGGAAGTCTCATGGAAGTACAGCAAGATAGAAGGAGCCCATGCCCTGACACAGTGGTACATTCATAATAGCTTTGGGCTTTCTACCTTCAAACAACTTTTAGGATGTAATAGAGAAATACATGTCTCCTTTGCTTAAGCCACTTTGAATTTTTCTCTTACAGCTGAAACTAATCTGAACCCACAGAGCCTTCAAAGAAGCTGTACTAGTTTTAACTCCTACTCACTGACCCTGGGTGCCTTTGTAATTTTCAGTCTTCCTGTAAAGACTGCTCATGTCGGTTCTGCTAGGACCACAGCCCATGTGCTATGTCTGGGTGGGAACAGGCATTAAAAGGAGTGGCCTGGATGTGGGGGATTCTGGGAGCCTTGATGTGATGATGGAATTCACCTTGTGTAGCCCAAATTCCAGTCTTACCTCCCTCCTCCCTGCTGCTGCTGCTCAAGGACTTTGAGCAAGTCCATGGACTTGTGGGCAAGCATGTCTTCTCTCTGACCCTCAGTTTCCTCATTGGTGACATGGGGTTGCGGAGGACTGGTAGCCACCTGATATCCATTTTTATCCAACTGCGCTCTGATTTTTTGGGATCTGTGAAGCACCCAGGGAAATGGTGACATTCCCTGACCTGTTGCTGTCAGTCTTGTGACTAAGTTCTGATCAATGGGATGTCGGTAGAAGTAAGAGGGACTTTTTTTTAAAGTACCAATTGTTTAAAGGGAGCTGACTCAGCAAGGAGATGGGCTCTTTTCTCCTACTACCTTTCTCCTTCCTGCTTCTGGAATGCAGATGTGATGGCTGACTCTCCAGCAGCCATACTGGATGATGAGGTGACTTTGGGAAGCTACTCATCAAGGATGGTCAAGGAGAAAGACAAAATATGGCATTGCCATACCAGCAGTGGGCTGCTACCAATATTCTTTTACACAAGAGAAAGAAACTGCCTTGTTTACAGCAAACCCAATCCTAACAGAAACACATGGAGATCATAAAATTCTCTCCAAGGGGTCACTTGAGGGAGAAAGGATAATATTTCAAGATAATACTAATTTGTGTCTGTTCCTTCCTGAATGTCAGCCTCCTTCTCACTCCTGTGTCAGTGGGAGTTTGGCCCTGGGCTCCTTTGCCCAGGGAAGCCTGCTGCTCGTAGGTAGCTTTCTGACTTTTGTTTCCAAATTCCTTGGGTAACAGAGGGCAGCAGGGGAGTGTGGAAAAGAAGAGATGGGAATCCCCTTGGGAGAGAGCTCTGCATACCCCTGAGGACCTTGGGCCCAGGTGAGAACCCTGGAGTCAGGGTCCTCAGCTGCTGCAGGGGTCTCCCAGCCTATGCAGTACTGATGCAGCAGAGCTCTGAGACCTATGGGCTCCTGTGGCCAGGAGCACTGGGGGCTCAGTGCGAACAGGTGTGAACGCATGACCAATGGGTGTATTAGTCTGCTCAGGCTGTCATGGTGAAGTGCTACAGACCAGAGGGACTTAAACAACAGAAATTGATGTTTTCACAGTTCTGGAGGCTGGAAGTTCAAGGGTTGGTTTCTCCTGAGGCCCCTCCTTGGCTTGCATGCTGTGTCCTCACATGGCCTTTCCTCTGTGTGTGTGTATCCCTGGTGTCACTGTGTGACCAAATCTCCTATTCTTCTGAGGACACCAGTCAGATGGAGTAGGGTTTATCTGAATGGCCTTATTTTAACTTAAGCACTTCCTCAAGGACCTATATCCAAATACATTCTGAGGTACTGGGAGTTAGGGCTTCAACATGTGAGTTTTGGGGGGACACAGGTCATCCTATGGCACTGAATGGCACTAAAGCTTCTCTCCCCCACATCCTGACACTGTGCAAGATCCTGGGGCCTTGACCGGATCTATGGACCAGGCAGAAACCCCCCAGGAGTGACTGAGGTTAAATCTTCTGCTCACTCAGCAGAGTAGGGCCAAGTCAAAAATTAAGTAGCATTCTAGAAAATCACTTGTATGGTCGTGGACCGGGATTCACAGCACCTGTGTGAGGGGGTTCCCTGAAGGGTCACCCACATTTTCTGCTCCTCTTCCTTCTCGACACACACATAGGATTATTGTACTTTACTGCCCTTTAGGGAGAGGGGTAAAGCTATGGGTCTTACTTTGGCCAGTGAAATGTGAACAGAGTGAACTGCCAGTACATTACTCTGTCCTGCTGCAGAAATGTGGGAGCTCATATCCAGATACAGCCTCCATCAGCCTGGGTCCCTGGGACACCTCCACGAGAAGAGTTCCTCAGCTAAGCTACACTGAACATGGAGCAGACCCAGAAAGAAACCTTGTCCTGGAAGATTTGGGATTGTTTGTTACTGCAGCACATCCTAGCATATTCTGACTGATACATGGTTAAAGAATATAGACCACTTGGTACATAGCAGTGCTCGGTTAATTTGATTTTGAACAAATAGGGAGAGTAGGGTCTGGATGGAGGACAACTAATAGCTCTGGGGTTCATGGGGTCATCCCCTTATCCTGAGTCCCATGGGCCTTATTTTCAGATCTGGTGGATCTTTCTGTTGGCTTCACACAGAAGTTGCTCCTTGCTGTGTCTGGCTTCCCTTCCTTAGAGACGCATGGGCCAGGCCCAGAACCCCAGTGCCCCAGGCTATCCTCCATCCTGGTTTCCAGTAGCCTTTCCTGTGCCTTGGGGATGGGGTCTGTGTGTTCTTCAGGAGCAAATGCATCGTGGCAGCACAGGCTCATTTTTGGAGTTGGTGCCTGTGGTGTGGAGGAAACACTGAATCCAGGCTGTTTATTGGTGCATGCCCAGTACCTGCGCTGGAGGTGCCTACCATTCGTCTTTGAGAATGCCAGCAGAGGAAGCGTCATCTCCTCCCCTGGCAACGAGTCACGGCTGTGCTGTTCACAGAGGGGCAAACACGCTTCCCTCTTGATGAGCATGGAGCAGCCAGCCAGCTTGCCGGGCCGCCTCCAGCGAGGCTCAGGTCGCCTGCTTCTGCTACCCGGATGTCCAGCGCCCTGTCACTGAGCCCATCAGCAGAGAACTCCTCCTCCTGCTTCTCCCAGAAGACCTGCGGCTACCCTCTGCCTCCCTAGGGCCAGTGATCACGAGGGGCGCAGCCAGGCCAGAGAAGCAGCTGCTGATCCCCCGGAGGGCGCTGCGGCGGCCACACACACGTGCTTCTTCAGTCTCAGCAATGGATGTGGGAGGGCAAGGCATCAGAGATCCCTGCTTGGCCCTCAGCCCCAGCGAACAGATTGGCATTAGCCCCCTGGCACTGAGTGGCCACCTGGCGCTCCCCATGGCCTTACAGCAGGACTGGGCTGGAGACTGGACCCACACTCCCCAGAACTGCGAAAGCCCAGTAAGACTGAAAGGATGTGGTCCCGAGTACCCTGCATCCTTGCGGATGCACGCAGAGTCTCTGCCCCCAGACCTGGACCTGGGCCAGGACCCAGCGGGGGCAGAGGCAAGGCTGTTCAGGGTTTCAAGGGGTTGCTGCCCCTCAGAGAGGGGGTTCTCGTCTTGAGAGCCAGTGGCCCTCATTTCACACCCAGGCGTCATCCACTAGAGCTCAATCTGCTAACACCTGGATAAGTACCCTGAGAGACCTGTATTCTTCCCTGATTCCTAGTTTACAGATAGGGACACTGAGGCTTAGAGAGGTGCACCTACTGTCTGGTGGGAAGCAGAGCTGGGAGGTAGGCCCAGGGGACAGCGGGCTGCCACACTGCACTGCCAGCAGCACCAGGGATGGAGGGTGTGAAGGGAGCTGACTCGAAGGGTTACATCAGAGAGGAAGTCGGGGCCATCGGGAGGGCCTGTGCATCGGAACTGAAGTCCCATGTTGTGTTGTGAGCTGGTGTTTGTCGTCCAGGGGGCCATGGTAGTGGCCGTTCCCAACGCTGTCTATGTCCAGGCAGCATTCTAAACACTCCATGTGGGCAGTTAGGGTGCTCACTGTACAGATGGGGAAGTTGAGGGGTGAGAGGTCACATGGCCAAACAGGAGGCAGGGTGGGGATTGACCGCGGGCCTCTAACCACTGAACTCCATGGTCAGTGCTCAGAGAAACACCTCTCACACAGAAAGGGCTCCGAGCCTTGCCGCTGGGCCATTGGCCCAGGGTGAGGAATTTGCAGCCACTCCACAGCCAGACTGGGGTGCAGAGAGACCCCCAAAGCATCCCTGGTGTGCTATGGCCAAGCTGGGTCTGGAATGCACATGGTTCGGGCATGGAGAGGACAACCGGCTCCCACAGCCAGCTCTGTTTTTCCTCCTCTGTGACCTTGGCAGGGCCCCTTGGCTCTCCATGCCTTGGTGTCTCCACCTCTACTGTGGCACCAAGCATGCCTCCTTGGCCTCTAGGGAGCCCCCACCTCCCCACCCCCATCCTGGGCAGGGCACTGGACAGCTTCGTCTAGGGATCTGTCCGTCCTCCGTTTCTAGGCAGGACCTTCCTCTGGGAGGGCACCCGTGTGGCTTGCGGGGAGCGGCCCATGTAATTGGCCCTGTGGACCAGGAGGTGTCTGCTGGCCACCTGAGCATGGCCAGCGTTTTATTTCTCATATTGTTTGGGTATGGTGACTCAGCTGAACGCGTCCAGCAAATGAAGACCCCATCACCCGCTGTGCAGAATGTTTAAAGCCGGGCTCCAGTCAAGATCTCATTAGGTGCTCCAGGAGGCCCTGGGACGCAAAATCAGTTCCGCTTGGCTGGGGCCAAATGGCATTCTGGGGAAGATGGGCCTGATTCGAGGTGGAAAATTTGAGAGCCGTGCCGAGGAGACGGCCCTAGCCGTGGGTGGGGGCCTGTCTGGGCTGGAGCTGGGCCCTGGGCTGGCCTGGCGCACACCTCGCACGTGGTGGGCCTGTCCCTGGAAACCCTCGACTCCTCACGCCCCCCACAGTCATCCAAGTCACCCTTGTGAAGATGGTCTTCCGGAAGTTTCCTGCTCTCCCCTCTTGTTCTCATTTCGTATATCATCATCATCCTCATGAACAGAGGTGGCCTGTGGTTGTGCGACAATGTTTTCAAAAATTAGCTGTCAGAATTTAAACACTAGATTTCACACACATGTTCAGATTTTCGGCTTCTCAAAAAATAGTTCACAAGTTGCAACAATCCCAGATTGGGCATTTCCTGCCCCCTGTCCCCCATCTCCCAACACTGACAGGTCCACCTGGTCAGCATCTGTCGTGTCTCCCGCCTGGCCCCTCTTCGTACCAGAATTTGAAATGTCTAAAAATTTCTCAAAACATGGCATAGAGGTGACCTCTCCCAGGTTGCCTCTTGTACTTCCCACTCTTGTCATTCTAAAACGTTTACTGAGCACCTACTATGTACTGGGCTTTGTGTACAGTGGTCTTCTGTGCCACGTTGGTCTGTTGATGAGGACTCCCTACCCCCTTGCCCTTTCAAGGGCTGTCCTTCTGCATCCTCAAGGCACCCTCTCCCTCAGTCTCTGCACAAGCCCAGGCTGGGCCCATGAGAGGCCGCAGTGATTGGTTCAAAGACCCACATGACACTAGGGCAGAGCCAATCAGAATCACTGAGCTGCTTCTGGACCCGCAAGAAAAAGATGTCTTTTTCCGCAAGGTTGGCTGAGCTGCCGACTGTGGCGCTGGAGCTGTTGTCACCTCCAGTTACAGCCTTCTGAAGATGAAGCTGTCCCAGGTCACAGCAGAGCCTACACAGGAAGCAAAGCGCAGGAGCAAATCGTTGTCCCAGAGCCTGGATCCATCAGGGCCTGAGTGCAGGTGCCCAGGGTTTCCCATGCGGCCCCTTTTTGGCCCAAGCTAGTTGGAAGGACGCTCCTGTCCCTTGGAACCAGGGGAGCCCTGGCCGATGTGAGTGAGGCTCACAGACTGGGGAGATGCTCACAGACTACAGGAAGCGGGGAAGCCCACGTCTTCAGTGGGGAGGGTCGTTCCACCATGGAGATCTTGGGGGAGAGCTGGTGCTGCTGAAAGGAAGCAGGGACTGGAGCAGGTCACTCTGGATGGACGAACCCTTGAGCAAAGGCTGGTAGATCAGTGCTGATTTAAATAGGATGAAAGTATTGGAATCTTGGTTCCAATAAGAAATCTAGGAGCATCTTAGCTCTTATTAATGTTTTCTTTAGGGTGGCAATGGTCCTCTTAGGGTTTGACCCAGAAATTCTAGAAAATAACGGAAGAAATAACAGATGCCGAATTAAATATTATCAGCAGGGTGAGAATTGATCACATAAGACCCCTCCATCCTACAAGACTTCTTTGTACAAACAACCCTTCTAAGGACACTTTTATACTGACATATAATAGTGCAGGATTTCACATTTCCACATCAGTCTCCACACTGAAGAGGAGAACATACACATTTTTTGGCAAACATTCTCAATTCATTGCTTATCAGAGCTAGCTTTAGATTCTGAAAAGTGCCTGTGTTTTTGCAGCTGTTGGGGAAGCAGAACATTTCTTCCTTATCTTGCTGAGATTTCTTTTGCCAGCAGTTAAGAAGGGCTTAGAGTTTTCAAGGCTCAGTGCTGAAATTTCATTATTTGGCACCGAGAGCAAGGAGAAGAAAAATGCAGGCTCAACAAGCTTGAAACACAAACTACGGAAAGAAAAAGAGCAGAAGAGACTTAGCAAGTAAGGGAAGTGGAGCACCTGCCATTTGCATCTGCGGTTGCAGAGAGCATGCTCCCTGCATGTGTGGGGAGCAGTGGGTGCTTGAGGCTGCTGTGATGTGAGTGGGCACAACCTGGACCCACATGGCTTAAATAAAGAAGGGATTATTCTTCCCTAGTGAAGAGTGAGGTTAGGAGGCAGCTGCTGAAGGCTAGAGCAGGGCTCTGTGATATCATTAGTGCCCAGGCTCCCTCTACCTTTCTGCTCTGCCATCTTTGTCTTGGCTTCCAGACTCACGGGTGCCTCATGGTCACAATATGGCAGCCACAGCTCCAACAGTCCTGTCCTATCTCCTTCCAAGTAAGAGGAAGAAGAAATGGGTCAGGGAGCAGGGAGAAAAGGTCTGCTCTCTGTTGTCACCCTTATGTTTGAGGGTCTTTTCCATCAGCTGCAGTTAACATCTTTCACTTCTACTTTGTTGGCCAGAAATTGCTGATATAGCCACCACACTGCAGGAGAGGCTGGAACATGAGCAGTTTTGTTTCTCTTTTTTTTGAGCTGGCCCCAATAAGTCAGTAAGAAAGAAAGTGTATGGATATTAGCTAGGCAGCTGGCAGTCCTGCCACACATACTCCAAAATATAACTTGGTCAGTGAACTGGTGGTGGCATGTGTCACTGGCGTGTCCCAGTTTTACATTTTCCCATAGTCCCTGAGGGATTTTAAAAACAACTTTATGAATTGAACATCACAGATACAATGAAAACTCCCATGTATCCCTCCCAAACTCCCTCCTCTGACCCCACAGCAGGTCACTGCTCTCCCACTATCTTGAATTTCATGTTGACCAACACAAGCAAATCAGTGTGTCTCTGTAAGCAACGTGGAGCCCTGTCTTGTGCACTTTAATCAAGTGGGTTCATACTGGTCCTTTTCTCTCACAGCTTGCTGTTTTCCTTCGATTTTTTTTTTGCAGGGGACTTATCTATGTTGAAATGTCTAGCTACTGTAGAGTATTGTGTTATATGAACTTGTCAGTTCTGACATTCAGGTCGTTTCCAAACTGGGAAAGCAAACTGTGCTCAGATGCACATTCCCGGGTCTGGCTTTCTGGTTTACACGTGTGTGCAGAACTCTCTACGGTGATCTGGAGGAGCAGAACTACTGGAGTCTTGGCCGGGGCATAGGCGGATGCTGCAGAGTTTTCTTCTAAGTGGCTCTAGGAGCAGGGCCATGGCAGAGACTGGGGCTCTCACACTGGGGTCTGCACTTCTTGGGGCTTCTGAGACCCTTTGAGGGGGTTCTGGGAGGTCTAAGCTATTTTCACAATAATTTAAGACATCATCCATCTTTTTCGTGTTTATTCTTTCATGTGAGCACTGGAATTTTCCAGGCCGGACATGTGATGATGTCAGAGCTCTGACAGCCAATGGATGTGTGCTTTAATTTTAATGAAAATTCCATTTTGAGGATTTAATTTTGAATGTGAAAAATGTTGATAGACAACACTGTCATTCACAAAAGCTCTCTGGGGCCCTCAATAAGGTTTTAGAGTGGTAAGGGGTCCTGAGGCCAAAAAGCCAAGGACAGTCGAGAGAGAGACCCACCCTTTAGACACACCTGGCATGGGTGTGGGAAGGACGCACGCTTGAGTTACAGCAGGGTCCTGGCAGCTGCGTGGTCCTCCTCCCCTCCCCTTCCAGGTGTACCTCTTGGGACACTAATGACAAGTGACTTCCAAACGAAAACCCCTGCCTGTGCTGCCTGCCCCTGCTGTGCGGACCGGACCCTCAGAGGACAGCTCAGCTCTGGGAACCATGGTGCTCGGCTGCATCCTGGAATTCTCCGTACCTCTTGAACAACTGCAACCCGCCTGCATGGCCGCTGTTGGTTGCCAAAGGTGTGACATGGACCGGACCTCTCTGATTCGAACCCCACTTGGGGAAAATGAGCATGCGAGCATAGAATCCTCTTCCGGGCGAGGAAGGTCGGCGACGTGCAGAGGAGGCAAGAAGTCGGGAAGTCTGGGGCAAGTCAGACTCTGCTTCTAAGAGCCATCTGGGGTGAGTCATTTACCCTTCTGTCTCACTTTCAGATACACAGAAAAGCTACACAGACGGGCCAAAGAGCTTTTATTCTCTGGACCGTGTGAGAATAATGGTCGAAAGGTGCCTACCACCTGAAGGCTTTTTTGCGTATTTCCCTCCAATGGCCCTTTCCTGCACAACTGCAAGGCCACCACCCAAAGCCATGCGGATGGGGCGACCACCGGATCTGCAGGCCCTGTTCATGTGTGCCCGCTGTCCCAGGAGGGTCCTCTGTGGCAAATAGATCCAGTTCAGGCCCACATGCTGCCCTGGATTTCCCTGTGCCTTGAGTCTCCTTCACTCTGGAACAGCCTCCAGCCTTGCCTTGTCTTAGGAACATTAGTCTGTTTTATAGAGTAACTGCTTCCTCATGATCGGACTGGGGTGATGCGATTCAGAAGCGATGCACAGATAGGATGCTGTGCCCTCCTCATCGCTCCCCGTCAGAGGCCCCCGGCGCCACCTGGCCGCAACACGGTCTCAACTCTCCTCACCTGAATGCAGGAGGCGCACCGGCGCCAGGCTTCTCCGTTCTTCAGGAGTAATGCGCCTTTGCGGGGAGGCACTTTCCCGGAAGGTACTTTGAGCCTGTGTAGACATGTTCTTCATCCACCTTTTACCTCGTGGTTTCAGTATCTCTTGATTCCACACCTTGGACAGTTGTGTGCAAGCTGGTTGCCAAAGGGCGACTTTCCAATCATATCGTTCCATTCTTCTACATCATAGTTTGGCTTCCACAGTAAGAAAAAGTGATCTTTTCTCCCCATTCATTCATTCTTTATATTTATTGTATTTATTTTTATATATTATTCAGAGGAAAATAAGGACCCTTTTGAGAGTAAAAGGAGGCACGATGAGTAATAACGCAGGGGTGATAGGTGTAAGCCAGGACCGTCCGGGAAAACTGGGAGGTGTGCTCACCTGTGACGCGCTAAGGAGAAGGCTGCAGGGGCCGCTTGGAAGGGGAGCCCCGCCCACCCTGGAAGCCCCGCCCACCGGGGGGTCGGAAGCCCGGCCTGGGAGGCTCTCCAGACGCCTCCGCTCCCTCACCCCTCGCATCCGTTCTGTCATCAAGTCCTGCGCATCCTGGTGCGCGCTGCCATCTGCCCCCTCTGGACCAACGCTGTCATTTCTATCCTTACTGCAGCAAGAGGAATAAAGGCAGCCCGAGTCTGTCCCTCCGTGTGTCCTCCCCCGGCTCACAGCACGGCTCCCAAGGGCCTCCCAAGGCCCCAGAGGCCCCGCCCTCCTCACCTGCCTTACCCGGAGCCACATTCCCCAGTCTACACTCCTGCACCCATGGGCCCCTCTAACTCTGAGCTTTCCAACAGTAACCTGCCAGTCATTGAGGGTAGTAGATGGTTTACAATGGTGAATTTTTATAGTGGCAAAATAATTTTTTACATCCACTCATATTCGTTTAGAATTACATTGGGGCATTGTTTTGGCATCCCTCTGTGAACTCTAACGCAGTCACGGCAACTTGGATCTGTAGACTCACCACCTGCCACTAGAAGGCGCGCTGTAGCGGCTTCGCAGGGCGGAGCCCGGAGCGCTCTCTTGCTAACACTTGCCCTGCGTTTCACACCCACAGCGACCACCACGAGCTCAAAGAACGTGAAACAAGCGTATATCTATCTTAGGCACGAGACCTGACATGCTGGTGTAAAAAAGGCTGTGTTTGTAGAAGCCAGCTCAAGATTCATTTACACATTTGAAAATGTTTTATTTGGAAATTTAATGCAAATTCAATATTGAATATCATTTTTAAATGCTTTGTATGCTATTCTTGTCACTGTTTATAATATAAACAAAGTGTCATCTTTTTTTCACCATGTCTCATGGAGGTTGCTCTCCACCCTCCCCATTTCTTCTTGCCCAGGTGCAAAAGGTGGGATGTCCAGCCCCAGGACTCCAGCTGGTCAGGGACTTTGCACGTGCAGCTCCCTCTGCTTGGAATGCTCCTGTTTATCCACCAGCTTCTGCTCAAACGCCAGTCTTCCTTGACCCACCAAAGAAAGTATGTGCCCCTGCTACGTACACTCAGGTGTCGGCTGGACAGACATGTGCATAGCTTCTGCCGTGGACCAGGAGCTGCCCTGAGGTACTTTATGTCCACTGGCAGATGAATTGGGTGGACACTGTTTTTACCCCTATTTTACAGATGATGAAACAGGCTGACAGAGTTTTAGTGACTTGGCCACGTTCCTCCTCCTGGTAAGTGATGGAGCTGTGAGTCAAACCCAGGCAGTCTGGCTCCAAGCCTGTGCTCTTAGGCGTGTTATGCCGACTCCTCCATGCACCACCCTTTGTAATGCTGCATGCATTTATTGTATTAGCTGGTTATTGTGATCCCTGTCAGGACGCCTAGTATGAGGCCTGGTCCTTGGTGGGCGCTCAATAAATACTGGTTGAATGAATGAAAACAACTTTTGTTCCTTTAGATGACCAAAATATCCACCTCACTCTAAGTTCCCTTTCATGCAAGGAAGGAGTATGAAGCTGGGGGAAGTCAGAAGCCCTAGACCTATAGCCCAGGACACTGATAGGTGATGGATGTCCAGAGGGCAAAAAAAAAAAGGGTCACCCTGGGCTAAGCTTGTCAGAGGAAGCCCCAGGGAAGGCTTCCCTGAGGAAGTGGCATTGGAATAGGTTTTGCAGGATGAATAAGAGTTTGCTAAAGCATGGGAATCCAGCCTGATAGGATCTGGGGTTGGAAGCACCACCTGTAGTGAAGGTTCAGTCTTGGCTTCAAATGGCCACCCTTCATTCAGTTTGGGAGGGCCTGTGCAGAAAAATAGGAACGGCACTGGGGACACTTACAGATATCTATGTACCACTGAAACAGTCACATATCTTCCAGTCACCTCTTTTGCAAATCGTTTTGTGCTTTTCAAAGAAAAGCAAGTCAAGTCTTGGTCCCTTTGACCTGTCTCCCTTGAAACAGCTGCTTCTGGTCCCTAGCTCCTTTCTTCCTCTGTGGCTGGAAGCCTTTTGGGGGGCCTTTCCTTTGAGACTGCAGCTACTTTCGGGGTGGGGCAACTGCTGAGTGATGTTGACTGCTGAAGTCTTCATGGCTGGCTGCCAGGTGAGCAGATGTGGACAGGGACATGGCGGGCAGGGCTGGGCCCAGAGAGGAGCTGGCAGAGCTGTGCAGGGTGGGCAGGAGAGCTGGTCCTGACCTCTGGGTGCAGAGGTAGCCTGTAGCCCAGGCTGGCCAGCAAGAGTGTCACGGTGCCTTAGATGCAATGATGCTTCAGGGGTGGACATGTGATCTGCCTGGTCCAGTCAGAGGATCCTGTGCTGTTTTCTGGAAGGGTAGGAGAAAGAGAAAGTGCTGAGGTCATGAGTGGGAAGCCGGGGGCGTGGAGCCAGCAGCAGGCTGTCCCTGCCTCCATGTGCGAGGGCTCCCCTGGAAGCGCAGCCAGTTCAGGACAGACCAGAATCAAGGGACGGACTTATATGCCGAATGGATTTCTTCAGTGCCTGTATCCACCCAGGCCCAAGGTCCTGGATTCCCAACAACTGGGACTTTTCCCCTGCCCTGTAAAGCCAGTGTGTGTCAGCTTTCTTACCCAGGCCACCAAAAGCAACCAGGCTGAGGCATGTAGACCCTCTGTCAGCTGTGTCCAGAGGGAATGAATGGAGCTGAACAGGTGCGGGGGACACTTCTGTATGTTTCCAGCTACTAGGCAGAGGAGGGGCAGCGTGGAGTAGTTTCAGAGACTACAGGTGGAGAGAAAGCCCACACACCCATCTATGCAAAGCCAGGCAGCAGACTTGCTTAGGTACCTTCATGAATCTACAGGCACAAGCCCACAGACACACGATGGAAACACACACACAAATACATTTCAAGTGGTTTAAAAATATGCAGCCCCCAGTAAGTACACACCCTCTGACCTAGAAATTCCATTTCTGGGAAGTTGCCCTGAGGACAGAATAAAGGACTCGTGCCAAGACTTGGTTTCAAGGAATTTCCCTGCAGTGCAGATTGTAATAAGAGAAAGTTGTCAACAATCTGGATTCCAATAAGGGAGTGGTTAAATCCAACCCCAATGGCATGCTCTTCAGCCCTCCAAACGAAGGAGCTGTTTACTTAAATGGGAAGATGAGTATCATTTATTGAGTGAAAAAATAAAGAAGTAAAAAGCTTGTAAAATAGTTGGAATGCTCTGAACCCATTTGGGTAAAATAGGAGTCAGAATCAGCCTGGACAGGGCCTGGGTTTTGCTGAAGGGGCTCCTGAGCTGGGAGGACTGTGGTGCACTTCCTTGTCTCACAGGATCCCATGGTTGCTTTGTAGGTGGGAAAAGCAAAACCCTGATTTGGAAAAGGAGTATGAATTCTAAACACATAAAGCCTCGTGTGTGTGCCAGACTGAGATGGCAGCGTTGCTTATAAAGCACGAGATTGGCGACAACCTCCATGTCCAGCAATGGGGGATTGAGAAAGGGCATCAGGGGGCAGTCATTCACTGGAGTGACGTCGCAGCTACTACAAAGCTGAGGAAACTAGATAAACTGATGAGGAACGGTAGCCAAGATAGCGTAAGTGGGGAAAAATCAGAGCGGCGCTTATAGTATGTGATCATCTGTATAAAAACAGTTTTATGCATGTATAAACATAAAATATCTCCAGAAGGAACCACAGGAAACATAACAGCCTATGCTGGTCCAGGATCAGGGCGGGAGAAAGGGAGGCTCATGTTGACTGCAAAACGCCTGTACCTTGAATTAAAACCCCATCTGTGCGTGTTCTGTATTCGAAAGCATGACTTAAACATAAAAAAGGAAGCACAGCCGTGCTTAGGTAAGCACACAGCAGAGAGGTCCAAACATGCTGGCAGGAGCACCTGCTCATCCCAGCACCCAGACAGCGCCCAGCAGACACACATGTGTCTGCATGTACGGAGGCTCAGCTCCACGCTCCCCTTCCTTGTCCCAGACCTCACGGAGGGCTGGGGTGGCCACGTGGGGGCCACCAAGGCAGCCAGGAGCGTGGCAGCTCAGTGCTCTGCCTCTTTAATTCCACTGGCTGAAATGCCAATTTTCTGCTAGGCTGGCCTGGCTGCCGCTGAATTGCTTCTGTTAACAAACTGCACTGAAGAGCAGAGCAATTAGGCAATTAAACTGTTTTAAATTAAATTTAGAGGCCTGATATTTCCCTGGGGGGTGGCCTCTTGGCCTCACCTCTGCCCTGTGCAGTGGATGGGACAGCACGGGGGCTAAAGGGCAGGGACTGGTGATGATGCCTGGGTGGGGGCTGCTCTGGGCAGACTCCAGACATGGACACTCGGCCCCATGAGCCCGTGACATGCAGCCCCTCTGGGCTTGTCCCCCCAAGCTAGAGTTTGCAGTCTCTGCATTCATTCATCCATTTACGTATTTATCGATCAGCTATGTGCCAGGCACTGTTCTAGGCGCTGGGATTCAGCAGTGAGTGGAATGGACAAGATCTTTGTCCTCTGGAACCCATATTCATCAGGGGAGGTGGATAATAAAGTAACACATAAGCAAGATCGTTCCAGAATGAAATGGGAAGACAGGAGGAGAACAGATGGGGAGCAATGTCGGCTAGAGGAGTCAATGACGTTCACAGCAGACTTGTGGAAGGGGATGTGCTTTTGGTGTTGCTCAGAGAGGGAGAGAGACTTGCCTGAGTCACGCAGCAGGGGCGCCGCAGGAGCCAGGACGGCTCAGCCTGAAGAACAGCTCTGGTCTTCGAGAGTTCCCATGTGGCTTTCCTCGGTGGAGAGCGCAGGTGGACCCAAGGGCATAGCCAGGAGCAGGGAGGCCCTCCCTCTGAGGGAGGAGGAGCTTTGAGCTGAGCTGTCTGGCCCTGGAATGCTCTGACTCTAAGGGGCTGAACTTCGTGTCCTGAGAGGTATCCAAGCAAAGGCCGGGCAGCCAGTTGAGAGGACTTTATAGAGGGAGCTACTGTGCTGAGCGGTGTGGGACCACATTAGTGTTTTCCATCTATTGGCCTGGGGTGGTCTCGGGAACCAGAAAACGACATGCCCACCAGTGCATGACGCCGGGAGGGCACTGGCCTCTCACAGCCTCAGTTTCCTCGGCTGTAAAGTGGAGGTAATGGGGGTCCTCGCTGTGTGCACCGAATAACGCGTGCAGTCCCTCAGAACAGCGCCCAGCTCATGGCAAACTCCTGGCCTGCGGAGATGTTGGGTTATTTTAACAGCCCTTGGGCTCTTCTCTGCTTCCTTTTTCATTTTTTTTCTTTTAATCGGAAAACTTCAAAACATGAATGTGATGAATAAATAAAAAATATCCAACCGTCCAAAGTGTCAACAATAAAAGCCCAGAGTCTCTTTCCTTGGCCCCTGGTTCCTCCTAGAGGCCCCGGTTGCCAGCATTTTGTGGGGGTTGTCCGTCCAGACATACTCCATGCATAAGGAAACGTGTTTTCCCATGCAAACTGTAGCATTCTACATATACACGCTTCTGCATTTGGCTTCTTGCCCTTACCTCTCCTCAAAGCCATATACGTTGATGTAAAAAATTTTGATTTTCGAATAGAAGACATATTTTCACAGGGGTTAAAAACCACAGTGATCCACAGGGAGAAGTCTCACCTCCTCCATGCCCCTGACCACCCGTCCCCCCGACAGGTGAGTGCTTCCCTGGCTTCTCAGCAATCTGTTGAGTGTTTCTTTACACAAATACAAACACACACAAACAGGCATTTTAGCCCCATATCCCCTTCCTGCACAAGGCCTCACACTATACACAGCTCTGAGCACTGCTTTTCCCCCTCTTCATGTCAACCAGCGTGCACATCATTGCCATGAACAGCTGTGAGGTATTCCTCTGTGCACCCAAAACAGACTTTCTGTAACTGGCTCCTGGGTGGGTTGTTTCAATTTTTCACTGTTACAAAAAAAGCAGCAGTGGCTTCCCGGATGTAACTTGAAATCACATAATTTTGTGGTACCCGGTATGCCCTGCAGGACCCGTGCTTAGCATGGTTCTGGCGCTGGCTCTGAGGGAAACCAGGGCAGACAGATACAAACAGCCTCCCCTCTGGAGAGTGTTGCCTTGCAGTCCCACAAAACACGAGGACCTGTCACCAGGGTGCCACCAGCAGTGTGTTGGCACGTGATGAAGTGACATTCTGATAGGGGAGAAATGATATCTCAATGTCATCGATTTCTATTTCTCTTACACGTGTGAAGTCAGGCATTTGTCATATAAACAAATGCTTTTTAAGGTTCCTTTTCTTTATAAACTGTGTATTCTTGTATTTTACCCATTTTTCACTGGTTGTATTTTTTTTTATTTCTAGGAGCTTTTTATATATTAGTTAAATTATATCAAACTTTGGCCCATGGGCTACATCAGGCTTGCTGACATTATTTTTTGTAAATAAAATTCTACTGGAGCACAGACCCACTCATTGCGTATCTTTGGATGCTACAGTGGAAAAGTTGAGTGGCTGGTGACAAGAGACCTTATGGCCTGAAAGCTCAAAATATTTCCCATGTGGCCCTTTACCCCCAAAATTTGCGGACTCCTGTGTTACGCTTTGCGATATGAGTTGCAAAGATTTTCCCCAGTTCTTCATTTATCTTCTGACTTTTTTCCTTTAGCTCCACGTGCATTTTAAATGTTGAGTTTTTTCCTTGAACATGTTTTAATAGGGCTACAATCTTGAATTTTGGAGGGTTTTACCTCTCGGAAACCATCATCTTACTGGACCCTACAGTTGAGTGTTAAGGTGTTTCATTCCAGAGAGAAAAGTAAATGAACGGAAATGGCAGGTTTAAGCTAAAACTATCTAGAAATTGCTGGAGAACTTGGCACTTGCATTCTTACTGCTGAGATATCAATGGTTTGAGAGGTGAAGATTTTAAGCCAGGTGGGTTTTTGATGACCCCTGTTTTAAAGATGTGGGAACCGAGGCTCAGAAAATCCTGCAGCCTGCCAGCCTGCGTGGACAGCGCTGCCGGACAGCCCTGGCGCTGGCTGCGTCTCTCACTGGGTGACCTTGGCCGTGTCCCAGTGAGAAGCAGAATCGGAGAGGGGAGGGGCTGCCGAAGTCACAGGACCAGTGATGCCAGGGCGGGAGCTCGGTGTGGGTCCCCGCAGCCCGGGGCGTCCCCAACGCTCTGCTCCCGGGCACCCCTCCCAACAGCAGGTGCCCGGGCGCGGCGCAGCCTCGGAGCGATTCTCGGCGCGGGCAGCAGGGGGCGGTGCCGCCCCGGGCACCGCGCGTTCGACTGGCAGCCGGCGGGGCTGCCTCAGGCCACTGGCGGTTCCGCACTCCGTGGATTGAGCAGCGTGCGCTCTGCTGTCCGGCCCCAGACGTGGCGGAGTGCTCGCTCCGAGCTGCGCCAACGCCCTGCTTATGCCCCGACTCCAGCCTCTGCTCCTCCCCCGATCCCATGCTCCCCCTGCCCGGCCCCCGGGGCCTCCCTCCAGCTTCATTTTCTTGCCTGGAGATGTGGGCTTGGAGACAGGCTCTCAGGATAGCAGCCGGGCCTGCCACTGGCCTCACTGCAGAACGGAGAGCCCACCACTGAGCTCCACTTCAGCCCTCCAGGGGCTCCTGTCCGCTGAAAGTAGAATCCCAACGCCTTACCGCTGCCTAGAGGCCGGCCCGAACGCCCTGCGCCTGGCTGACATCCCCTCCACCGCGGTGCTCTCTGACAGTCCGCACATCCGTCTTCTTTCCGGTCCACCGAAGCGTCAAGGCTGTGACTGCCTCCAAGCCTGCACCACCCTCCACCCGGGCTGCCCTCCCTGGTACCCACCCAGCCTCACTCCTAATGTGCCTTCCTCAGAAAGGTCTCCTCTGACCGCCGGATCTGGGGCATCCCAATTCCTCCTGGAGGTTTCTGTTCCACTCCCAGGCACCCCCACCCCCCATGTCAGGGGCAGCCCCCTCCCAAGACCAAGAGCACCTTGGCCTCCACTGGTCTCTGTCCAGTGTCAGGGTGCCTGGCCCATGGCAGGGACTCAGTGTCATGGGAGTGAAGAGTGACTTCAGTCTGGGACTCTATCGCTTAGGCAAGTGGGCACCTGCTCAGATGGCCTGGAGCGTGGAGGGCCTCCATGCGGTAGTCTGGGACACTGCCATCACCTTGCCTAAGCCCTTGGGGACGGGGACTCAGGTCTGCTGCACTGACTGAGCACACGTGCTGAGCGCTTTTCTTGGATCGGCTGATGGGATCTCCTCACAGCCTGTGAAGTCCGTCTCTGTGTCATGGATGAAGCAGAGAGGTGAGGCTGCCTCGCCCAAGGTCACACAGACAGAAGGCAAGGCGGCTGAGCCCAAGCCCAAGGGGCAAGCTGCCCCTCTCCTGACATAGTGGGCACACTAGATAGGAGAGCCCCACAGAGCGCCACAAGGCCCCTCAGTGAGCAGATGGGAAGCCGAGCCTGTGGCCCAGGCGACACAGGTACGCAGACGTGGGACTGGGGCTCATCCAAGGGGTCGACGAAGGACACACTTATTTCCAGGGTCTCTCCAGAAAGACTCCTGGGAATGAGTGATGGAGAGACCCTCCTGGGCCTCAGTTTCCCCTTGGGGGATGGTCCCATCCATGTGAGGACTTCTGAGTCCACATCTTGAAAGCTGGAGATGGATGCCTCAGGTGGTGGTAGTGAGACGAGGGGTTGCTAGTTCCCTGGGAGAGTCCCTGGCGGACGACCCCTTGCCAGCTGTGCAAGGGAGGGGCCCGCAGTAGCCAATGGGCCCAACCGGAAGCAGCCAGGGGTGGCAACCCTAGATGCTGCAGGGCTAGGGGGAGAGCACAAATGAGGGCCAGGGCCAGGGGTGATCTAAAGGGGAGTAGCCGGCTGCTCCAAACCAGAGCGCCTCACCCCCAGCCCCCACCCCCCTTTGGAAGGGACAGACACAACCTATTGCCAGAGATGGTTATCCAAGAGATGCTGGAAAGCCCAAAAATCTTTTATGTGAAATTTCCCAATTATTATATGCTGTGCTGGCAACTGATTCAACATTTAAAAACTATGCAGGGAAAACAAAGACCTTCTCTGGGCTGGATTCAGCTGTAATGACACGACTCTGTCTCTGCCAACATTAAGTTCTGGTCGTTATCAGTTTGGTTCAGTAACCTCCACTTTCTGAGCCTCAGTTTCCCGATCCATTAACTAGGTGCATCACCTCCTTGTGGGGAAAACGTGGGCCAGTGGTTCGGCCACATGACCTCCTTGCTGGTCTGTAAACAGTCCCACATGTTCCAGCTGGTTCCTTGACTTTTGCACCTGCTGTTCCCTCTACCTGGACCCGTCCCACCTTCGTCCCCAACACTGTGGCTCCATCTGGGCATTCAGGCCTCAGCTTAAATGTCACTTCCTCAGAGAAGCAACCTCCAAGCCAAGGCTATCTCTGCGCTCTGCTAACTCCCTTCCTGCAGCACACTGCATCAGACCTTACGGCGGGCCCGCCAGTGGTGTGTGAGCCCCATCTGTGCTGTCCGTTATCTGTTCACTCCAGCATCCCCAGAGCCAAGCTCGGTGCCCTCGTCCACATCGTAGGCTCTCAGTGAATGAACGAATGGGTGAATGGATGGACAGGTTGGCTGAGGATAGTGGCTATTTCCCTTCCCCGGGAGATCCAATTAGCAGAAAGCCCCTGAGTGCCAGTGTAGCGGCCAGCCGGGTTAGCACAGCAGCCATCCGGCCCTCCCCAACAGCCCAGGTCCATCTGGAGGCTTTGTTTAAAGATGCTGAAATAGGCTGCTCAGCTGTAATGCCAGAGCAGGCACAGCTCTCCCCAGGGCCACAGGCCTGCCCTGGCCCAGAGTTGCTGCGCTCTGCAAGGAGAAGCTTGGATTTAGGACCGGCTGGGTCCTAAAGATCGTAGGTCCTCAGGCTGACAGACCCTGGGGTCCACCCTTCCCT
Source organism: Smutsia gigantea (assembly GCA_032199065.1). Classification (NCBI taxonomy): domain Eukaryota; kingdom Metazoa; phylum Chordata; class Mammalia; order Pholidota; family Manidae; genus Smutsia; species Smutsia gigantea. Next base: position 110,037 of record JAVSCE010009884.1, read on the forward strand.
GCAGACTTAGAGAGGGCAGGGGACTTGCCCACGGTCACATAGAGGGAAGAGAGGGGCAGGCACTGGCTTAAGCCAGGGAAGGTGGGTGGTCTAGGTGGTAGGGCACAGGGACCTCCGTCTTCCTCTGGGGTGTGCGTGACAGACTGAGCCCTCCTGCCCTAGCTCAGACCACTGTCCTTCCCATCTCCTGCCACATGGGCACCAGGGGGCGATGTCTTAGCTTTTCAATATTTGTCCGGAGGCCTCAGGACAAAGTCCACATGCTCAGCCAGTGGTGGACTCTGAGGTCCTGCAGCCCCATGCCCACGCCCCCTCCCCCTCGCACACCTGCCACACAGCCTGGCTGTGCGTCCCGATCTTCACCACAGCACCCCTTGGTCCCCTCATCCTTCAGGACTGGGTTCACTGTCCCTGCCTCCAGCTGGTCCTCCGGGCTGCCCCTCTGGGCTGGGCTGGGTTCCCCCAGGGTCCTGCCCAGACCTAGGTAAGGTTTCCTTCGGCATTGGGAACTCCCTGAAGACTGGAGCTGCTCACTCTCATGGTGCAGCCGAGCACAGGTAATTTATTTATTACCCCATTGTTAAGGCTTGTGTCCAATTTTACTCTTACAATTAATTTGCAGTGACAACATCTCTTTCTCCCCCCACTCCCTCCATGCCAAAAATACAAAAAAAAAAAAAAAAGAATGCACAAATGAGTGAATGAATAAAAAAATCCAGCACTGTTTTGGGAAGCCTGGGACCCAGTGGGGTCTGCCCAGCCCTGTCCTTGCCTCCTCTCCATCCCTCCTCCAACATCTGTTCTCTGAAGAAATCCTGCCATCTCTACCTCCAAATTACACTTGCAGTTGGCCTCGCTCCCATGCGCATCGTTACCACCTGGCCTGGGCTGCCCTGCTCCCTCTCTCCTGGGCTTCTGAAATACCTTGCCCCCACGGCAGTCAGAGAGATCCCATTAGGACTGAAGTCAGACCTACGCATCCATGCTCCCACCTTCCTCAGGGGAAAAGCCCAGTACCTCTCAGGGCCCATGGCCAACCTGTCTCCTCGGCTCTCACTCCGCTTTGGCCTCACACATCTCCTTACAGGCCAGCTCAGCACAATGCAAGCACAGTCTTGCCCCAGGGCCTTTGTGTGTGCTGTGCTTGGTCTTCAAGCTTTTCCCCAGGTCCCCACTCAGCAACTCACTTCCTCTGGGCCTCTGCTCAAAAGGCTCTCCAATACCTTCCCTGACTGCTCTTCATCACACTCGATCCCCTTTATCTTGTGGCTTTTTATATTTTATGTTTTTGTCTACTGTCGGCCTCTCCAAGTAGGACGTAAGGTCCACAAAGGCAGGGCTTTTGGTTGCTTCGCTTCCTGTTGTATCCCAAGCCCCAGGGCAGCACCTGGCATACAATAGGTGGCCACTAAATGCTTGTTGGATGCATGTATAGATGCCAGGTTGGGCAGGAGGGCCTTGTGGGCACTGCCTCCTTCCTGCCTGTGAAGCCTGAGTGCCCAAGTGTGGCCATGCCCTGTGCCCACACCTGTTCCCTGGCATGGGGCATGCCAAACCTGGTGCTTGTTTCGGCAGAGCGCTTTTCCCCCTGTGTTGGAGGGAGAGGCTCTACTGTGGAACACAGTGCCCCATTATGGGCCACCTCAGTGACAGCTGAGTACTGTTGCTGTCGCTGGGTGCATGAAGCAGGCCTGTCACAATATTTATTTAACGGGTAGTAGCTAAGCCAGGCTACAGACACAGTGCTGCCAAGAGGGAGCCCCCTGCCCTGCTGGGCTCCCTTGTGGGGCTAGGTACACGCTGTCCCTGTTCCAGTGTCTGGCCTGACCACTTTGCGGGGGTGTGAGTGACCCCCTGCTTCTGCCTCTCTGACTCCCTTCCAGCCCAGGCTCGCCTCTGCCCCAGCTCTGACTTTTGCATGCACGGGGCCTTTTGAAAGGCTCTTGGGTCCCCAAGACCTGTGGCCAGCACTGGGGTGCTTTTCCAGGACCCCAGCTTCTGAATATCCTGTCACACAGGATCCCTTAGGACTTGGCAATGCCCTGCACCTCCTGGCAGCCTCAGATCTCTTGCCTCTCCGAGCAGGGCCAGAAGCTGGGAGACTTGAATCCAACTGTTTGTCTATTTGACTGTCTCTTGCTTGTCTGTCTGCCTGTGTGTATTGCTGTCTGACTCTCTCTCTGTCTACCTGGAGCTCCCTGGTGTCCCAGACACTGCGTATCTGTACACAGACCGTCCCCTCTGATACCCTCAGCAGCCCATTTCACAGGTGAGATATCCAAGGCCACAGGTGCCCACCCAGCATAATCCGGTGACCCCTGTCCGGCTCCCACCCCCCACTGCTTTTGCAACACTGGGGGTTCTGCTCTCCTTGTTGCCCCTGCAGCTCCCCTTATTCCTGCCCTGCCCCCTGCTTACTGCCTTGCCCCCAAGTCGACCCCGTCCCCCCTTACGGCCACCTCTCCTGCACAAGCCACCTCCCCCAGCCGCTCCAGTCTGGCATGACAGCCCCTACCTCGCACTCCCACAGCTCAGCCAGTCTGAAACACACAATTTAGCACTTAATTATACACTCTGCTCACTAATTATTTTGTGCCTTATCTCCACATGCGTGAGCTCCTTGAGGCAGAGCCATGCTCTCGGCCTGGCACAGGCCTCCTCACACGCAGGGCTCCTGGCTGCCTGGGCCTGGGGGTTGGGGGACACGCTGTGAGCCAGAAACCCACCTTTTTGGCCCTAGTGGCCAGGCCTGGGACAGGGGCAGCCCGTCCATTCACTTTACAAACACTCATCGAGCTCCTGCAGGGACACACAGGATTCCTGGAGTCAGCTGTGGGAGATGGGCTGAGACCACCAGTCCTGGACACATCTGGAGCGGAGCACAGGGGTCTGACCACCTCTTATTCCCCCTTGAGTCCTTGCATGTCCTCAAAGCCTGCAGCCAAGCCAGCAGTGGGGTCTTTTGATTCTGCCCCCAAATCCACCTGGAATTGCCGTGCCACCAGCTCCACCCCCATCACGCCAGCCCGAGTGGCTGTCCTCTCACCCAGATTACAGTGATGGCATTGGCCTCCTCACAGGCCTCCTTGCCTCCCTGGGCCCCCAACAGTCAATCCTACCCAGCAGTCAGAGGAAGCGTCACTTGCCTCCCAAACCCTGCTCCATGCAGATCAAAGCGGAAGACTGTGCCACCCCCTGGGCTCCACACCACCCTGAAATTTCCCTGCCGCTTGGCCTCCTCCCTGTCCCTGGAACATGCTGAGCCTTGCTGTCCTCGCCTGGAACCCTTGTCCCCAGGTACCTGCATGGCTGCCCCCCGCAACCTTCATTCAGGTCTCTGCTCAAAGGGCACCTCCTTAGAGAGGCTGCATTAACCAGGTGTCCCCCAAGCCAAGAGGATGTGTGTGTACAGAGAGAGAGAGAGGCGTAGAGAGGTGGGAGAGATTCATGCGGGGACTGGCTCGTCCGGGTGCGGGAACCGACAAGTCTGAGATGTTCAGGCTGCAGGAAGATGATGCCGCAGTGGGAGTTGGAGTCAGCAGGCAGGACTCGCCTTCGACTGCCTGGATGACGCCCACCCACATTCTGGAGGGGACTGAACTCCTCAAAGTGTCCTTATATAAGTATTACTCTCATCTAAAAAAACACCTTCACAGCAATATCTACACTGGTGTTTGACCAAAAACTGGGCAGTATGGCCTGGTCAGGTTGACCCATGAGATTAGCCATCACAAAAGTCTTCCTAGTTAAAATGGTACCTTCAGGGCATGCTGCCCAGAGGCTGCTGTGTGGGTGAGGCCCTAATGCTCCCAGGTGCAGGGAGCTGCCTCGCTGACGTCACACCCCGTGAGTGACCACTGTGGGTCTCCTCCCAGCAGGGGCGGCCCTGCAGGGCCATCCGGCTGCAGAGCCTTGGGCGGGGCAGGCCAGGCCAGGCCAAGGCTTCTGCCGTGGCTGTAACGCAGCATGCCCCTCCCTGCCCAGGCCTGCCCGCTCCTCCCCGTACCTTCATGTGCACTGAATGTTTGTGTACCCCCCACACTCCTGTGTGAAATCCTAATGCCCTGTGTGGTGGTGTTGGGAGGCGGGTAGGTCATGAGGACAGAGCCTCATGAATGGGATCAATGCCCCTCAGAAAGGGACCCCAAGGCTCCCTTGTCCCTTCTGCCACGTGAAGACGCAGAGAGAGGATGGGGTGCATGAACCAGGAGGCCCTCCCTCACCAGAACCCAAATCTGCCAGCACCTTGACCCTGGGCTTCCGGTCTCTAAAACTGAGAACGAACATTTATTATTTGTAAACCAGCCTGTGGTACTTCTGTTAGCGCATCCTGAATGGACTAAGACCCCCTCCTGTGTCGACCCAAGAGCCCTCCCTACCTGCCCCCCTGCCCCTCTCGGTTTCCGGACCCTCTTCCCAATCCCGACCCGGGACCGTGCCCGTCCTCCCTGCCTGCTGCAGTCTTCCTTCGGTCACGCCTCCTTGCCTGGAGTTTACCTACTGATTTGGCTGTTTGTATGTTGTTGGTCCCCTGTGCTGGGATGTGGGCTCCCGGGGCAGGGCTGAGCCAGGCTGTCACTGCTGTCTCCCCAGCACCCCGTGCCTGCTCCTTAGGCACAGGGGTGCCTCATTTTGTTGCCTTTTGCAGATACTGCGTTTTTACAACGCGGAGCTTTGAGGCAATCCTGCCCCGAGCACGTCTGTTGGCACCATTTTCCCAACAGCATTTGCTCACTTTATGTCTCTGTGTCACCTTTTTGGTAATTCTTGCAATAATTCCCAATTTTCATTATGATTATATGTGTTGTGGTGATCTGTGATCAGTGATGGTGACTCACTGAAAGCTCAGATGAGGGTTAGCAGTTTTTAGCGATAAGTATTTTTAATTAAAGAATGCACATTGATCTTTTTAGACATAATCTATTGCATATTTAATAGACTACATACAGGGTGGGGTAAACATAACTTTTATTTGCACAGGGAAGCCAAAAACTTCACTTGACTCGCTTTATTGCGATATTCACTGTATTTTGGAGGTCTGGAAGCGAACCCACAAGGTAGGCCTGTATTTGCCTCATAAACAGATGGATGAGCCGCCGGCTCCCAGGCCCTGGTCACGATGGAGGCCCTGACTCCAGGAGGCCTCGGGGAAGCTGCACCGTCAGGGTACCGCGTTGAGGCAGGACCCTGCTCACAGGACAGGCTTGGGTCCAGGGCTGGGGCAGAGCCCAGTGGGTGTCAGAGTGGGGTGGGCTGCAAGCCTGGCACAGAGCTGGACTGTGGGGCCGTTGCATTTCTAACACTCCTACCCCACAGGCTTTTCTGCTGTGTGACCCGTCCAACTCCATCAAGAAGAGGTGTCTGATCTCCTGCCTCCTGCTGCTGGCCTTTGTCCAGGAGCCTTAGTGACTCTCTTGCCGTCCACGGGCGGAAGAGCAGGTTGGAAGATGCCGCATTGGTCTCTGGTACACTTGCTCTTGGACTGTTTCTCTGGGAGCCCAGCTGCCTTGTTGTGAGGAAGCCACACAGAGGCCACACACGGGGACCTGTCCAGTCCATGATCCTGCCTTTAGGTTGGCCTGGCCAGGCCCCAGGCTGGTACGTGAAGCCGCCTCTGGTGATTTCAGCTCCCAGCCTTCAGTCTTCCCAGCTGAGGCCTGACACATGGACAGCAGAGGTTGGCCACCCTGTTGGGGGTTTGGCGGAATTCCTGATCCACACACTCAGAGCAGCATGAAATGGTTGTTGCTTTATGTCACGAAGTTTGAAGTGGTATCCAGCAAAAGATGACTTAGACAGAACCCAGTCCCCGCAGAGGCTCCCCACCCTGGCCAGCAGACTGCTCCTGCTTTGAAGTGGAAGTGTGCAGAGAGATGGAAGGCATGGAAGCCCCAGGATGGACGGAGGAAGGCGGCCTGTCCACCCCTGCATGTCTGGGACCGAGAAAAGACCTGCAGGATTTGGAAAAGACTCAGGCTTTGAGCTCCACCATGGCCTGGGCCTGGTCTGCCCCAACTGTGCCACCAGGACCAGCATCCTTGCCTCCAGGAATCCTGCACAGGGATCTCCAGGCCCAGACAGGTGGGGGCCCGCTGAGCACCTGGAGTCAGCCGGCACGCGACGTTCTGTTTGTGCATCGCCCTCCAGAGGCGCTCCACTTCTGCAAGCAGGTGGGGTCGGGTGCGGAGGGCCCATGGAGAGCACCTGTTAAGGCATTCTGCTCCTTCCAGGGAGAGGGGCACCTCTCAGAGGCCTGTGTTGCGCTTTCTCCCCTGAACTTCCCTCCTCTCCTCTCCTACTCCTCCCCCAACACCGAGGTGTCGCCACAGGTCTCTTGGCTGCCTCTGCTTTCTCCCTTGGCCCCTGCCCTCTGTGCACACAGGTGCCATCATCACTAACACCGCACAGCCCAGCCTGCTGCGTTTCGGCCTAGCACTCCTTGGGCTGCTCTTTGCCTCTGAGAGAAGGTCCCAACCCACAGTCAAGGTCGTGTGTGACCCGCTGGTCTGCCTCTTCCTCCTCTGGATTTCTCTCTCCCCTGTGAACCCTTAGCTGCATCATCTGCCATGTGGGCACCAGGCACCCCCAAAGGGCTGCACTGAGAGGGGCGCCCACCTCCTGGTCTTCTGCCTTCACACCACAGCTCAGGGTCATTATGAGAAAACGACAGACAAACCCAAATTGTGGGACATCCCACAGAACCTGGGAAGTGCTCTGCAGACGGGTCAAGGTCATGAAAGGCCAGGAGCCAGAGAGCCATCCCAGACTGGATGACTGGGTGACCAGGTGCGACTCGGACGCCTGGATGGGACGTTAGTGGTGGATGGGGGAAATCTGAACCTAAGTAATAGAGTTGACCAAAATCTATTTCTTAGTCCTGATAAATGCACCCTGTCATTCACTGAGTTGGCATTAGGAGAAACTTCCGGGAGGGCTCTCGGGAACTCCGCCGTTTTTGCCATCCTTGGGAGATCAAAAATTATTTCACAACAAAACATTAAAAAACTCCAGACATTTAAAAATTTTTCATTTCTAAAATTGTCCTGCACGCTCATTGTAATAATTCAAATCAGCAGAGCCCGCCCCCGCAAAGGGAAGCCTGGTGTGTGCACATCCCTCCAGGTTTTGTGCATACATTAGCATATATTATTCTCATTAGTTTGGTTTTGTCACAAGGGGGATATAAAGCACATTCTGTCCTGCCAACCTGTTACCCTGGGATGTCCTCCAGGTCAGGCCATCATTAACGGTTCGAGTGACATAAATGCACATTTCAAATAAAACACTTCTCCATAAGTTTATAATTTTTGTGCTGACTTCGCGTCAGAGCCAGTTAGGTAGACACTGTGCTTGGTGAGCGTGGCCTTTCAGGAAGGACGGCTCTGGTGTTACTGTTCTTGTTCTAAGCTGTGCTTGCACTACCTCCACATTTGCTTCACGGGAACCTACTTAAGCCACTTGGTCATTCTTATTTATTACTCTAGGGTTCGTTTAATTAAAACCAGAGAGTATAATCCACAGATCCCCTTAGCCTGGTGATACACTGAAAGAGAACAAACCTGTGTGAGTGAGCTCCCTGCATTCAGGCCTCCCCTGGGGGCGATGTGGCTGTCCCACCCCCGGCCTGGCAGGGCCACGCGAGGGCAGCGTGACGCCTCCGTAGGATGTAGTAATAAGCTGCTTTGTCTCTACTGTTTTTGAGAAACATACATATAAAATAGATAGGCCTGTGGGTGTGTATAGGAATTCTAGATATTCCTATAGCATACTCGTCATGGCTTGGCCAACATGGAGGGTTGGTGTACCATTCTAGGGACCCTAGACTGGATCACCCCAGCCTTTACCAGACAAATATGTCCTCTAATCTCTAGGAAATCTCCTGCTTCCCAGGAAGGCTTGCCTGGTCCCCCAGGCTCAGTCAGGCACCCCCACCCAACTCTGGTCCCCAGCCACCACTTTCCCTTAGGACATGACGCTGGCTGGAGTACTGGTCAGCAGGGTCGGGCCATCCACCCGAGGCCTGGGAGGCAGCCTCTGGTCTCTGTGCTCACACTGCCCATCACAGGGCTTGCACTGAGGTAGCAGAGGAAGAATTTGGATTTGCAGGGAACACAGAAGGTGGTGGTCATGGTGGGAGACATGTGGCACAGGGGGGGCCAAGAAGGAGCCCTGGGTTGGCCTGGCCCCATGCTGTGGTGCCCCTGATATTTCCATGCCAGTGAGGGCACCACATCTATGCTGATGCCTGACCTGGAAATCTCCCTCCTGCACCCCACTCATGACAGGCACGTGATCCTACACCTGCCATGTAGCTCAAATCTCTCCCCTTTCCCCACCCCCATGGCTGCTCCCTGGTTCCCTGGCGTCCCCTCTAGACCTCCTCCCACCACTCGCCCGCCTGCTCCTTCCATGGGTCCCTCTGCATTTAGAATACAGACGAAATCCTGAGCAGGCATGAGGCTTGCCTGCTGGCCCTGCTCCTCCCTAGGTCCTCATTCACCGGCTGTGCACCAACAGAACTGCTGGCCTCCCTCCATGCCTCGCACACCCACGTCCTCTTTGCCCTTTGCACCTGCTTAGAAATCTCCCCACCTCTGCCATGGCCACCCCTGCTGGAATGCCGTCTCTTCAGGGCATTCCAGCCCCAAACTAGGTCAGGGCCTCCTGTTATAAGCATGATGTGTTCATTTTCCACTAAACTAAATGCCACGAGGGCAGGACAAACTGTCTTCCTCACAGTAGTGTCCCCAAGCACCCAGTGAATTTTCAGTTAAGGCACACATAAGTGAACAGATGGGCATAGCAAGGAGCTGGCTGGACAGTGGGGCAAAGCCCTGGATTCAGGCTGACGGTCTGCCACTGGAGATGACAGCTGAGATCAGGTGTGGGCTGGGCTGGGGTGGGAGGTGTACCCGGAGGGCATGACAGTGCGGACAGTGCCGGAAGCAATTTTTCTTGGGTTTCCCGGTTTTCCCTTCCCGGTGTGCGGGCCCTTTTTGTCTGTTCTGGCCCAGGCAGGGTGGGAGGCCATCCCCTTTCCTCCCTGCAGAGAACTCACATGGAGCGTCTGCTGTGCACCTGTGATGTGTTTGTGTGAATTAGGCCTGTCTGTCACCCCGAGCTTTGTGTCTGTGTGGATCGGCGCGGGGGTGTGCGTATTTGTGTACGAGCATGTGATTGTTTTGGTCTGGTGTGATGGGTGTGGGTGTGATTCTGCAGGGGGGCCGCTGAGGGACTGGGGTGTGTGTCTGCAATGCTCTGAGCATGTCTGGAGGTGTGGGGGTGTCCCCACTGCCTGAGGGGCTGCGTGTAGGTGGTTTGTGTGTGCCACCTGTGCTGGGTATTTAGGGATCCCCACTGTGGGGCCCACCAGACCCTTCCCTGCTCCCCACTCTCCTCCAGCCCCCAGTTCCCATCACCTAGCAACCGAGGGACTCAGCCTGGTGGCCTTGAAGACAAACACGATATCTCCCAGAGAAGAGCTGTGTTTGGAGCCAGGAGGGTCTCCAGACCCGGTTCTGAGCAGAGCCTTGTTCCTGGCCTCGGGCCCGCAGAAGGGCGGCCTCCCCTGACTCTTCCCTCATCACTGCACAGAGCGGTCCCTCCAGGGCCCCACCCACCCCTGCCATCCTCCGGGGCAGGCAAGGACAGGCGCTCGCAGACACCCTTGCTGCTCCACACTTGTCCCCACCCACCAGGGAGTCCTGTGTGGGCCTCAGCTCTTGGGGTGTGAGGACAAGATGGGTGTGAGCACTGAGTGTACCATCTGTGGGTCTCAGGTCCAGAGACTGAACCCGACCTGCGCATGTTCTGGTGAGGGCAAGGCCACCCCCAGCTGGGGGGACAGCTCCCAGAGCAGGAGAGAGGACACTCCAATCTGCTCATCCAGATGGGGTTTTCTTCCCCAGAGGCCGAGCGGAAGGGCTTTCACCTGCAGCTTTGGGGTGAAGGACTGGCGGTCCTGAGGACAGGAGAGGGAACAGCTCCCAGTGCCTCTCGGGGGTCCTCAACGCCCTGTGAGACCTGGCGTCTCCTGGGGTCCCCAACCCTGCCCCCATATACTCCATCCCCATGCCCCAGCCCCGGCCTGCCCTCTGTTTGCTTCCTCGCCTGCCCCATTTCCCGTCCCCAGTCTTAACTGTGTTCCCCTGGGGGTACTTCCTTAATATACCACATGCACTCACACGCTCCTGGGGACTCTGACCAGAGACGGATGGAACCAGAGGGGCATGCAGAATAGCATTCTCAACAGGAGGAGCAGGGCCAGGGCCGGGAGGGGACGGACCTGCTGTGCGGCTGCTTGGAGGGGGCACAGGGAGTGGCAAGAGGTGAAGCTGGGTAGGGAAGGACGTCCCGGAGTTCCTGGCAGGAGAATGGAGGGCAAACCGGGGCCATTCAGCGTCCTGTGCACCGAGAGGGCACCTTCAGATTTGTGCTGTCCAGTGGTGCCCACCCAGGCGCAGGGTGTGTGCACACATCACACCAGGATTATTGGGGCAAAGTGACCCCTTTCTGCCCAAGCAGGAAAGGATTTAATATGGGGAGTTAGGGGCTCACAAAGTCACTGGATTACAAAGCTGGAGGATTGACACTTGCAGTTCTCCTGTGTACCAACACAGAGCTTTCCAAGAATTAGGAGGTTGTGTCCCAGGTTGGGAAAGTGCTGAAAACTGCTGCAGATGTTCAATGTTTGGGGCATTTTTTGGCTCTCAATCAATATTTATGGAATGAATGAATTTATGCATGCTTTCAAACATTTATAACACATGGAACCATTTTTTCCAATTTAATAGGGATTTATTAAACAGATCAACAGAACAGTAAACAGCGTCAGCATTGCTGACCTTTTAAACCTAAACACAATCTTTGGGCTTTCCTGATCATTAGCTTTATGAATACATATGGACACAATCAACATAAAGAAAATAATTTTGCATTCTAACCTCCTTTTCTTAACTTTTTATTCTGAAATAAATTTATATTTATAGGAAGTTGCAACGATAATATAAAGAGGTCCCTATACCCTTCATCCAGTTTTCCCAGTGATAGCATCTTATGTGACTGCAGTAATTTTAAGACCAGAAACTGACATTGCTATGATGAGTGTATCTAGTTCTTTATCCTTTATCACGTGTAGATTTGTGTAACCATTATGGTGATCGAGATATAGAGCCATCTGTCACGCTGCCCCTTACAGACATGACCTCCCTCCCCTCACCGTTTCTAACCCCCGGCTAGCACTCACCTGATCTCCATCTCTGTTGTTTTTTCACTTCAAGAATTTTATATGAATGGAATCACATACTATGTGAAATTTTGAGATTGGCTTTTTGTACCCAGCATAATGCCCTTGAAATCCACCCAAGCTGTTGCATGTGTCAATAGCTTGTTCCTTCCTTTTGGTGTTAATACAGGTGCGCCACAGTTTGCTTAAGCATTCACCTATAGTGGGACTTATGGGTTATTTCCAATTTTCGGCCATTGTAAATGAAGCCCGTATGAGCAATTATCAACAGGTGTTTAAGTGGATGTAAGATTTCATTTCCCTGGGATAAATGCCCATGAGTATGATTGCTGTGTTGTACATTAACTGCATATTTTGTTTTTTATGAAAGTGTTAAACTAGTTCCCAGAGTGGATGTATTGTTTTACAATCCCACCAACAACCTATGAGAGTTTCTATTGTTCCACACCCTTGCCAGCATTTGGTATGTTTCTATCTTTTTACGTCTTTTTACTTTCAACCTCCTGTATCATTAGATTTGAAGTGAATTCCTTGTAGGCAACATATAGTTGGGTAGGTTTTCTTTTTTGTCCACTATGTCAATCTCTGTCTTTTGATTAGTATATTAGACTGTTTACATTTAATATAATCATTGATATGTTAGGATTTAAGTCAACCATTTTATTTTGTTTGTTCCCTGTTTTAAATTTCTATCTTCTTTCTCCTGCCTTCCTGTGGGTTACTTGAACCTTATAAAAAATTCCATTTTGATGTATATATATATATTTGATGTGTATATATATATTTGATGTATATATATTTGATATATATGTATATAGTGTTTTTCATTGTAGCTCTTTGTACAGATTTTTTAAATGATAGTCTAGGTATTATATTATGCATATATAATTTACTGCAGTTTACCGATGCTGAGATTTTATCAGTTGAAGCGAGGTATAGAAACTTAAGTCCCTTTATGTCCTCGTACTCTCTCCATTTCTAATATAATTGTCTTATTTCCTCTGCATACACTGAGAATCACTTCAGATAGTATTTATAAGTTTTGCTTCAATTGCCAAATATAATTCAGAAAACTTAAGAGATGAAACCTATGTTGTATTTATCCATATTTTTTGCTCACTGCGTTCTTTCTTCCTGACTGATGTTCCAAGGATCTTTCTTTTAACTTTTGTTTTTGTTTTTGTTTAGAGAACTTCCTTAAATTATTCCTTTAGGGTGGGTCTGATGTTAACAAATTCTCTCTGTTTTCTTCTGAGAATGTCTTGCTTTTGTCTTCATTTATGAAGGATATTTTCACTGGATATAAGATTCCAGGTTGACATTTCTTTTAGCACTTGAAAAATGTGCTATTTCCTGGTGGTCTGCATGGTGTCTGATGAGAGATCTGCTGACATTCAAGCTGTTTTCCCTTTGTGTGTAAGATGTCATTTCTGTCTCACTGCTTCCAAGATTTTTTCTTTGCCTTTAGTTTCCAGAAGTTTTAATACACTATGTCTTGGCATAGATTCCTTTGGTCTCTCTTGTTTGGGATTCGCTCAGCTTCCTGAATCTGTAGATTTACATCTTTTGCCAAAATTCTAAAAAGCCATTGTTTCTTTGAAAACCCTTCCAGTCCCACCCTCATCTTCTTTTCCTTCCTGGAACTCTTATCACACTAATGTTAGATATTCTGTTACAGCCCCTTGGATCCTTGAAGTTGTGTTCATTTTTTTTACAGTCTGTCTTTTCTGTGTTGTTCAGATTAAGTTATTTCTATTGCATTATCTTTAAGTTCATTGATTCTATCCTCTGTTCCCTCTGTTCTGACTTTGAGCCCATCCAGTGAGTTTTAAATGTTGGTTTTTGTATTTTTCAGTTTCAAAATTTCCGTTTGGTTCTCCTTTACAGCTTCTATTTATTTGCTGAGAAATTCTATTTTTTCGTTTGTTTTTTTTGTGTTTGTTGTTGAAAGCATGTTCATGATCTTTGTCTGCCTTAAAATCTTTGTCAGATAGTTCTAACATCTATATCCTCTGGGGTTGGTTTCTATTGATTGTTTTTCCTCATTCAGGCTGGGATTTTCCTGTATCTTGGCACAAAAAGTGACTTGCAATTGAAACTTGGGCACTGGGGATTTATACCATGAGATTCTGAGCCTTATTTAAACCTTATGTGTTAGCTGGCCTCCTCTGATGCAGTTCTGAGGGGGAACGAGGGGTGCTGCCTCATTACTGTCAGGTTAGTGGTGGAAGTCTGGGTGCCCCAGTAGGCTTCCCTTGACACCGGGGCAGGAGGAGTTTCTTGGGCCTTCTGGGCAGGGTGGGCCTTTCAGCTCCCCACTAGGCCTCCTGTCATATGGACCTTGCTGGGAGGGATGCCTTGTTACTGCATCCCTACGGCCTCCACTGGTATTTCAGGGTTGGTGCCTTGTTGCTGAGCTGTGCTGGAAGTCCCAGCTCCCGGTTGGCCTCTGATGGCCCCCCAGGGGGGGAAGGGTGTCACCTCATTAGAGCTAAGCAAGGCTGGAAGTCAGGCTCTCTATAGGGACTCTGTTGGTCAGAGGTGGGGTGGGACCTCATTTTTTCCCCTGTGTTGTTTGATGGTGGAGCCTGGTTATTGCTGAAATGTCTTCCAGGCTGCCCGCCCCTTTCCTGGTCCTTTACCTAGAGGGAGGAGGATTCTCTTGGGGGCTTTTGCCTGGCCCTGAAGGTGTTTTCAGGTTGCTGGGTTCTCCAGCACCCAGGCTGGGATACGTGGGGCAAAAAGAAGACTTGGGAAGCTCACCACAGGCCATTCCTCTGGTCTGAGGTCCCTAACTGATCGCCTTTCTTCTCGCTAGCTCTCAGAGGTTTTTTTTTTTCTTATTTTTTATATACAATGTCCATGACTTTTGAGTGTACATAGTGAGAGGAATACAGAAAGGTTCTTATGTTCCACCTTCCGTGTGTGGAAGTCCCAGCTGCACAGACTACCCTTTACCCCGATTCCCCTCCGGACTCTGATGTGCATGACAGGTGTTCATACTGGTCATCTGCTCTAATTGTTCCATTTCTTGTGTCAAAATATCCTCGTGAGGTGTTTGAACAGGACCTACCTCGTGTGATGCACTGGGGTGCAAAAAGCAGAAGGCCAAGCTCTGGTGAAAGGTCCCCTGGAGCAATGTCGGTCATTCCTGACTTTGCTCCCCCTGACAAGAACAACTAACATTCATTCAAGAACAGATACCACCGAGAGACTCCTAGCACATGGGGTGAGGCTGAAGCACCCCCGTACCTCAGAGCCCAAGACAGACTGAATTATCAGGGCAACAGGGGCTGCTACACACTGACCACATCACCGGGGCAGCGCCGTGTGGAGACGTTCTCCTTGAGCCTCCAGTTCCTCCTGGGGAAAGAGAACCTGGGGGTACCAGTCTCTACAGCATTGTGGGTCACTTTGTCGGAGCCTGTGCACCACAGGGATCGTAAGAATCTGCAGGCTCAACCACTCCACTGACTGTGATGGAGAACGGGGAAGGGCTTGCAACAACCAGCACATGGATCTCAGCACGCCGAGTTCATACGTGCAGTGCCTCAGGAGGAATCCTGACCAGGAGGTTTGTTCATGTGCAGAACCAAGGTAGGGGTGCACTCTGACCGGGGAGCTTGCTGGGCACAGATCTGCCTGATTCAGATCCTCAAACGAGTTTTTCCAGCCCCAGAGCTCCGTTTGCCTACACCCAGGCAAGGTGCCGAGTCACAGCCCCACAGGCTGTGGAGACCGCCTCCCAGCCTCATCTGGCAGAAAGGGCTGGCGATAAGACCTCAGAGCTGTGCGCCTCAGTGGCGCTCCAGCCAAGAGCCAGGTGGGCGAAGCTGATCATCCCCAGAGCAAAGCCAAGACCAGCTATGCCGATTTCCCATGATTGGCACAGGCTGGGAGATTAATTCATAGCCAAGGATGAGGGTGGCTCCTGACTCAGCCCAACCAGAGAGCCTGTTTGGGAAAATGAGAGCAGCCCGGAGTGTGTCCCCGATGTCCCATCCACCAAGGAGACTGAGACACAGTCCCACCTACTGTGGACAGTATTTTCTGGCTCTGTATGACCAGAAGGATTGGCGAAAACACCTGAAAGCTGTGCAGCCCAGTGGCGCTTGAGCTGAGAGAGGAGCAGACAGAGCCAGTGAATTTGTGGAGCAAAGCCAATGGCCCTGCTGTGCCAGGGAACTTGGGAGGTGGTTGGCTTGAGGTAAGTTTTGGAGCTGCTTCTCACACTAATTCATAGTCCCACTCACCAATGAATACAGCCCTCAGTGTGTCCATCCAGGGAACCCATCAGGACACATGGGCAGCTGTATTGCCCATTCAACATCCCTACATACAGTAGCACTTAAACAGAGCATAGCTTATGGCTTCCCCCATCTGCAGAGCAAAACCAGTGGCCTTACCTGACCAGGGAATTCAGTGCACACTCTGGCTTGATTTGGGTTCTCAAACAATGAGCTCTAGAGGTCCTGGGACCTGGCCTGCTGCCCTACTCAGTCCTGACCATCTAGCAAGCCTGATCAGAGGATCTAGGCAACTGCAGAGCCCATTCTGCAAGGAGCCCCAAGCCAGCAGTCCTACCCAACTTCTTAGTCAGTGGAAACCCTCCAAGCCCTTTCCTTAGAGCTTGAAGAGTTGCCTCATGTCCATAGACCATAATAGCAGGCCTCACCCGCCCAAGGACAATACCAGCAGACACACCCAGAAACCCAAGCTGACCTGACTGGTGAGGATCTGTCTCTGCCAAAGCTAGCCTGTATAAGGTCTGGAAGAGGACCTCTGTTATTCAAATGTACAGATATCAATGTAAGGAATCAAGGATCATGAATAATCAGGTAAACAGAACACCCTCAAAGGAAACTAATTAATACATGTCCAATAACTAAAGAAATAATGGAGATCGATAAGCTGTCAGACAAAGAATTCAAAATAATCCTCTTAAGAAAGTTTAGGTAACTACAAGAAAACAGAGAGACAACTAAATGAAATTAGGAAAGCAATGCATGAACAACAAAAAAAGTTTGACAAGGAAATCATGACCATCAAAACAACCAAAATCAAAACCAAAAAATCCCCCAAACAATTCCAGATTAGAAAAATGTAACTGAACTGAAGAATTCAATAGAGTTTCAAAAGCAGACTCAACCATACAGAAGGAAGAATCAGTATTGTGATTATAACATAAGATATTACCCAGTCAGAGGAGAAAGAAGAAAAAAGAATTAAGAAGAGGGAAGAAAGCCTGTGAGAAGTATAGGACACAATAAAAAGAAACAATATCTACATTACGGGAATTCTAGAAAGAGAAGAGAAAGAGAAAGGGGCAGAAAATATTTTCAAAGCAGTACATTTAAAGCAATAATGGCTGAAAACTGTCCAAACCTGGGAAGAGACATGAACATCTAGATCCATGAGGCCCAAAGTACCCCAAACAGATTGAACCTGGATAGGGAAAGAGTGAGACACATTATAATTAAGTTTTCAAAAGTCAAAGACAAAGGATTTTAAGAGCAGCAAGAGAAAGGAGAAAAGTTACCTACAAAGGGATCCCCATAAGGTTATTGGGCAGATTTCTCAATAGAAGCTCTTTAGGGATGATATATTCAAAACACTGAAAGAAAATAACTGTCAACCAAGAATTCTATACCCAGAAAAGCCGTGCTTCAAAAACAAAGGAGGGATAAAGACTTTCCTGAACAAACAAACGCTGAGGGGCTTCATTATCAGCAGGCCTACCTTACCTGACATGCAAAAGGGAGTTCTTTGGAAGTGAAAAATTGCTAAGCAACATAATAAAAGCACAAAAAGCTAGTGTTAATCTCACTGGTAATGGCAAGTACACAGTCATGGATTCTGCAATATGGAATAGTGGTGCATAACTCACAACTCTAGTTTAAAAGTTAAAAAAAGAATGTAGCAAAAATAACCATAAGTATAATCTATTATTAGTTACACCATATAAATGTAAATTGTAACAGCAGAAGCCTAAAATCTGAGGGAAAGAAGTAAAAGCATAAAGCATAAAATTTTATTGAAGTTAAGTTGTTATCAGTTTAAAAATAGTGTCTTATAAGTTTAAGATATTTTTTGTAAGCCTTATGGTAACCACAAGGGAAAATCTTGTGATGCTTATACAAAAGAACACGATAAACAAGTCAAAGTGTACTGATACCACAATTCACGGATTAATTTTACTAAACATTTAAAGAAGAATTACTATGAATCCTCTTCAAACTCTTCCAAAAAACAGAAGAGGAGGGGACACTATCAATGGGACAAAATTCAACATCCGTTCGTGATAAAAACTCTTTTAACAATTTAGTCATAGAAGGAATGTACTTCAACATAATAAAGGCCATATAGGAGAAGCCCACAGCTAACATCATATTCAGTGGAGAAGGGTTGAAAGCTTTTCCTCTAAGATCAGGAACAAGACAAAGGGGCCCACTCTCCCCACTCCTATTCAACATGGTGCTGGAAGTGCCAACTAGAGCAATCAGGCAAAGAAAAGAAGAAAAGGTGTCAGAATTGTAAAAGAAGTAAAATTATCTCTATTTGCAGACAACGTGATGTTATATATAGAAAATCCTAAAGACTCCAACAAAAAAAACTGCTAGATTTAATCAATGAATTCATTAAAGTTGCAGGATCCAAATTAGCATACAAAAGTCAATAGTATTTCTATATAAGAAATAAAGAAACCAGACCCATTTACAATAGCATCAAAAACAATAAGATACTTAGGAAAGGTCCCTTAGATCTCAGCAGAGAGGTGGAGGCTGGAGGTAGCAGTTGTGCAGGGGCTAGGTTGGGGTCTGGAGAGGCTGGTGTTTAAATGAGAGGCAAACCAGTCCTTGTGTTCATCGACACCCATATCTTATTCTGGCTGTCTTCACCAATTGTCCTCCCAAATCCATGGATTTGTCTTCTCTCCAAATTTCCCAAAGACCCCCCCCCAACTCCATCCAGGCCAGTGTCCATCCTATCCAGCATCCTGCCATTCTCATGGTCACGTCCATACCACTGACCAGGCCATTCTGCTCTCCAGGAAAGCCTTTCCTCCTCTTCTACACTCAGAGGCTACACAACTCCTGGGCCAGCTGCTCCTGCCCAGACTTCCTTCCCGTGGTGCCTGCATGTCTGAGAGCATCTCAAACCATCACAGAACAAATGTGGTGACTGTGTTGGGGTCTCTGATCTGCTGTGTTGAGTCCTGCCAGGTCTAGTTCTCATTTACATGTGTTCCATGTTCCTGTTGAGAGGGAGAGGTCTGTTTCTCTACCTGTCAGCCTTTGCCTTGGTTACTACTATGTCTTAACGTCTCCACAGAAAAGAAGATGATATGTTAAAAGTAAATAGAAACACAATAAGTTAATTAAGAAGGAGTTAATTTAGAATTAAGAATTTCTAGGACTCCAGGCCTACAGTTTAAGGGACATTTTTCTTCCCATAAAACAGAGACCTCATTGCAAGTGATCTCACTTAGAATTTCATTCTCATTTCACATATACGAGCACTGAGGTTTTTTTGAGGTAAGAGACTTGATGCCACAGGCCATGATGAGCACAGCCAGTGAGCATTCAGCTCAGGGTACATATAATGCCTTTACTGTTGCCCTGCTATTCTGTGGTCTAAGATGGCTGCTGTAGCTCCAGCCATCACATCTGCATTCCAGACAGTGAGAAGGGAAAATCATGATCTTTTTAAGAATGCAATGCAAATTTACCCACATTTCTGCTCATGCTTCGTGGGCTAGTATTTAGACACAAAGCCACAGCTAGTTGCAGGGAATGCTGGGAAATGTAGTCTTGATTTTGGGAGTCCCTGCATCCAGCCAAAAATCTGGAGTTCTATTTTAATGAGAGAGAAGTTGAGAACAGATACTGGAGGACAATGAACAGTTTCTGCTTCATCTTCTAGGTGTGACGAGTAGAGTACTTGTCATGTGTTGTGTATTGGCTCAATCCAGAACACAATGAGCACCTAATCCATATGAAGCCTTGGCTTGGGCCTCACGGGAAATACAAATATGTGTAAGACTAACTAGCGCAGAGATGTCAGAAAAGGGGAAAAATAGCATTTATTGAAGACTTGCCATGTCCTAGGCTAGATACTTTGCATCCATCGTCTCTTTTAATCTTCATGACTTTGCATCACCATTGTACATCTGAGGAACAGTCTCAGAGAGATGAAGTGCGTCTTAGGTCAGGTTTCCTGGGAAATGGACTGTGAGATGGAGATTTGTATGTGGGAGGGTTGTTAGGGAGTATGTGTAGGATTGACACTTTTGCAGAGTGAAGTAAACAGAGCTGGGCAGCGGGAGCTGTTGGGCTGTGATGCGGCCACCACAGAGGTCTCAGCCACAGCTAGCTGGGATGGCCCTTCAGAGCTGTCCTAATAAAGAAGAGCTTCAGTTCTTCCTAAATAAAGAGCCAGGACTTTGGACCCCTCACTGGCCAATCACTGCATGTGAAATGCCCACTTCAATGTCCCCTTCCCTTCTGGGAGTGGCACGACCTTGGTCAAAGCAGCTGTCATCATCTGAGACAATTCCCAGGGACTCAGCAAACAGCCATCCACTTATAATACTCCCAGCCTCTGGGGAATGAGAACCTTGGTCCAGAAGGGGCTGCACAGGACAGTGTCCCCTACACAATGACATACTCCAGGTCATATAGCTTGCTGGTTCAGAGGTGAGATTCCAACTTAGTTTTGTCTCTAAAATTCATGGCCTTCCTCACATCCCTTGCTGCCTCCCAGTGAGGTGGATGGTGCTGGGGAGGGGGGCGAAGGGCCTGGGCCTGGATTCTCCCTGGCATGCTGCTCCTGAGGATGGATGAGACAATGTCCTCCCTGCTCCTGGGCCCTGAGATGGCTCCACCCTTAGGCTGTCCACTCCTCCCCACCCTGTCAGCATGTCCCATCCATGCTGCCCTCCTGAATGTGCTTTGGACACATCAGACTCACTCTAATCTCAGGGCAGTCACTTGCTGTCCCTTCTGCCTGGAGCACACCCCCTCCAGCCTTCACATGGCTTGCTGCTCTAGGTCATTAGGGTCCCAGCTGAACTGTCACCTTCTCCAGCCACCCTGTGTAAAGTCATCTCTACCCAGTCCCTGTCTATCCTGTTATGTTATCCTCCTAACATTTAGGATTCTCTAAAATGATCTTTTATTAGGCTCCATGGGTATAGACTGTCTCCCCTACAAGGTGAGCTCTGCCAGAGGCTTGTCTCTCCTGTTCCCCACTGTCTCCCCAGTGCCTGGCACATAGTAGGTACTCAATAAATATGAGTTACCTAATGGGATGAAGGAATATATGAATGCAAGCATATAAATAATCCTCATCCAGAGAAGAAAGCACTCAGGCCTACAAGGAACTGCCCAGACTGGGGTGTTTGAGGAGGGGGGAGTCCTTCCTCCCAGCTGACCTCACAGGATGTCATCTTCTGTCTCAGTTTCCCCAACTAGAACCAGTGGGATGGTGCAGCCTTCCCACTGTAGGAAAAGTCTCAGGGTCCTTTAGGAGGACACAGCTCCCAAGATGAGCTGGTCCAGGTTCAAACCCTGACTCCAGTCACCCTCTCCACATACCCCTGACCTCCTGGAACCCTGGCGCCCGCACCTGTGAATGTGTTTGATGATAGCACCAGCCCCCTACAGTGCACATAAAGCAGAGGGGATGGACGGGGTGTATTAGTTTGCTCTGTCTGTCATAACAAAGGGCCACAGGCTGGGGGCTTAAACAACAGACATTTATTTTCTCAAAATGCCGTAGGCTGTAAGTCTAAGATCAAGTGTCAGCAGGGTGGGTTTCTCTAGAGGCCCCTCTCCTCAGCTGGCAGTCCGCCGTCTTCTCTGTGTCCTCACATGGTCATCCTCCTGTGTGTGGGTCCTAATCTCCTGCTATACGGACACCAGTCGGATCGGATCTGGCCCACCCTGAAGGCCTCATTCCATCTCAGTCACCTCTTTAAAGGTCCTACCTCCAAGTACAGCCACGCTGTGAGGTACACGCTTTAGGACTTCAACATATGAATCTGGGGGGGACAGGCCCTCTCCAAGGTGGAGAGATGTGCTGGCAACTCCAGTTTTTTCTTGAGGATCTTGGCATATTAAGCAGTGATGACATGCCTCAGCAATTTAAAAAATTAAGAAAATTAAATGGTTACGTTCACAAATTAGAACTTTAAATACACTTCACACAAATAATACATTATAATTGTGCTAATAACAAGATAATTCCAATATTTTTAATAAAGTATTCATTTCATGCATCACAGATGGTCTGTTCTAGCCATGGGACATGGTTTTTAAATTCTGCAGTGAGCAGTTTCTTCTTTTAATTTTATCAAGCATATCCATATTTAGGGATGAAATAGTCTAATAAACTTTTGACTCCCTGAGTTGGGATGACCCAGCCGTCATGACTGGCCACCAGGGGCATAGCAGCGTTCCTGTGCAGACAGGAACCTTCTCCCAAGATGTCTTAGTGGAATGAGCCTCCCTCTGTCCCCTTCCTCGCAGCCTGCAAAGTGTCTGCCTGGGCCGGTGGCCCTGTGGCCAGGAAAGCTGCTCAGCGAGTGGGACAGGAGCCAGGGCCTGCTTGGGTAGCATCGCCATGGCAACGCTCTCCCCACTCCGCTCCTCGCTGAGACCCGGGCATCTGTGGCCATGGAGACTGGTCGCGCCGGTGGTGCATCTGCATAGCAACCAGAGAGGCTGCGGAGCGCAGCTGGGCCCCGCTTCAGGAAAGCAGGTACACTTAGAGCTTTTATAAATCATTAAGGAGGAGATGGGCTCCTCGATGGGAAAACGGACAAAGGAGCGACAAAAGACGAAACCACAAGTGGCTGATAAATATATGACAAGTGCTCAACATTACCGGCGGATCATACAAATGCAAATGCAACCAACAATAAGATACTTTTTTTTCTAACCAGTGCAATTGGCAAGAGATAAGGAAAACAAAAAGATAAGACCCAGTGTGTGTAGGGACGTGGGGATTTGCACACCCTGCTGGTCTGAGTGCACATTTGTAGAACATTTCTGGGAGGGCAATTTGGCAATATGTATCAAAAACCTTTAAAATGCACATACCTTTTGAACCAGCAATTCCAGTTCTAGTAATTTATTCCAAGGTAATAATTAAGTGAGTAAAGATTTAGCTACACGTGTGTTCCCTGTAGAAGCAAATATAATGGAAAAAGCTAGGAACAACCATAATCTGGAAAGAAAAGAGGGAGTGATTAAACCATCTATTTTGCATTCATACAATGCAATGCTATGCAACCATTAAGAAATGTAGAAGACCATTTAATGACATCAGCTGCAATGCGGTAACATGTTAGGTGGGAAAGAACAGGTTATAAAACAGATATATAATGCACTGCGGTTTAGGGGGCAGAGCATTCGTGGCCATGCTCCCAGCACAGCATGCAAGTCCTTGGCACGCTCTGTGCCTGGGGAAGAGGCATTCCATGAAGTGAAGCTAGGGTAATCAGGATGGGGCTTGCTTATTGTGTGTAGAAGTCTGGCATGGTAGGGGTCGTTGGAGAAACACAAGGCAAACCACTACACATATGCAGGCAGTGCAATCATCCAGAAGAAAGCTGCAGCTTGGGGAGAGCCTGGGAAGATCATGAGACTGAGGAAAAGAGTTCTGTGCTTTCTCATCTTCCTACTTGAATCCCTAGCTTGTTCAAAATGGCAGCATAATGATGTAAACAGTCATCAGAAACGTAAAAACAGTGAGAAGCCACATAGAAATAATAGAAGTTAGAGATCTCTCAGGACATTCACTTTATTCAACATAAAAAAACTCAAAAAGAAGACAAATCCTGTGGAATGAGGTCGATTTGTTAGCCACAGTACATTTACACATGAGGTAATTCACAGGGAGGGAATTATTATGTATAAGGTCTGTGGGCAAGTTTGAAACCACAGTATTAATGGACATCAGAGAATTTGTCACATAAAGGGTCCAGATCAATGAAAGGTGAACTCCATCTGAAGTCTTTTGGCCACTTCTGATCTTTTCTGGCTTTTGCCAGCTCATGGTTTGTCTTCTTTCTCTAGCTGTATCTTTGTTGAGGTCTTGTATCTACTTTGTACTCTTGTTTTATACTGGCGGTGACTTCATGAAGTCAAGGTAATTTATGATGTAAAATTCAGTATCTGTATTCTGTTGCTCAGGAGTGATATGTTTTCCAGTGAATGATACATCCTGTCAGATAATTTTTTTTCTGTGAGATTTCTCATTTTTCATTTATTGTAATATCTTTATGAACATCTGGTACTCAATTATTTTTGATTACTCATCTCTGCATAAGGAAGTTTTTCATGGTCAAGCTGTTTATTGCAGATTCAGTGGAGGAAAGCCAGGCTTGTACCCAGGTTTGGGTGTATTTAATGTGTGCGTGTGCTTCTTTCAGTTTTGACTTGTCCCCCCCTGACAGTGCAGTGAGCTGTAAGCTTGGCGACAGAGTCTCTCTTTCATCTTGTCATATGGCTTGGCGGCTTGTTGCAAATATGGTTTCCCTCTGTTTGGAATTGCTTGTGGGACTCAGCCCACTGTTTTTCAGACCCAAACTGAGTACAGAGAAGATAACTCATTTTTTCTTCATCAAAAAGGATTTTGGTCTTAGGTTAAGGATTTTGGTTCTCACTTGGATACATGTGCCTTGTCTACTCTTTCTGATACCTGGAGCCATGGACACTTTCTCTGTGTTTTTTCCTACATTCATGCTCAAATTTTATCGATTTTTTGTACCTCAGCTATTTTTTGATTTGGTGTTTCAGGTAAATCCCAGTTTGATCCAGGTAAAGTTTGATTTTCTTGCTACTTCAGAGAGATTTCAGTGAGAGGGGGAGAATGCCAACTTATGGGGCTGTTTTCAAGTCTTGTTTGTATTTTAAAATTCTGTAACAATTTTGCTGCCAATCAATGTCATCCAATCTATATATCATATTTAGTACATATGACAACACAAATTCATACCTAGTTCTTTAGAAAATACAGATTTCATGAAAAATTTATAGGTTATTCATAGAGGTTAAATGATACTGTTTTATCTTTGAAGACAGTGTAGGTTTCATCACTACAGAACATGTTTCTATTTTCATTCTCCAACAATCTGCCTTCTTAGTTGGAAAGCTCAGGAAACAACTTCAGCTGATTTACTCAGAAATAGATCTTGTTAAAAGGATACTGGGTATCTCACAGAACTGAAGGAAGATCTACATGATTGTTTTCAGGCCTCAATCCCTGAACACTACTCCCAGAGTCCTGCTACAGGACCTGGGACCATGCCTCCGGCCCCCTGCGTGCTTACTGGTCAGGCAGAGCCTGGATCATGAGTGTTTGCTAGCTCTGCGCAAGGCTGGGAAGCAGAGTCCTGGGTTTTTGGCTGAATCAGTAAGTAGTGGGTGGGCTATGTCTCCTGCCAAAACTCATAAGGCAGCAATTTGTCACTCCAGGCGGGTGTCTTAGGCAGTCCATGTTGCTATAACAAAGATACCACAGACTGGGTAGCTTAACAACAGAAATTTATTTTCTCACAGTTCTGGAGGTTGAGATGTCCAAGATCAAGGGTCTGGCTGGTTCATTTCCTGGTGAGGACTTTCCTCCTGGGGTGTAGGATGGCTGACTTCTTGCTGTATCCTCACGTGGTGGAGAGACACCATCTCTTCTGTGTCTCTTCTTATAAGCGCATTAATCCCATTCGTGAAGGCTCCATCTGCATGACATAATTACATCCCAAAGACTATCCTTCCAAATGCCATCACACTGAGGGGTGGGGTTGTAGTGTGAATTTGGGAAGCACACAAACATTGAATCCGTAGTGGAGGCGATTCATTTCTTAAGCAGCAAACGAACAGATTTTTCTTCCCTACACCATTCTTGGACTACCCAATATAGGCCTGGACTTTACCTTCCACACTTTCATGTATTGAAATGTACATGTGCCCTTGCTGCTGACACAACTCTCTTTTAACCCAAAGAATTCACCCCTTAAGAAGAGAGTCTCCCCAAATTTCAGAATATATGTGTCCGTCAAGCTCTGGGTCTCAAGGAGGTGCCCATGTCTCTCCGGTGACATTCCTTCAAAGGGAGAGAAAGGGTTCAGATGCTAGTTATCCAAAAAGAATAGAAGAATCATAAAACTGGGTCTAATTACCAATCTCAAAGTAGGACTTCAGCTGGGTCCCTCTGTTGCCAGTACATTTTTTTGTTTTTGGAAGCTTTCTTCAAAAGGGTTTTATCAGCTGTAAGGAAATTGATGAAGGAGCATGTTGTTCCCTGGCTAAGATGAGTCTAATCCTCACTTGTAATTCATTTGGCATCTGACCAAACCAGTGACTTTGTCTCTGCTATAAGAATTGTTGTGGACATAGAACAAGATAAAATAGCCCATCAGTGGCAAGGAGGCCATTGCTGTGTAACCGCTGGGGATGTGATGACATCATCCCAAGGCAGTCCTGTCACTGTTGGTCTTAACATGCTCTCGATTCGCCTGCATATTTGCTCTAAGGTCAGGGCGTTCTCTGTGTCGGCGGCCTCTCTGCACTGGTAATTCCTGGAAACCAGATATTAGGTCAGGGTCTTGAAGCTTAGCCATCCCGGTGGCTCCTCCCTCTTGCCCACGGGCACAGCTTCCCTGCGAGGGTGCTGGCTCACTTCCGTTGTCACCGGTAGACCCCACTGGCTGCAGAGCTGCCTGCCATCAGCCTCCTTCTGTCTCTCATGCCCCGTATTTGCTTTGTCCCCACTGGCTCCCCACCTGCCCGCACCAGCGCCTTGCCTTCTGTGAGGACCAGGACAGCACTACTCCTGACAGCCATTTACTGGCCAGATGCCATCTTTGAACCGTGTATCTCTCTGAATTTTCTGTTCTTCGAAAAGAACTGGGGTCCTGCCACCAAACCTGGGTTGGTCGTGCACGCTTTCATCAAACAGAATATGCCTGTAAGGTTATAAGCAGACTGTGCTGAAATTCTAGTGGTGAGATTTGGGTCAACAGAGAACCATGTTTGCCTGAAGGCTAATGGAGGGTTTTGGTGACATTTGAATAGTGATCTGGAGAAGGCTGCCTAATTGTAGCTCCTCGAGCCCCTCTGGGAGCTGGGAGTCGAGCAGCTGCACAGCCCTGGTGCTGTGCTCAGGTGTGGGACATGACAGAGAACATCAGGCGTCACGCACAGTGAGGCTGCCTTAAGTCAGGGTCCCAGGAGAGGGGACCCTCGGCCACACCAGCATGCACATGAGGCATTCTCTGTCCACACCCGCCTTGTGAATGTGATTCTCCCATCCAAACCGGGAGAGGGAATGGCTCATGGTCTCGGGATACCTCTGTTTTTCCCAATTGCATGTTTAAAATAAAATAAAAATTAAAGTTACAAAGGAACCTAAGATGATTTTGGTTAGAAAGATATATGCATGCATAGGAAAAACTATTAGAAGGATGTATGCCAAAATGTTACCAATGGTTATCTCTGGTTAGGGGGATGTGGGTGACTTTATTTTCTTATTTTATTTGTTTTCCATTTTTTAAATGCTCTGTGGTTTGGTACAACATGCACTGCTTTTTGGATAAAGAAAAAAAACAACAAAAAGTTGAAAAGTATCAACATCTGGAGATGTAGACTTATACAACCAATATATTAAGAGAGCATTTATTCACTTTATGAGAGAAGATTTTTATGAAAAAAAATTAAACAGAATACAAGAAAAGCTAGCTTTAAAGGAAAACACTGACACACTGGACTATAGTAAATACATATGGGATACATTTAACATATGTAAAAAATATACATATGTGGAATATGTATTGGAATATATCATATTAAAATTAAGGAATTCCATACATCCAAAGACACCATCAAAAAAATTGAAAAGCAAGCCTTTTAGGTTTCAATAGGGTTCACAGTTCTGTGGATAAAATAAGCACTTGATAAATCTTTGCTGAATCTATTAATAAAGGAATTCACTTTGGGGTTTCCTGAAGTGGCAGGGTCTCCAGTGCATTTTAAATGAAATCAATTTACAGAAATGTGATTAGCATCTCCTTCCTCCCTCTGCCGGTGTGAACGGGTGTTCGGGCTGCTTCTCTGACGCTGAGTAAGTTATGGCCCTCTCCTTCATGCAGGCCCTGCCCCAGCCTCAGTTTCCTTATTTGGAAAAGGGGAATAACAGCCACCTGCTAGCATGCTATTTCACTCTTTGCGAAAAACGTTCAGAAAGTGTAAGTCGCTGCCCAAAAGTCACAGTGTAAGAGTGAAGAATCTTTGTGAATAGGCAAGAAACAGAGGTCGTTAAAGTAATTTTTCATTGTGAATTGTGGATACATACAGAAAGCTGCCCCAAACAGAAATGTACATCTGAGTGAGTTACCACAAGGGAAATAAGCAGGGAGCAGCCCACCAGGGCGGACGTGGGACACTGTGGGTGCCCCAGAAGTCCCTTTGTGCCCCAAACTACCACGACGCTGACTCAATCGCTTCCTCTCTTGTCTTTATGGTGTTATCGCTATACTAAGCGTGCATCCCCGGAACATGGTCATTTAGTTTTGCTTGTTTTTGTTTTTGTTTTTAATTTAATTAATTTATTTATAAGGTATCACTGATATACACTCTTATGAAGGTTTCACATGAAAAATATTGTGGTTACTGCATTCACCCATATTATTAAGTTCCCCCGACACCCCATTGAAGTCACTGTCCATCAACGTAGTAAGATGCCACAGAGTCACTACTTGTCTTCTCTGTAATACACTGTCTTCCCCGTGACTAGTTTTGCTTGTTTTTAAAAAATATAAATGGGATCCTGAAGTTTGCCTCCTTTTTCGTTTGGCCTCTTTCATTCAGCATTGTTTGTGACATTCATCCATGCTGTTGTGATGTGCATTGTCATTGCTGTATATTTCTTTGCATAAAGACACCACAGTTTACATTTCTGTTTTCCTGTTGATGGACATGTGGGTTGTTTATAGTTTAGAGCTATTATGAATAACAGGGCTGTGAACGTTTTTGCACCTGGCTTGAATGCAGTACGTATGCTGCATGCACTCTTGTACATGGGCACACGTTTCTATTGGGAGCAGTCTGGAGTGGAATTTCTGGGTTACAAGGTATGCATATCTTCAACTTTAGTAGATAATGGTAAACTGGCTTCCAAAAAGTTGTGCCCATTTACACTGTTGTTAGCAGTGTCTGAGAATGAGAATTACTGGTATGCCACATGATGCCAACACCTAATATTGTCAGAACTTTTAATTTTAGCCAGTTCTCGTGGGCACAAGAAAGAAGGGAATCTCATTGTGGTTGGACTTTGCATTTTCATTATTACTAATGAGCTAATCTTTTAATGTGTTTGTTGATCTTTTGGATATTCTCCTTTGTGAAGAGCCCATTTTTCTGTTTGTTTTTTCTCTTATTGATGTGTAGAAGTTCTTTTCATATTCTGGATGTGAGCCTTTTGTCCTGCATGTTACTAATCTCTTCTATCTGTAGCTTGCCTTTTAACTTTATGGTGTCTTTGATGTATAGAAGTTTTAATTTTAATTTAATACATTCCAATATGTTTTCCATATATATATAAATATATATATGATTACATATAATTATATATTATATATATGATCATATATAATATGTATAAATATATAATCATATATAAAATGTATTCCAGATGTATTTAATGCATTCCAACATATTAGTGTTTCTCATTAAGGTTAGGTTTTCTTGTATCTTATTAAATTTTTTTCTTAACCCTAATATTACATATGCTCCTGTATTATCTCCCAGAAGCTTTATTGTTTTACCTTTTATATTTAGATCTACAATTCCACCTGAAACTGATTTTCTTATATATGGTGTGAGGCAGGGATCAAGTTAAATGTTTTTCCTCATATGGGTAACCAATTGTTTTAGTAATATTTGTTAAAAATTATTCCCCACACCCTGTCCTGAGGTGTTACTTTTTTAAAGGAATAAATTGAGCATCTGATTATATGTGAGTTTATTTCTGGACTGTCTTCTGCTCGATTGGTGTATCTTATTATCTTTGCACAGAATCACATTGTCTTAAGTAATGGAGCTTTAATATAGGTCCTGATATCCGACAAAGCAAATTTTCCTATTTTGTTCTTCTTCTTGGTTATTCCTGGCCTTTTAATCTTTTATGTAAATATTTGAATCAGCTTGTTAATTTCCACAAAAACATGCTGGGATTTTTATTAGGATTGCATTGAAACTATACCTCAATTAGAAAGAATTTAAATCTTTACAATATTGAGTCTTACAATCCACAAACATGACACATGCCTTCATTTACTTAAATTTTCTTTGTGAGTATTTCATATTTATTGGTGCTAGTATAGAGGCATTGTTTAAAAATTTTTGTTTGTTACTGATCTGTAGAAATTCAGTAGATTTTTATATATTGACTTTGTATTAATTGTAATAATTTATCTAGAGATTCCTTTCTATTTTCTACATACATTATCATATAAAACAAATAATTCTAGTTTTATTTATTTTCTGTTCCTTTTCTTTTATTTTTTGTTCTTGCCTTGCTGTGAAGATTAGAATCTCTGAAAAAATACCTAATAAAATAATAAAAGTGGTGATAGGGAGCACCTCTGACTGATTCCTGATCTCAAAGGGGAAAGAGTTCAACATTTTATCCTTAAGTACAATACTATGTTTCTCTATATATCCTTTCTCAGGTTAAGAAAGATTCCTTCTCCTGCCTGGATAGATTTTTAAATTAATAAAGGTATGTTAAGTGTGATCAGTTTTTCCTCATTTTTGGAGGTAATTATATGCTTTTTTCCTACTCTACTTATGTTAATACAGAGATTTCTAGATGTTAAACCAACCTATAATTTTTGGAATAAATCTGATTTGGTGTGATATGTCACTGGATTTGATTGCTAATATTTGATATGGGATTTATGTTCTTGAGTGATATTTCCCTTCTCATAATGTTTTCTTGGGTTTGGGTATCAAGTATGTCCCAGTCTCAT
Source organism: Smutsia gigantea (assembly GCA_032199065.1). Classification (NCBI taxonomy): domain Eukaryota; kingdom Metazoa; phylum Chordata; class Mammalia; order Pholidota; family Manidae; genus Smutsia; species Smutsia gigantea. The sequence goes on from JAVSCE010009884.1 coordinate 140,312, forward strand.
AAAGCAAGCTGTGAAGTGTTCCTTTTTTCCCTCTTCTCTGCATTTAAGTTTCTGGTAGAAATTGCTGGTGAAGCCAGCTGTGTCTAGAATGTACTTTTTGAGAGATTTTTAATTATACTTGCAATTTCTTTAATAGTTTCTTGATAGTTTAATAGAATCTTTAATAGTTTGTATTTTTTCTTCTTCCTCCCCTGAGCTTTATTGAGGTATAATTGACAAACAAAAATTGTACATATTAAGATTGTACAATGCAATTTTTAAAGGGTGTACAGTATGATGATTTAATATACACTTATTCTGGAAAGATTACCACTGTCAAGTTAATTAATGTATCCATCACTTCACATAGTTACCATTTTTTAAAATTTTGCTATTATTAATATATAATTCCATGAGCAACATTATGGATACTAGACTCCCCCTATTATCAAGTCCCCACCACATACTCCATTGCAGTCACGGTCCATCAGCGTAGTAAGATGTTATAGAATCACTACTTGTCTTCTCTGTGTTATACTGCCTTCCCTGTATCTCCCACCACACCCACACCCCCGCTACATTATGTGTGCTAATTGTAATAGCCCTTTTTCCCCCTTATCCCTCCCTTCCCACCCATCTTCCCCAGTCCCTTTCCTTTTGGTAACTGTTAGTCCATTCTTGGTTCTGTGAGTCTGCTGCTGTTCTGTTCCTTCAGTTTTTTCTTTGTTCTTATACTCCACAGATGAGTGAAATCATTTGATAGTAGTCTTTCTCTGCTTGGCTTATTTCACTGAGCAAAATACCCTCTAGCTCCATCCATGTTGTTGCAAATGGTAGGATTTGTTTTCTTCTTATGGCTGAATAATATTCCATTGTGTATATATACCACATCTTCTTTATTCATTCATCTGCTGATGGACACTTAGGTTGCTTCCATTTCTTAGCTATTGGAAGTAGTGCTGTGATAAACATAAGGGTGCATCTGTCTTTTTCAAACTGGGCTGCTGCATTCTAAGGATAAATTCCTAGTAGTGAAATTCCTGGGTCAAATGGTATTTTTATTTTTAGTTTTTTGAGGAACCTCCATACTGCTTTCCACAATGGTTGTACTAATTTGCATTCCCACCCAGAGTGTAGGAGGGTTCCCCTTTCTCCACATCCTCACCAACACTTGTTGTTGTTTGTCTTTTGGATGGTGGCCATCCTAACTGGTGTGAGGTGATATCTCATTGTGGTTTTAATTTGCATTTCTCTGATGACTAGTGATGTGGAGCATCTTTTCATGTGCCTGTTGGCCATCTGAATTTCTTCTTTGGAGAAGTATCTGTTCAGATCCTCTGCCCATTTTTTAATTGGCTTATTTGCTTTTTGTTCTTTGAGGTGCATGAGCTGTTATATAATTTGGATGTCAACCCCTTATCGGATATGTCATTTATGAATATATTCTCCCATACTGTAGGATGTCTTTTTGTTCTACTGATATGTTCATGAAGAAGTTGCTTATGTTTATGTCTAAGAGATTTTTGCCTATATTTTTCTCTAAGAGTTTTATAGTTTCATGACTTACATTCAGGTCTTTGATCCATTTTGAGTTTACTTTTGTGTATGGTGTTAGACAGTAATCCAGTTTCATTCTCTTACATGTAGCTGTCCAGTTTTGCCAACGCCAGCTGTTGAAGAGGCTGTCATTTCCCCATTGTATATCCATGGCTCCTTTATCGTATATTTATTGACCATATATGCTTGGGTTTATATATGGGCTCTCTATTCTGTTCCACTGGTCTATGGGTCTGTTCTTGTACCAGTACCAAACTGTCTTGATTACTGTAGCTTTGTAGTAGAGCTTGAAGTCAGGGAGTGTAATTCCCCCTGTTTTATTCCTCTTTCTAAGGGTTGCTTTGGATATCGGGGTCTTTTGTGGTTCCATATGAATTTTAGAATTATTTTTCCAATTCACTGAAGAAAGCTGTTGGTATTTTGATAGGGATTGCATTGAATCTGTAGATTGCTCTAGGCAGGATGTCCATTTTGACAATATTAATTCTTCCTAGCCAAGAGCATGGGATGAATTTCCATTTATTAGTGTCCTCTTTAAATTCTCTTAAGAGTGTCTTGTAGTTTTCAGGGTACAGGTCTTTCACATCCTTGCTTAGGTTTATTCCTACGTATTTTATTCGTTTGGATGTGATTGTGAATGGAATTGTTTTCCTGATTTCTCTTTCTGCTTGTTCATCTTTAGTGTATAGGATTGCAACAAATTGCTGTGTATTAATTTTGTATCCTGCAACTTTGCTGAATTCAGATATTAGATCTAATAGTTTTGGAGTGGATTCTTTAGTGTTTTTTATGTACAATATCATGTCATCTGCAAACAGGGACAGTTTGAGTTCTTCCTTGCCAATCTGGATGCCTTTTATTTCTTTGTGTTGTCTAATTGCCATGGCTAGGACCTCCAGAACTATGTTGAATAAAAGTGTGTGTGGGGGGATTCCTTGTCTTGTTCCCAATCTTAAAGGAAAAGCTTTCAGCTTCTTGCTGTTAAATATAATGTTGGCTGTGGGTTTGTCATATATGGCCTTTACTATGTTGAGGTACTTGCCCTCTATACCCATTTTGTTGAGAATTTTATCATGAATGAATGTTGAATTTTGTTGAATTCTTTTTCCGCATCTATGGAGATCATCATGTGGTTTTTGTCCTTCTTTTTGTTGATGTAGAGGATGATGTTGATGGATTTTTTAATGTTGTACCATCATTGCATCCCTGGCATGAATCCCACTTGATCATGATGGATGATCTTTTTGATGTATTTTTGAATTCGGTTTGCTAATATTTTGTTGAGTATTTTTGCATCTATGTTCATCAGGGATATTAGTCTGTAATTTTCTTTTTTGGGCTGTCTTTGCCTGGTTTTGGTATTGGAGTGATGATGGCCTCGTAGAATGAGTTTGGGAGTATTCCCCCCTTTTCTACTTTTTGGAAAACTTTAATGAGGATGGGTATTAGTCTTCACTAAATGTTTGATAAATTCAGCAGTGAAAGCATCTGGTCCAGGAGTTTGATCTTAGGTAGTTTTTTGATTACCAATTCAATTTCTTTGCTGGTAATTGGGCTATTCAGATTTTCTGTTTCTTCCTGGATGAGGCTTGGAAGGTTGTATTTTTCTAGAAAATTGTCCATTTATTCTAGGTTATCCAGTTTGTTACTATATAATTTTTCATAGTATTCTCTCATAATTCTTTGTATTTCTGTCATGTCTATAGTGATTTTTCCTTTCTCGTTTCTGATTCTGTTTATGTGTGTAGATTCTCTTTTTTTCTTGATAAGTCTGATTGGTGGTTTATCTATTTTGTTTATTTTCTCAAAGAAACAGCTCCTGCTCTCATTGATTCTTTGTATTGTTTTATTCTTCTCAATTTTATTTATTTCTGCTTTAATCTTTATTATGTCCCTCCTTCTCCTGACTTTCCGCCTCATTTGTTCTTCCTTTTCTAGTTTCATTAATTGTGAGTTTAGACTGTTCGTTTGGGATTGTTCTTCTTTCCTGAGGTAGGCCTGTATTGCAATATATTTCCCTCTTAGCACGGCCTTCGCTGCATCCCACAGATTTTGTAGTGTTGAATTATTATTGTCATTTGTCTCCATATATTGCTTGATCTCTGTTTTTATTTGGTTATTGATCCATTCATTATTTAGGAGCATAGTATTAAGCCTCCATGTGTTTGTGGGCTTTTTCATTTTCTCTGTGTAATTTATTTCTAGTTCATACCTTTGTGATCTGAGAAGCTGGTTGGTCAGTCTTTTTGAACTTACTGAGGTTCTTTTTGTGGCCTAATATATGATCTATTCTTGGAATTGTTCCATGTGCACTTGAGAAGAACATGTATCCTATTGCTTTTGGATGAAGTGTTCTGTAGATGTCTGTTAGGTCCATCTGTTCTAATACGGTATTTAGTGCCTCTGTTTCTTTATTTATTTTCTGTCTGGTTGATCTGTCCTTTGGAGTGAGTGGTGTGTTGAAGTCTCCTAAAATGAATGCATTGCATTCTATTTCCCCCTTTAATTATGTCAGTATTTGTTTCACATATGTAGGTGATCCTGTGTTTGGTGTATAGATATTTATAATAGTTATATCCTTTTCGTGGACTGACCCTTTTATCATTATGTAATGTCCTTCTTTGCCTCTTGTGACTTTCTTTGTTTTGAAGTCTATTTTGTCTGATACACGTTCTCCTGCTTTTTTCTCACTATTAGTTGCATGAAATATCTTTTTCCATTCCTTCACTTTCACTCTGTGTATGTCTTCGGGTTTGAAGTGAGTCTCTTGTAGGCAGCATATAGATGAGTCTTGTTTTTTATCCATTCAGTAACTCTATGTCTTTTGATTGGTGCATTCAGTCCATTTACATTTAGGATGATTATCAATAGGTATGTACTTATTGCCACTGCAGGCTTTAGATTCGTGGTTACCAAAGGTTCAAGGGCAATTCCCTTACTATCTAACAGTCTAATTTAATTTAACTTACTTCATGTACTATTACAACACAACCTAAAGGTTCTTTTTTTTCTCCTCCATTCTTTGTATGTTATGAATCATATTCTGTACTCTTTGTCTTCTCTTGGGTGACATCTATTTAGCCTTAGGAATACTTCCATCTATAGGAGTCCCTCCAAAATGCACTGTAGAGGTGGTTTGTGGGAGGTAAATTCTCTCACCTTTTGCTTATCTGAAAATTGTTTAATCCGTCTTTCAAATTTTAATGATAACCTTGCCGGGTAAAGTATTCATGGTTCAAGACCCTTCTGCTTCATTTCATTAAATATATCATGCCACTCCCTTCTGGCCTGTAAGGTTTCTTTTGAGAAGTCTGATGATAACCTGATGGTTTTTCCTTTGTATGTGATCTTTTTTCTCTCTCTAGCTGCTTTTAAAAGTCTGTCTTTCTCCTTGATCTTTACCATTTTAATTATTATATTTCTTGATGTTGTCTTCCTTGGGTCCCTTGTGTTCGGAGATCTGTGCACCTCCATGGCTTGAGAGACTATCTCCTTCCCCAGATTGGGAAAGTTTTCAGCAATTACCTCCTCAAGGACACTTTCTATCCCTTTTTCTCTCTTTTCTTATTCTGGTACCCTTATAATGCGAATATTGTTGCATTTGGATTGGTCACACAGTTCTCCCAATATTCTTTCATTCTTAGAGATCCTTTTTTCTTTGAGTGCCTCAGCTTCTTTTTTATTTCTCTTCTCTAATTTCTATTTCATTTACTGTCTCTTCTACTACATCTAATCTGCTTTAAAATCCCTCCATTGTATGTTTCATTTCAGACATGGAATTTCTTAATGATTGAATCTCCAACTTAAATTTGTTCCTGAGTTCTTGAATATTTTTATGTACCTCCATAAGTATGTTTATAATTTTTATTTTGAACTCTCTTTCAGGAAGATTGGTGAGTTTGGTTTCATTTGGCCTTCTTTCTGTGGTTTGTGAGATTTTGGTCTGAACCATGCTCTTTTGTCATTTCATATTTCTGTGTGGTGCCCTCTAGTGCACAGAAACTGCAGTCTCTGGAGCTGCTCAGCCCCTAGAGTGAGAGTGGTGGTTGTAGGGGAGCCGAGCTGGTGCCTGGGGGGAGGAAAGATCTGTTTCCTGATTCCCGTCTGTGGTGCCTGTCTCCAGTGTCAGAGCCAGTGGGCCAAGCACTCCTGTGTAAACCTCTGTGCTTTCGTCTCTAGCTGTTGTAGGCGGGGCCTCCCTCTGGCTGGCCTGATGCCTGCACAGTGACTGCAGGTTTGCGAGCAGGTGCCTGCCGGCCAGTAGGAAGGCTCAGCAAGCTGTGTGCCACCGTGGGGGGCCTTGGAGCTGAGTAGGCAGCCAGGGGTATGGAGCACCTGAAGCTCCCCAAAGTTCCCAACCAGTTGGGCAGAGCACACCCAGAAAACCTTGTCCAGCTCTCCCTTCTCCTGCACAGCAAGCTTCGTGCAAACCCTGCCCCTTCAGCAGCCCTCTTGCTGCTAGGAAGCCTCTCAGACTGCCTGCCTTTCTTCTGACACAGAGTGGCTGGGTGTGGATCCCCTCCTCCACAAACGGCCAGAATGTCAATTTCTCAAGCACTCCGCCCATCCGAGCTCCCAATGTCCAGAGCACCACACAGTGTAGGTTTCTGCTCACAAAGCAGATCTCCAGGGCTAGGTGCTCAGCAGTCCCAGTCTTCCACCCCCTCCCCTGCTCTGTTTCTCTTCCTCCCGCCTGTAAACTGGGGTGGGGGAAGGGCTTGGGTCCTGCCAGATTAATGCTTTCCTATGTTACCCTGTTTCATGAGGTCTGCTCTGTTCGTGAGGTCTGTTTGCAGTCTGTTTCAGCCTTCTTTCTTGTTGCTGTTTTAAGGTTAGTTGTATTAATTAACTATATTTTTGTACTGTTGTGGTTTTGAGAGGAGCAGTCCATCTCACCTCTCACGCCGCCATCTTCACACCCATATAGTTACCATTTTTGTATGTGCTGAGAACAGTTAAGATCTACTTTCTTAGCATATTTCCAGCATCCAAAACAGTATTATTAGCCATAATCACCGTGCTGTACATTAGATGCTAGAGCTTACTTATCTTTTGATCCAACATCTGTGCCCTCAGGCTAACATCACGCTATCCCCCACCCCCTGTCTCAGGGACCACAGTGTCACTCCTCCGGGGCACAGATGGGTGTGTCTGCTGCCTAGTGCCTGTGGGTAGGACTGGCTGCTAAGAGGGGCTGGAGCTGGGTTATGGGCTGCGTTCGAGTGCACAGCCAGGATCCAGGATGGCAGGCTTGTCACTCTGGCATGGGTGGGTGTCACTCCTACTGGGTCCCTTGGTGGATAGAGCTGGTGGCAGGATCAATGTTAAAAGGGGCTGTTGGCATGTCCACAGAGGGTCAGGGTTGTTTCTGGGCCTGTAACTGGCACTCACAGTCAACAAGTCTGCCAGTGAGCATAGGCTTCTCAAAATGACTTTCCTGTGGGCTCCACTTGGGTTTCACAGTCTCCTACCTGGATCTCAATGCCCCCAAAAGGACATTTTTTTGTTGCTTATGGAGAATATGAGCAGGGAATCCCTTATTTTGCTGATATCGCTGTCTTGTATTTCCTGTGTCAGCTATGGTACATTGAATTTCCAAAAAGTTTACATAATTACTTTACTAGTGCTCTTTATTTTTTGTGTGTCAATTTGGGTTAACATCTGGGGTTACTTGCTTTCGGTCTTTCCTCTAGTATCTCATGTCAGTCAGGTCTGATGGCAACAAATTCTCAGTTTTTGTTCTTGGAAAGTCTTTACTTCACCTTCCTTTGAGAAAGACAGTTTTGCTGGGCACAGGACGCTGGGTAGGCCGCCTCTCCTCCAAGCACTCTGAGTATGTTACCCCCGGCCTCCTTTGTTTCTGCTCAGTGGTCAGCCCTGAGTCTTATGGAAGTTCCTTTGTAAGTGATGAGTCATCTTTATCTTGATGTCTTGAAGATCGTTCTTGTCTTTGACTTTCAGTATTTGTACTAAGATGTATCTGTTTGTGAATCTCATTGCAATTACCCTACCTGTAGTTCCTTGAGCTTCTTGAATGGGTAGGTTATTATTTTTCACGAAATTTGGGAAGTTTCTTCAACTATTTTTTCTTCTATTATTTCTTCAACTCTTCTCTTCTGGCTCCCTCTCTCTCCTCTCCTGGTATTGCCATTATGTTTATGTTGATGTGATTGGTGGCATTGCTCATTTTGTACCACTGTTCATTTTTCTTCATTCCTTTTTGTCTCTGTTCTTTGGCCTGCATGATCTTTACTGATGTACCTTCAAGTTTGTTAATTCTTTATTCTGCTAGTTCCAGTCTACTGTTGAGCCCCTCTAGCGAGTTTTAAATTTAGTTATTGTAATTTTTATCTCCATAATTTCCATTTGTTCTTCAAAAAAAAAAAAGAATTTCCATCTCTTTATTGATATTCTCTGTATGATGCAGCATTGCTGAAAAACCTTTCTTTAGTTACAGTTTCCTTTAGTTCTGTGAACATACTTAATAGCTATGGCAAAGGCTTTTTCTGTTAAATCTAACATCTGGTCACTCTAAACACAATTGGTGTTGCCTACTTTTTGGAATGATATATGGGTCATACTTTCCTATTTCTCTGCATGCCCCATAATTTTGTTGTTGGAAATTGGACAACTTAGGTAATATATTATAGAGCTCACCTCTCTATTCCAGTGCTTGTTATTGTAATAAGCAAATTACTTTTTAGAGATTGGCTGGAAGAAGGGAACCCTTACCTCTCAGCCATAGTCACTTGGGACCTAGTCCCAGAAACAGGTAGGTGGGGACAGGATGAGAATCGCTGAGTTTCGGCTCCTCCTGGGAGGAAAGTAGTCTGAGTGGGAGCTGAGGTAGAGGAGGCAGGCAGTCTGTAGGGGAGAAGGGTGAGGGAGGGGAAGAGTGGTTAAATACCACATACTTTGCCTTTCTTACCAAATTCTTGCATAATTTACTATTTACCCTTATGAACATTTCCAGAGCCTTTAGATTGTTTTGTTTTATAATTTTCATCAAGGTCACTGGGGAGTGGGTCAGTAGAACTCTTCAGATTGTCATGCTGGAAGTCAGTCTCCTACAACATGTGTTCGAGGCTTATCAAAGTTTACTTGCTATTTTTTATCCCTTTCCTGGACAATGCAAGAGCTTAGATCCCTTCAACCCATTTTCCTACTTCCTGACTTATTTGGCATTGGTTTGTGTATCTTAATTCTATACCCAATAAAACTTCCACAAGGACACTATTATAACTATATTATACAGTCAATGCTTATTTAGATTTACCCACCTATTTATCATTTTCATTGTTCTTCTGTATGCCTGATCATCCATCGAATGTTCCTTCTGAACATTCTGTAATATTTGTATTAGTGTGAGTGTTTGGATGGTGATTTCATTCTGTTTTTGTTTGGATGAAAGCAACTTTACTTCACATTCATTCTTGAATTATTTTTCTTTGAGAATGTACTTCTCAGTTGGCTGTGGTTTTCAATCAGTAGTTGGAAGGTGTTGTTCCATTGTCTTCTGGTTTTTATATGCTCTGTTGGAAAGACAGCTGTCAGTCTAATTGTTGTTCCTTTGAGGCAATACAGCAGTTTCCTCTGGCTACTTCCAATAGTTTCTCTTTATTTTTTTGTTTTCAGCAATTATTATGATATTTTCAATTGTAGTTTTCTTTTATTCATTAGGATTGGGCTTTGTGGGGCTTATGAATCTATGGCTGGATGATTTTCATCCCTTTTGGGACATTTTCATAATTTACTTCTTATGTTACATTCTCTTTGTCCTTTTTTCCTGTGGTACTCCAGTTAAATATATGTTAGATCTTCTCATTATATCCTCTTTGTATCATCTCTTCTCTCCCATGCTTTCTATTCTTTTGTCCTTCTGTGATTCATTCTGGTGCTTTCCTTTGACCCTTTCTTCTAATTTATTAAATCTCTTCAGCTGTGTGCACTCTAGAGGTTCCCAGACTTTTTTGATTCATAATATCCTCAACACATTTTAAAATTGAGGTACATACAATAAAATGCACAATTTTTAGTGTACAATTCAATGAGTTTTGACATGTGTATACACCAATGTACCATCACCCAGGTTAATATGTCAAACATTCTCACTGATTTTTTTTTCCCTTCATGTATTTCGCTCATCCCCCAATCTACTCCCTTGTGTCCACTCTCCAGTGTCTATCAGTCTATTTCTGTTTTGTTTGCTTGTTTGTTTTGTTTTTTAGATTCCACACATAAGTGAAATCACAATTTTTTAAATGGTGTTCCTAGGCCAAAAGAAATACCCAGCAGTTCTGTTTATTAAACAGTTAGGTTCACACAACTTAATAACTATTTATGCCATCACTACTTAGCAACTTTTCCAGCACTGCACAGTTTCTCAAACTTTGGACTCAGATTGACTTATCCTAATTTTCTGTTGCACACTGACTTTCATGCAGCAACTTCTTCACACGACAGCAATCTCTAAAAACCCAGCTTTGCAAAGATGGTCACTGAAAGGAATGCAGCCATCTAATGTTGAAACTGGGAACTGCTTTCAGCCAATAGTTTGTGTGGTGTTCAACAGCAGTCAATGGTTTCCTTTCAAAATATCAAATATCCTGCAGTACCCCTGTGGTTTCACTGTGGTGCTCTGGGCCACCTTGGAATACAGTTTGAGAACTTTGGGTCTATTCTTTAATTAAACTCATCCATTAAATTCTTAGTTTCAATCACTCTGTGTACATTTTAATTTTAGAATATCTATGTGATTTCTTTCTCAGACATGCTAGGTCCTATTTAGAGATAGTTTTCAGTTTTCTGCCAAAATTCTCAATCTTGTCCTTGAGCGTAATGACCAGCCAGGGTTGAGAGACAGTATCCTAGAGGAACCCCCTCTGTTGGGTGTGGGGGGTCCTTTACGTGTTCAGCCCCCATAGGACACCTGAATGTCATTCAGATTTCCCCATGACATGTGATCAAATACCAACTCATTATTGCCAGTAGGTCAGTCACAGCATCTTAACTAAAACAGTCAATGAATGGGACAGGAGGCAGCGACACAAGTCACTAGTAATTTTAAAGTTTTTCTTCCACGTTTCTGTTAATCGGTCAGGTCTGAGTTTTGTCTTGTGTGTGGCCTGTACTTTCCAAAGATGGCCTTATACAGTTCCCCTTCTTACATGCTTCTCCGCAATGTCACCTTGAAACCTCCTTTGAGAGATGGAGCCTAGCCCTCTCCCCTTGAGTCTGGGTGAATCTAAGATTGCTTCAACTGATAGCCTATGGCAAAAATGATTCAGTAACTTTTGGAGCTGGGTCATGAGTGGCCAGTAAGCTGCTGTACTGTTTGGGGGGACACTCATGTTAGGGGCTCTGAGCTGCCATGGAAGGAGTTCAACCTTCTTGAGGAGGCCGGGCTGGAGAGGTCATAGGCAGGTGCTCCAGATGACTGCTCATCTGGGCCTCCAGCATATGGCAGCAGCTACTGTCAGCCATGTGAGTGAAACCCCTGGAATGTTCAGCCCAGCTGTGTCTTCATAGGACCATGGCCCCAGCTCATTTCTGCTGCAAAACTGCATGGAAGACCCTGAGTGAGAACCACCCAGCAGAGCCCTTCCTAGAATTGCAGACCCACAGAATCATGAGCATAATAAATGGAGATTGTTTTAAGGCACTTTGGGTATAATTTGTTATGCAGCAGTAGTAATGAAATACCCTGTAGCATCATTATTTCAGCCCACAAATATTACTGAGTGCCTCTTGTTTGCCCAGCTTTGTGTTGGGTGTGGTGGATACCCAGTGAGAAGACTTGATGCCTGCCTCCAAGCTGCTTAAAGTCTGGTGGGGGAGATGGCCAACACAGAGGAGGAGGATGCAACAGCCTACGTATTATTTTTTGCAGTGGGGACTGTTGCTTGTCCCTCAATGTCTATTTTCACCTGTTGTTCTGTCATAGCACTCCTGACTGGTGGCTGGACACAAGGCTCTCAGAATAAAGACTACATTTTCTTGCTTCTCTTGAAGCTAAGTGTGGACAGGGGACTAGGTTCTGAGGTGTAAGGGTGTAAGCTCAAGTGGAGTGTGCAGCTTCTGGGAAGTCTCCTCAAAGGAGAGAGTTATACCCTTCCCTCTCTTTCCTCCTTCCAGGTGGCTGGAGTGGGACGCAATGGCTGCAGCTCGCATCAGGAAGTGAGAGCCACGTGAAGAGAGGAGCGCACTGGGGAAAGGAGCCTGGGACCATCCACCTGCAAGAGAAGTTAATTTCATCTCTTTTAAGCATTTGTTATTTGGGGTTCCAACTTGCCCACAATCTAACCCCAATAATATGTGGTGGCTTTTTTTGCGGTTGTGTTTTTCTCTTGTCTTTGCCCCTCTGTGAACATTAGCTTCAGTATCTCCTGATGCTCATGACTCCCTCCTTCAGAAGTGACTGAACGGCTTACCCCAGCTACAGTGTGAAGGACTCTGATTGGTCCAGTGTGGGTCCAGTTTCTGCCCCTGGACCAATCAGCTATGTCTAGGGAGGTAGGTAAAGAAGCGCAGATGGAGTTTGGGGTCCCAAAAGCGCTGAGAAGGGGGAGCCCAGCTGTCAGTTCTCCCACAAGGCTCCCATGCTGTGCTAGCAGCTCCCTGCCCACCACCCGGAGGGGGCAAGGCCCACTCAGCTTGTCATGCCACCTTGTGGGCTGTGTCTGAGCCATGTCCCAGCCTCCAGGTCCTTCCACAGCTGGAACCTGCCAGCCCAGGAAGCACAGATGAGTGGTGGAAAGTACGGGTTCTGGACTGACTCTCCGCATACCTGCTGTGTAAACTGGGCATCACCTCTCATAACCACAGTTTTCTCATCTGTTATATGGGGTTAATAGCAGTACTCCTCTCAGGGTGTTGTGGGCATTAGACACATGGGGCATTAAAGCACTAGGCACTCTGTCTGTCGCAGGAGCTGTTCCCATTTTACAATGAGGGGGTGCCCCAGAGGGGATGCAATGGGCTCACGACCCTTCCCTCTCCAGAGCCTAGCCTTTCCGCAGCCTCTGGCTCTCCTTCCCTGTGTCATCCCCCTTCTCCCTCCTTGGGGAGGGAGTCTCGTTTGCTAGTGTGACCTGGCTCTGCCTTCATGCTCTGCCCCGCTCCAGCGTGAAGCTCACCCCCTTACCTCCCTCCCATGCCCAGAATCATCATCCCTTTTTCTTGCTTGTTTTTTGCTTTTTTATTATGGTAAGATATACATAACATAAAATTGCCCATCTTAATCGCACATTGTTAAGTGTGCGGTTCAGTGCCATTGAGTACATTTATCTCATTGTGCAGCCATCCCCACCATCTAACTCCAGATCTTTTTCATCTGCCCAAACTGTCACTCTGTCCCCATTAAACATTCACTCCCCATCCTCTCCCCCAGCTCCTGCCCCCCACTCCACTCTACTCTCTGCCTCTGTGAATGTGACGACTCCGGGACCTCACAGAAGTGGAATCACACAGTATATGTCCTTTTGTGGCTGGCTTATTTCACTGAACACAGTGTCCTTAAGGCTCATCCGTGTTGCAGCCTGTGTCAGAATTTCCTCCCTTTTTAAGACTGGATAATATTCCACTGGGTGGAGAGACCACATTTTGCTTTTTCATTCATCTGCCAATGGACATTGGTGTCATTTCCCTGCTCCTTTGTTGAGTAGGCTAGGAGCTGAGGCTCCCTTGAGAATCCTCTCTGATGTGCTCAGACGTTTCCTAACTGAACATCGTGGCAGAGATAGGCATCTAGTTGGGAAGCTTTTAAGGCTGTCACTTTCGAGTTGAATGGGGGCTGGGGAAAAGGCAGGGGCCCATGAGAGGAGGCAGCAGGGGCAGGAGGGGCTGAGGAGCTCCAGGCTGTGGGAGATGAGCAGCCCAGGGTCACGGGGCTGGGCTAGGGATTCTTTCTGGTGGCAGGTGCTCGCAGGTCTGGCTCTCTATCTCCCCTTGGGAGGGGGCAGTCACAGGTCCTAGAGAGAGGAGGGCCTCTCCCCCGACCCCCACTCTGGGTTCTGGCCCGGGTTTGCTTGGGCAAGCTGGGAAACCTGGAAAAATCCACCCCTTGCCTTCCAGACACCTGAATAATATTCTGACACTGTCATAGGAGCTGTTTCCATTTTACAATGAGGGGGTGCCCCAGAGGGGATGCAATGGGCTCACAACCCCTCCCTTCCCTTCTCAGAGCCCAGCCTTCCTGCAGCCTATGGCTGTCCTCCTGTGTGTCCCGTGGAGAGGAGCTGGTGGCCTGGGGATGCCTGTGATGATGAGAGGACGCATGTGGGCTGTTGGAAGAGGGTGGGTAACCCACCAAAGAAGAGAGATGCCAAGGAGAAACAAAGGCACTCCTGCCCTGGCACTCCTGCCGTGGTCCCCGAGAACCCTCAGGAGAAGGCTGGAGGCAGGGCCAGGACTGAAGGAGGAAAGAGGTGGGCAGGCACAAAAGACATGCAGACACACACTGTCGTGGCCCCTGGGAAATTACAGCGAGGCGGGGAGTGTGATGGCCGCGCTCCAGTCCTGGCTGCACGCCCAGCTATGGGACGACAGCCGAGGGGCTTGAGGTCTCTGGCCTTTGTTTCCCCACCTGTAAAATAAGGATGAGAATGGTTGCTCCTTCTTGGTGGTGGTGTCCTGTGCCTCGGTTAGCTCAGGCTAGTGTAACAGAGCACCACATGAGGGGTGGCTTGGGCAACGGGTGTGCATTTCTCCCAGTTCTGGAGGCTGGAAGTCCCAGATCGGGGTGCCAGCATGGCTGGTTCCCGGGAGGCCTCCCCTCCCGGCCCAGGTGTCCTCTGTGGCCTCCCCTTGGCACGTGCTTGAAGAGGGAGACAGATCAGTTCTTTGGTGTCTCTTCTTGTAAGGACACCAGTCCTACTGAAGCTGGGCCCCACCCATAGGACCTCATGTCACCCTAATCACCTCCTTGCAAACCTCATGTCCAAATACAGTCACACTGGGTCTTAGGGCTACAACATGGGAATTTGGGGGCAATACAATGTGGTCCATTACAGAGGGTTAATGTATTAGTCCCTGTGGAGTGCAAGAGCCTCAGCTTTGCCCCTTTATGGGCATCATTTCCGGTTCCTGAACATGGCCTTTCCCCAGCTCTTCAGAGTACACTGCCTCACCTCCTCCAGGAAGACCTCCCTGACGGCCCCCTCTGCTGCCCTGGAGCTGGGGGAGATACCTCCCTCCCCTGGACTCCCACTGGCCCCCAGTGCCTCCTGTGGAGCCCTTCCCTATTGCAGCTGTACTCCTGTGCTTCACTTCACTATAATCCGTTTGCTTGTCTAAGGCCCCTGCTCTCTCGAGGGTTCCCGTGGGACCAGGGCATCTTCATTTCCCTGCGTCCAGTTTGTAACATCCCAGGGCTTCAGGAGTTGTCGGCCAAGAGATAATGGTTGCCAGCCTCAGTTTTCTCTGATGTCTGCATCTCTCTCTCCATTGGGTTATCAGCTCAAACTCAGGGAGACGGTTCCTGACTACCCTCTCTCACGGGGCTCACCTCTCCCATCATTCCCAAACACTTGCTTTGATTTATTTTCTTCCTAGCCCTTACCATGGTCTAAATTATCCTGGCTATTTATTTCATGTTTCCTTGCTTTATCTCCTGATCGTAAGCCCCCCGAAGCAGGGACCTTGTCCAAAATCTGGCACAGTGCACTGGACATATAATTGCTGACTGAACACCTACGTGAGCAGCTGGGGACTCAGACTGGAGCAGGGAGGTAGCACACCTCAGGGCCCCCTGCACAATTCTCTGCTCACAGAGAGAAGATCTGGGCACCTTGGCAACACCTCCAGGCCGTCACCAAATAGGGTAAATATGGTGTATACAAAACACTTTTCCCATCCCTTGTCTCAGTTGATCCCAGCAATGAGCCATTTCACAGATGGGGAAACCGAAGCGCAGATGGGAGAAGCAGGTTGCCTAAGGCTGGAGGCCAATCACTGGCCAAGCTGGGCTCAGGGCTGGTCTGGCCAGTGGATTCCTTCATTTCTCCTTGGCACCTCTCTTCTTTGGTGGGTCAACCACCCACCTCCACACCCCACACGCTTCCTGCTCATCACAGGAACCCCCAGGCCACCAGGTCCTCTCCATGGCCTAGGACCACAGCACCTGGGGTCCCTCCCACCCCAGGTCCTCCAGCTTGAATTCTTGGGACGGGCATGCAGGGACCATCCCAGTGGGTGGAAGGGAAGCGCATTTATAAAAGGAGGAGGGAGGAAGTGGGCAGAGGGAGAAGTGGAACTGCTGTGCAGACCGCGCAAAGCCTTGGCCACCTCTGCAAGGCGCCCTGGACTGAACCTCACCCGGCAGAGCTGTTCTGGGCCCAGCCAAAGTGACTGGACCTTTCTAGTGCCAGGTTGTTGGATGTGGGCACCCTGGAAAGAGCATGACCTCCTGCCAGGTGACAGCTGGAGGCCATCTTCCAGCCGCACACCCTGCAGCTGGGTGGCATGCCCTTCCTGGACAGGGGAGCAAGGTGAAGCATGTCCCAGCCCACCACGGTCTGCTCTGGTCCCCAGCAAGCCATCTGCTCAGTTCCCAAGACAAGACGTTCCTCTAAGACCTCTGCGCCCTCCCACCTCACTCACTACCATCCTTCATATGATGACGCAGCCGCACATGGTGCTCAGCCGGTAGGAGGGGGCTGCCCGAGCGCCATGCTGAGGAGGATTATGAGGCTGTACCTGCTCAAGGGAAAGGATGTTCTAACTGATTAGTAGTATCTGCCGTGTGCTCGGGAGGGACAAAGTGGCATACATGCCACGATTTTTTGAGGCCTTTGTTACGTTGTTTCCTCACCTGGCCCTGCTTGCCTCTGGAAAACCTCCCTCTGACTTCAGCCCACTGTCCTTCCTCCTCTGCTTTCCCCTGGTTCCTCTGACCACTGCCTGATGAAGGGGAAGACACAGGAACTTGAAGTTGGAAGGCAGGTAAGATATTGATGTACCTTGGCCAAAGACATTGTTCTTTGTGCCTCAGTTTCCCCATCTGCACACAGCAACTGCCCTCTCTCCCAGGACTTGGTGGTATGAAGCTCTGGGCAGGTGAGCACTGACGGGAGAGAACTGTCCATCCCTGACCCTGGGTTCCAGGCAGCCATGACCTCCCTGATGGGGGAAGTGTGGTCCGAGGCGGGGAAGGCTGGCGAGCTGGCTGGGAGTCGCTCTGCCGTGCTGGACGGAGGGGACACAGTGGAGGCAGGAATGGCATCTCCAAGCACTGCCAGGAGTTGGCACTGCTCCAGTGTGACCCCAACACATGCTCCCTGGGGTTCAGATGCACTGCTGTCTTAGAGACTAGACACAGGCTTCCTGGGAATGGGAATGGAGGCGACTACTCTGGGAGTGGGAGGCCGGGGCCGCAGCCTGGGGCTGTCCGCATGTGTGCACACTACCAGCTCTCTGCCCTCCATTGGACGGATGGGGAAACTGAGGCCCTGAGAGGGTGGTGACGGCTTGAGGCCAGGACCAGAATCTAGGCTGCCTATCTTTTAAGCTGCTAAGAAAAAAAAGCCCTCAAGCTCTTCCCTTCACAGGTGCCCTCTGCCAAATGCAGGTGTCCTCAAACAGAAGAGGTGAGGCCACTGAGGCCCAGTGGGGGTGCTGCCCGTGATGTTGAACCAGGGGGTCCAAGCTGCCATGGCCTCTTTTTATGTTCGATTTGCCTCTTTTAGAAAGATAACTGCTACTGTACGTGGCATCACTACATTCAAGCACTGTTCTAAGCGCTGTACTTACCTTGGCTCATTAATATTCCAAGTGACTCTGTGAGATAGCTGCTTTCATGACCCCATTGTACAGGGGAGGAAAATGGGCACAGAGAGGCTCAGAGACTTGCCCAAACTCACCCAGCCAGTGAGTGGTGCAGCCCGGATGTGGGCTCAGTGGGACTGCCTCTCTGGGTCCACTGCCCACCCCTCTCACCTCGGGTCACTCCTCGGATGGCATGCTCAGGCTCCCTTGTGCTGGGTGTGGCCAATGGGACGCAGTGGCAGAGTCCAGAGGGTGGGAAGGGAGAGGTCCTGGCGTTTGTCCCCTGCTCCCTCCTGCTGCGCTGTTGTTCGCGGGTGGCTGCACCCTGGTCCCTCCCAGAGCTGTAGCTCCAAGCTCTGGTTGGGTTCACTTTGGGGTCTCCCAATTTTCTTCCATGCCCTTTTTTCAACTTCCTGCAAGAGGGAGGCAAGCTCTACAAGCTCTCTGGTGGCCAGGGAAGGGAGAGAGTGGACTTGGGCTGGGGAATTGACATTTGAGAAGAGACCTGAAAAGGAGCCAGCTACGCATAGATGAGGGGCTGGCGGTGGGAGAGCAATCAGCCAGAGGTGCAAAGATCCTGAGGTGGGCATGTTAGGGGCATGCTGGAGAAAAGCCCAGAAGCCAGTGTGGGGGAGAGGGGTGAGGGGGAAAGTAGTGGGGGCACGAGGTCTTGGGAAGGTTCAGATCCTGTAGGGCCCTGTCGGCCCCTGAAAATCCTTTGGGGTATGTGCATGGGATGGAGCAGACAGAGGGGTGGATCTGGAGGGAAAGTCAGGAGCTGAGTGCCTGCCCCATTGCTTGAGATTCCTCCTGGATGCGGTGAGTGGAGATGTTAAGGCAGTTAAGGAAGTCTGCAGTTCCTAGGGAAGTCCGGGCTGGAGTGGTGGGCTCCATCATTGCTGAGCTGGTACTGAAATAATAAATAGTATCCGTACTTATGGTAATGCAGAGTGGGGGACCGTGGGTTTCTGTCTTCCGAGGCTGGCAGGCTGTGGTCACCCACTGCAGGAGAGACTTCCAGGCATCTCAGGGGACAGGTGTGAGGGGCCAGTCTGTAAGGCCTGGCCCTTTATTCTCCCACGTTGGTTCTGCTCATTAGAACTGCCATCCTGTAGCCTACGCCTCGTGTTCTGAGTTTGGGCAGTTGCCTGCCTGCGCCAGCCAGCGCTCCACTATGCCTGTCGTGGTCCCTCACTCGGACATCCCAGGTCCTTCCATGCTCCTATTTCCAGTGACGGGATGATTATCATGCAGCTCTACCCTGAGGACCCCCACACCTCAGAGCTGCTTGTGGGACCCCCTGAGTCAATCCGAGTGAACCCCACGATGCTTGTTGAAACCCCTGGGAAGAGAAATTCTTTCCCCCACTCAGGTCTCTAAGCTGAGGAGCATAACTCGGAGCTGCTGGAAGTCACCTTGGCCACCTCGTCCAGGGGGAAAGGCTCCCTGAGGGGGGCCAACTTAGAGGAAAACAGAAGCGAGAGGCGGGGGGAGACTGAGCCTGGAGAACACCCCTCCACCTGGATCCAGTTCACTCTGGTCTTGGAGGGGACTTTTCGGTGATGAATCAACCCAGTGTCTACGAGGCTTAAACAGTGTGGTTGGGGTCTGTTTGCGGTGGAAAGAATTCAGACCAATGCACGAAGATAGCCAAGCACCACTCCGGGTGGGGAGGGCCAGGGCACTGTGCAGCTGTGGGCCTGGCTGTTCACGTGGGCTTGGCTCTCCTGCCTGGTTCTTCCCACCCCCATCTGCTCCGGTCTTTTCTGGGTTCCCCTTGTCCCAGCAGCTGCTGTCCTTTCCTGATCTAGGTTGTTAAGTTTTCTGTATATCATGTCTGTGGCTGCTCTCTGGGCTGTGACCCATCACTCCCATTCTGTCCCAACTCCAGTCCATGTTCCTGGCTCCTGTGCAAGTGAATGGTCACATGGCCTGCACCCATGGTGTGGGCACGCAATGCCTTCAGTGGCCATAAAGTGGCAAGTGCAGAAAGGGGGAGCCACCATGCGGAGAATGGCTGAGCGGCGGGGGAAAGGCCTCCAGAACTGCCTACTTCCAGTTGACTTGCTACGTAAACAGTCAACGTCCATATGGTTTAAGCAACTGTCCCACCAGCATCCTGCCATTTATAAAGCTTTCCTGACTAATGTACCAGCAAAACCACCCCAAGGACTTGCTCGAACATTCATCAGACACTTAATCAAAGGTTTACAGAGGATTCCCTGCCTGCTGACACTTTATCACATTTAATTTAACCTGCTCAACAACTTTTGAGGATACAAATTATTATCCCCATTTGACAGATGAGGACGTAGATGTATCAGGGTGGCCCTTGTGGCTGTAGCAGATAAAAACCAATCTTAGTGGCTGAACACAACAGAAGTGTATTTCTCACCCATGTAAAGTTCAATGTGTGGTTGTGATGGGGCTAAGTGAGTCTGCTCCATGCAGTCATTCAGGGACCCAGGCAGATGGAGGCTCTGATACCTTCGATGCATATCTTCCTAAGTCACCCTGGGTGTCATATCTGGCAGGCAGACATGGGAAGAAGACATGGAGGTCACACAGGCAGCTTTACTGCCCAGATCTGGGTGGGGTGAACATCACCTCCACCTGCTTATGTCCACTGGCCACACCCAAGGCAAAGGCACAATGTCCAGCTATTCCTCCTTGTCCAGGAGGAAAGGGACATGGGTTTGCTGGACTGTTAGGCAATCCCCACTCAATGAGGTTTGGTGGGGGCCTCATAACTTGCCCAACAAGACTCTCAGGTGACTTAGGGTAAGACCATGCCCGCTCCGTGTGCTCAGGTGTCCAGAAGTCCAGGTTCCATTTGGGACATGGTGGTATGCGGGGCCAGGCACTGCCCCAGGATCAGTCTTCGGCAAACGCAGATGCCCCTCCAGGCCTCCCATTATTGGGGCCATTCTTCTCCCACTTTTACCATTTCTGGGCAGAATATTTTATAGCATGTAGTTAGTGCTTCCACTCTACATACTTAACTTATGCAAGGAAGGCTGTTGGGAGTAAAGTGAGAAGACCCAAGGATAGAAATGGGGTCTCTAACCAGCTGCACTGCATTCTTCACTGTGAGGCCTTGGGTGGGCTCCTCAGCCTCCCTGTGCCTCAGTTTCCTCATCCGCAGAGGGCATTAATACTATTTCCTTGGTTGCTACAGAGAGTTGGTACACAGAAAGCACTTGGAACTCTGGTGAAAAGCAAGCGTTGCTTGAGTGCGTGATTGAAACTTCACAAGTCTCCTGGCCTCTGCATCATGTCCATTTTACCGATGAGGGGCCTCGAGGGGGAGTCAGGGAGTTTGTGCCTCCCACCACTCTACTATTGCAGGGGTGGCTTGGATTGCTCAGGGCCACACCTCACAGGCTGTGGGGAAGGTCCCTCTCACCGGCCACCTCCTTTGCAGCTGCCTCCCCAGAAGGCCCTTCCCTGCCTCTGAATTCCTGAGTGCACCCACTGAGGGCTGGACCCCGGGCAGGCCTGGGCCTGCTCCCTCCTCCAGCTTTGGGCTCTCCAGCACAGTCACACCGCTGGCCTGAGCATGGTCTGTGACCTGTCACGGTCACTCATCCCATGTGCAAAGCCCTCAGCGCTTTCTTCACAAAGCTTTCTCATTTCTGCCATCTAGGAACCAAAACCCCAGACCAAGCTATCAGGGGAGGCCTCTGGACGTTTGCAGCAGAAAGTGTTAGACCTCAAGGATGGGGATGCCCCTGGGCAACCTTCTTAAATTGCATCTCCAGAGTGTTTATCTTCTCCATAACAGGATAACAGCTCTTCAGTATTCCTGGTCCTGCTTTCTCCTTTCTCTTCCTCCTATTTATTCAATGAATTTTTATTGAGCACCTACTAATTTACAATTTAAAATGAAGCCAAGCTGTACAACCCAGAGAGGACAAGTAGTGACTCTATGGCATCTCACTACGCTGATGGACAGTGACTGCAATGGGGTTGGGGGGGGGAATACTGATGAAGGGGGTAGTGTAATCACCATAATATTACTCATTTAATTGTAGATTAATGATATCAAAATAAACTTAAAAATAAAATAAAATAAAATAAAATGAAGCCAAGGTGATAAAGCAGTCCTGTGTCAGTCTGGTGGAGTGATGCCCCAGGCAAAGGCACGGCCCTCGCGGAGGCCCTGGGCAGAGCGCGCCTGGTTGGTTTGAGCAGCGGCGTGGAGGCCGGAGTGGCAGAAGCAGAGTCATGAGGGGGGCGGAGGCCTGAGGGGTTACAGGGTGAGGGTAGGGCAGACAAGGAGGGCCGCGGGCCTGAGTGTGTTGGGAGAGAATTAAGGGTCCCTGGGAGCTGGGGAACAGGATCAGGGTCATGGGTTAGCAGGGAACAAAACAAATATCCTTGCCCTCATTTCTGCCCAGACATTCTAAGGGGAAGAAGGGAAAGAAATGAAATAAAGAAGAAATTGATTATTGCCTGCTAGACTAAGGTGAGGAATCCTGGCAGGGACAAAGAAGCAGAGACTGGTAGTGGGAAGTGCCGGGGGGAGTTTCGAGGACAATAGAATGGTCATGGGTGGCCTCTCTGAGAAGCAACATTTGAGCAAAGACCCCTAAAGATGTGAGGAGTGCCCTTGGGGGATGCGGGTAGGGGCAGGGAAGGCAGGGCTCCGCCCAGGGGTGGGGCGGCCATCACTGCTTTCTTCTGAGTTGTCATTCTCCCTAAGGTGGGGATTTCATGAAAAAATGCATGCGAAAGCCTTCAGAAACCTAACAGATGTTACAAGAAGTTATTTGTATTATTCATTCCCGCTTGAGATCATCTCCGCTATGGCCACAAAAACGCTGGTTAACAAGCCACCCCCAAACGGAGTGGGATTTGACAGTAAACTTGCTTTTCACCCAGGAGTCTGGGATCAGCAGGGGTCCAGCTGATCTGGGCTGACTGCGGAGGCTGGGGCTGCATCTACTTCCTGCCTCTCATCCTCCTCAAAGCGGTGGCTTCCCAAGGCTTGTTCCTCTCACGCATGAGAGCAAAACCAGTCAGGCACGTGTGGTTAAAGCTTCTGCTCACGTTCACGTCTGCTCACACACCTTTGGCGAAACCCAGCATCCAGTGGGTGTGAAAATATACTCTGCCTCCAGGCGGCACGGGGAGGGGTGAAGGCCTGGGCAGAGTGATACGAGGGTTGGTAAAGCTTTTCTGTAATGGGACAGTAAATAATTTTGGCTTTGTGGGCCATGTGGTTGCTGTCCCAGCTATCTAGCTCCACTGTGGGGGTGTGAAAACAGCCGAGACAGTATGTAAACAGACAAGGGTGGCAGTGTTCCAATAAAACTTTACAGACAGACACTGAAAGTTGAATTTCATAAAATTTGCTCTTGCTACAAATTGTCATTCTTAAAAATTTTTTTCTCCACCACTTTAAAATGTAAAAACCATTCTTAGCTGGAGGGCCGTACAAACATAAGTGACAGGTGGCATTTGGCCATAATTGCCCACCACTTCAACAGAGGCCAAGGTTCTTGCAGCCCCTGGGCCTTCTTACCCTTCAGGGAGCCTCCAGCCTAGCAGGTGGGGCTCATGCCTTGCCCAGGGCTGCTCGGGGGAGACACAGACAGAGCAACCAGGTATAAGCCACAGAAAGGACCACAGGGGCCCTGCCTGGGGAAGGGGAGGGCGTTCCATTTCTACCCTGACAGAAAGGCATGGGGGGGGGGTCACTGGTCATTTATGGGGAGCTGGAGGGAGACTGATTTCTCAGCAGGCAAGTGGGGAGCTGGTGAGCCCCCCAGTGAGGTGGTGGGTGGGAAGGGGCTGCGCAGATGGTAAAATACTGGATGGATCTAAGTAGGCCTTGTGTTCTTAAAGTCCTGATTACTTTTGTTGTCATTTCCTCTGTGTGTGTGTTGCGAGCATGTGTGT
The DNA here is from genome assembly GCA_032199065.1 of Smutsia gigantea. Lineage (NCBI taxonomy): Eukaryota > Metazoa > Chordata > Mammalia > Pholidota > Manidae > Smutsia > Smutsia gigantea. The sequence continues at coordinate 163,514 of JAVSCE010009884.1, forward strand.
GTGCACGGGTGGACTTCCCCACCACAGGGGACCTCGGCTTAGACGTGTCTGCATTCCCTGGGCTTCTGGAGCTATGGATGCATCTGAATGGTGTCAGTCTGGGTCTGGTTCTTGGTGACATGGGTTTTATATTGCCACCTGGGATCTGAAGCCCTAGGACACAGGGGACACTGCAGTGAGCTCCCTCCCTCAAGGTGGCCTGGATGTGTGTCTTCCCAGGAATCTGGGCTGACCAACAAGCCCCTGTGTTCCAGCAGGGAGGTCGCAGGGTGCAGAGTCAGAGGGCACACGGAACTGTACTGTGGCATAGGGGCTGGCGCGGGGCTGGGAAGCCAGCAGCCCTCGGTTACTAACAGCGGTGCAGTTAATTGAGTTGTAATCTGCAATTCATTCCCTGACCTGGGACCCTCAGAGAATTCTTTAAGCATCGCAACAGCTTGTACTCTTAGTCCCATTTCACTGATGAACAAACTGAGGCAAATGGAATGTCATGATTGTTCAGGATTCCCACGAAGGATCTGGTGTGGCTGGCAGTTGCGCCCGGCTTAGCGGACTCCCAAGTCAGCTTGCTGTTTCCTTTTGATGCCTTGTCCTTTATCAAAAGCAGCATTGATGAAATCCGAGTGTTTATGGATCAGCCCCAAACCCATTGCTTTGTATGTCATTCACTCTGCTCCCGCCTCCCCATCTGTCTTTCCCTGCACAATAGCGGGCCCTTCTGCACCCAGGCTTTGTTGTTAGGAGAAAGAGCCCATCTCATGGTAAAGAGGCCTTTTCCTTCCGGCTTTGCTGGATGTGAACACCCAGGGAGAATGCCTTCTCTTGTCTGGCAGACTGGGGGGTGGGGGGCAGGCGAGTCAGGGCCCAGGGCTGGGCTGGAGGGGAGGCAGCTGCGAGGCCTGGTCCCTTGTCTGGGACCAGCCTGTGTGCAAACAGCTCACAGTCCTGTGGACTCCAGGACCCAGCTGCACAGCTTCCTTAACCAGGGTCTCTCCTGTGGGGTCCCTTCTGTCTGCTAAGAATCCCCTGTCTAGCCAGGATACTCGCTCACTGGGGTGGCGGAGGGGCCCCAGGTAAAGCGGATAAATGCACCCCGCATTTATCAGCAAATCTGCATTAGCCCTTGTTCTTTGAAAACAATCTTTGGCGGCAACCCTTCTGCCATTTTTTCTCATGAAAACATTTAAAACGCAAAATCGAAAGAATGATTGAAAGAAAACTGATAACCCAAGCATTGCTACAGTTTCGCCGCAGTTGCTGTGTTCTTCTCTCTGCATTTCATCTTTGCGGAACTCTCTGAAAGCGAGTGACAGACATCATGACATCCTGAACCTCTCAGCCTGCACCTTCGAGAACGGGTTTGGGTAATGTGGGGACCTCCATGGATCCCCCCAACCCCGATTTGCAAACACCCCATCCTGGGGCTTCTCATGTTTCCTTTCCTTGTTTTCTTCTGGACAGCAAAGCCCATCTGCGTGCTGGGGTGGGGGTCCCCGGGACCTGGCCACTGCTCCAGGCCTCTGCTGGAAGTCCCCGGAGCCCAGCCGGCTGCACTCTGAGGATGACAGAGCCCCCGGGAGCTGGAGAGGCCTGTGGCAGCCTCGGACCCCTGGGTCGCACCAGGCCCCAAGCCCGGAGAGCCACTCTTGTTTTTTTGTTTGTTCATGGATTTGTTTTGTTTTGCTTAAACCAGTTTGAGCTAGGTTCTCGTCATTTGTCACTTACAAGTTGTGAATGACCTAATGCCAGCACCTTATCCCCCAACACGTCAGTTATGTAAAAGCATTACTAATGAGACTCAGTTCAGCATGATCTGTGAGAGCATTTTAATAATAAATTTGGCCATTATAATAAATTGTCCACTTAGGTACTTTAAGTGACCAAGGTAAACTGTGACCACACATAATCTACATACCAAATTGATGATAACAGAAAAGATTCTAGTCATCTGGTGAGAAAGGCTTTGGGGTGGTAGGGGTGCCAAGTGGGGAGGGGGTTCTGAGTGGGTCGCGGGCCACTCACATGTGGGCCCCAGTGACTCCAGATGACTTGAGACCATGGATCTGGAAGTCGTTTGTTTGTGATAAAAGTTGCTGGTAGTTCCTCCAATCTGTTGAGACCTCTGCCTCTTTTGCTTAGAAATACAGAAACAATTCAGAGAAGAAATTCATCCAAAAAAGAAAATTAGGAAAATTAAGAACAGAGAAATCGGGTCCATTCCAGGGGCACAAAGGTGACCAATGCTGGGGGGCCTTTCAACATAGCATAGCTTGTCTGCTGTTACCACTCACCTCTGTGAAATGGGCTCGCAGGTCCCCTGGACCCACCCATTCCATGCACTCAGGACCTCTGGGAGGATGGGCCCCTGAAGATGTCTTTGTGTCCTCAAGAATAAGGATGCTCCCCGACGCGAGGCTGTCTTTATGTCCCTAATCCCACAGGTGCCCCTCTACAGGAACGTTGGCGTTGGCCGCGTCTGCTCCGCTTTCCCTCTCCATGGCTCTAGTGGAAATTGTTGCCGTCATTAGCTCATCCTAATAGTCTGCCTGCCTTTTAAAAATCAAAGGGCACTGAATTCAAGGTGGGCAGAACCTCACATTTACAGGGGTTTTCTTGATTCAACTTATAGGAGGTTTTCCTGTTTTATTAGTTTCTCCTCAAAGCACCAGGTCCGGTATTTATTACTATTTTCACTGCTATTAAGTTCTCTAATTTATTCATTTGCTTTTATCTTTATTATTTCTTTTCCCCTGTTTTCCTTTGGGTTTGTACTTCTCTTAAAAATCTGAGGTCGTAGGCCTCATCTGTTTATGTTCTTTTAGTGTGTGCTAGTGGTTTTTTGACAATAAAAGCATTTAAAGTTAGATGCCAGCCTCTGAGGCCGGCTGGGACTGTCCAGAGATTTTGATATGTGGGGCTTTATTTTCTCTGCTTTTCTAGGTTGTCTGCTGCACCCTTATTTCCTCCTTGACCTACATGTTATTAAGGAGGGTAGTTTTAAATCTCCAATTTTCTTTCTTTTTTTCGGAAGTATTTATTTCTAGCTTTATTATAGCATGGTCAAGAGCGTCGTCTCTGAAAGAAATCTGTTCAATCACTTCTTAGACATTTGCTCTGTGACTTTCTTTACAATCAGCTTTCAAGGATGTTTCATAGACCCTCACCCAAGGGGCATGTTCTCTGCTTGTTGGGTCAAACAATAGATGTTTATATATTAATTCTATCCTCTTAATTGTACAGTTCATGTCATCTGTGCTTATTTTTTTGTTCACTTATGTGAAAAATTTTAAAGTCATTTTAAAATGGAGCCAGTGTGGCCACTGTAAGAGAAACTGCCTTGTTCATCTCTGAACTGGGCCCAAATCTTTGCAAAATGGTAATTATTTTAAGCAGTTGCTTGAGAAGTCAGTGGGAGAATAGACATCCTGACCACAAGCTGGATGGATGGCTGAGGATTTTCCGAAAATAAAATCAGTAGTTTATCAATATACAACCCACAGTAGCTTAACGTGTTAAAACACTCATAAAAATCATTTTTTTTCTTTTCTTCGACTCATGTACTTACTTTCCCTTTCCTTTTCCTCATAAAACTCCTTGCTTTCATCCTCTGAGCAGAAATACGATTTAGGTATCTACCTGCATCTGTGCTTCCCGAATTGCAATTCTTTAATCCCAGATGAATGCTATTTGCCTCTCACGACGGCTCTTTATTTTCAGGCTGACACTTAGTATTTCATAAAGGGGTATTAGTGAATGAAAATGTCCCCCCGTAAGCAGATTTTTCTGTCTCGTTTTATTTCTAACATCTAAAAAAGTGTGTTTTGTTGCTATGCGGCCCATGAAAGTGTGAGAAAAAAGGAAAGTCGCGAGGAATGGAAGCTCTCCGCGGTTACCTGAGAGCGTGGGCCCTGGAGCCACACGGCTGGGCTCGAACCTGGCTCCGCCCTCACTGCTTGCGTGGCTTCTCTGTGCCTCAGTGTTCTCATGTCGAAAATGGGGACTGGGACCCTGTTCACTGCAGGCGGCTGTTAGGGGACGGAATGAAATGCATTGCGCGTGTGCCTGGTACGCAGCAGGTGCTTGGTAAGTGAACGCTGACGCTGTTGGTATCTTGCTGATGCAGTGGGCCTCCAAACATCTATGATGTCGGCTTTGTCTGCCCTTAGGTTGCCATCCTTGCTTTCTCCTGTTCAAGTTCGAATTAAACACACGCACGCACACAGGAGTCTGATGCCTTCCCCGCTCTTATATTCTATATTCTCTTCCCCGTTTCCTTCCACTTAGGGTGGAGACCTGAATTGCGTCCTTGTGTCCCTCCGCCCCTCTCGGAATTCACTGAGCCTCGTGAACACAGGAGAGGTTCTTTTGCTCTGACCTGGGTCATCCCCGCTGGCTTCCTCCAGAGGCTCCCAGCTCCCCTCCCCACCGGGCTCAGTCTCGGTGCCTTTGATTCTCTCTGCTTTCCCTTCGCTGTCCGAAAGGCGCAGTCTCAGGCCATTCCCCTTCATCTGCGTGATTCTCTCCCTCCCGGTGAGGTTGTGCTGGTCCGGAGGCGTCCACCTCCCGCCAGCCCTCCAGGAATGTTTCCATCTTAGCAGGAGTCGGATCCAAGCGTCCGTGTTGTTCTAGACTTCAGACCTTTGCCCGAGGAGCTGTCCCAGGGCTGAGGGTGTTCTTGCTGGATGCGTGGAGCCTGCTGGTTTCCTGCGTGCCATGGCTGCTCAGAGGAGGATCAAACCGATTTCAGAGGCAGCCCCTATACTTTCCCTTTCCTCCCTCCCTTCCTCCCACCCTCCCTTCCTTCCTCCCCGTTTCCCTTTCTTATTTCTTTGATAAATAACTTATTAAATGTCTACTCTGTGGCGTCAGGCCTGGAGATAAAGACTCAAAACCGATGTAGTCACTGAGTGACCGTGGTCACTCTTCAGCACAGCTGGGATGAAGTGGACACACCCCACCCAGTGCGGGCGAGAAAACAGACCCGCCGCCATTCTTGCCTGCTGCTGTCTGGAGTGTGGAGTGCGAATCAGCACACCCACACCGGAAACTGCTGACTAAAGCTGAACACACCTTTCTCACAACCTGGCAATTCCACACCTGAGTCTACAAGCAGCAGGAATGCCTAGACGTTTACCAAAAGACTCATATGAGAATGCACATGGCATTGTTGCCCATAATAACCCCAAACCGGAGGCATCCCATGTGGGTCCATGGGCTAGACACACCTAGGTACATCCCTAAGATGTATGGAATGTTATCAGTAACGAGGACCAACGACTACAGCCACAGCAAAGACATGGATCCGACCTCCCAGACAGCATATAGGATCTGACTAAGCACCTAGGATGCTTAAATGTTGGCAAAATGAATCCAGCCTATTGGAAGTCCGGATAGTGGTAGGCTTTGAGGGGCTGCTGACGTAAGAAGCTGCTGGAGTGTGGTTGTGTTCATGCAGGTGTGTCTACTGGCTTACACAGGTGTGTATGCTAAGGGGAAATTCAGCCACCTGCACACATGTGGCTTCTGTGTGTGCTTCTTGGTGTGTTGTACAAGGATATAATAGAACTGGATAAAAAATAAGATAAAATAAATAAAAAGATTTTTGGAGCTGCCCTTTTGGAGCTGATCGTCATGGGTCTGGAGGCAGAGCGGAGTCACAAAATTGCATGTTTACCAAAAGACTCATGTGAGAATGCATGTGGCATTGTTACCCATGATACTCAGGGCGTGGGCGAGGGTTTGAAGGTGACTGCCTGGGCCCGCCCTGGAAGGGAGGCCACTTGCTGAGGCAGCGAGACCTGAGCTGCCAGAAGGCATGACCAGGAATTAGGGAGGTAGGGTGGAGGCACTGGGGGAAAGAAGAGACCCGCAGGGTGAGATGACAGCATGTGAAAAAGTCTGAGGTGCAGGGGGTCTTGGTGGGCCGCAGGTTGTCCACCTGGGATATGTGCGGGGCTGCTGTAGGAGGGGCCAGGCCAGCCAAGCAGGGCCTTGTGGGGAATGCTTTCATCTTTATAAAGAGGATGGGAAGCTCTCGAGGTGCTTTAAGTAGGAGATGTCTGTGTGTGTGCAGCAGAGGGTGTAGCTGGGGCTCCTTTGGGTACATACATTCCAGTCCCTGGGTTCCTCTGTCTATCTGACCCTGTGGATCCTTCCAGGTCACACTTCAGTGACTGATTTCTGCTTCCCTCTGGTGGGGACCCTCCTAGGGGCTGGGGCTCCAACACGCTGACTCCTAACCAGCCTCAGTTTCTCTTCCACCTCCCTCTCCCCAGCACCCCAGGGGTTGCATCTGCACCACTGTGGTCCTCCTGCTGAATCGGGCCCAGGGCCCTCCTTGCCGACTCTGGCTGCCACTTTGCCTTCCTCTGCTGCAGCTCAGGCAGACATCTGTTATTATTTTACACTGCTCAACTCTCTTTCTTGAAAAGGTCATATAAATGAGCGTCAAAATACAGTGAAAACAGATGGTCTCCCACCCCTGACACCTAGTTCCCTTTCTCAGAGGCAATGACTCTTGCCAGTTTTATGAGCATCTTTCTAGAGCTATTTTACGCACACACACACACAGACCTATTTTCCCCCACAAATGGTAACATGGCATACAGAGTGTTCTGCCTCTTGCCTTGTTATCTTAACAGTCTTCCTGCCAGGTTATTTCATATCAACATATACAGATCTGCTTCCTTCTTTCTAAATCACTGCAGTGGGCCCTGCTGTGCAGACGCACTATGGCTTATGTGGCTGGCCCCTTCGGATGGGCACTAAGGTTGTTCCTCTGTCCTTTGCTGCCCTGCCATCTTTGTACAGGCATCTCCGTGTTCAAGTCCTTGTACCCACACAGGGAGCTTCTCAGAAGTGGATGCTGTGCATCTGGAATGTGGACAGATGTTGCCAAGTTGGCCTGCACACACAGTGTCATGTCTGTTTGCATGTATCCTCATCAAGCAGTATATTGTCAAACATTTTGATATTCATCAATCTAATAGGCAAAAACAGCAGCTTATTGCATTTGTGTGTATGTTACTGCAAGTGATAACAACCCTCTTCTCATATGGTTAAAAACTTTTGTTTCTTTCCAGTGAACTGTCTGCTCCTAACATTTGTCCATTTTTTTCTATTGTTTTTCTTAGTGATTTATAGGAAGTCTTTATATATTAAGGAAATTGTATCTCATCTCTTATTATTCCTTACTCAAGGAAGCTGGCAGCTTTGTACAGCAATTATAGTCTCATACATTTCCAGGAATAGACACTGGGGGACATCTGAGGGCATTTTTAATGTCAAAAGCTCAGGGCCTCCAACAGGGCATGGCCTTAGCACCTAAATCACTGATCATCTTTCAGAAAGATCTCACTGGCAACTCGAGTTCTTGAGCCAAAGTGAGACGTGGTAAAGCTGAATTCTACCCATGTCTTGCAGTCTGAGCACTTGGACTCTGACAAAGGCCTGACTGGACTGGGTTTGCTCGGGTGCCTGACCAACTTTCCCAGCTTGTGGTTCTCTGGTCCCGGCTCATATCCTTCCTGTGGAACTTCCAGCCTTATCTCATCCTAGTCCCCTGTCCACTCAGGCTCTTCAGTGGGCTCCAGAGCAGCTGGTTATTATTTCTCAGTGACGAGAAAGGGTCCAGGCATCAGTCACACTCCCCCTACTTTAGGCTGGTTCCTAGTAGCAGAGCCTGAGACAGGGATTCGGTGTCCTTGAGGGAGCTCTCAGGGGACACCTGTAAGGGAGGATGTGCAAGGACATGGTCTCAAGCCTGACCCACTGGGGTTAGCAGGAAGCATTCTGGAGACGAAATCTCACCAGAGTTGTCTTGACTTGAGGGGAGGGGAACTGAGCTTTTGTGTTCCCCCCAGCTAGGCATGGCTGCCCCTCCCACAGGGGTGTGGGGGAGTGGCAGCTGTAACCTAGGTGTTTCCACCAGGTGGTGATCATCAGTCAAGGGGAATTCTCTGCCAAAGGTCATAGTTGTGAGCCCAGGGAGTCCCTGGGGGTGCACCAGCAGGTAGGGGTGCCAACAGTGTTTATGGCACTTTCTCTAAGTCAGACACAACTCCAGTCTCTGCAGCTGGCCTGGGTGAGACTCTGTGTACAGACTAAGGCCGGCTCTTACTGCCTGTTCTTGACCTCCAAGATTCTCTCCCCTGGGGAACATCTGCCCACTTCCAGCCGGCTCTATCACAGTGCCCTCCACGGAGCACCAGGAGCCCTCTGTGTCCTGCTTCACAGCCCCATGAGCTGGGGGCTTTCCACGAGCCCTAAAGAAGGCAGGCGTTAACTCCAGGCAGACACTGACAAGGCAAGTGTCTCTCCTGGGCTGTCCAGGGCTTCCCTGTGTCCAGGGCACTAGTGGACTCCTAATTCTACACCATCTGCACTGAGGCACCCCAAGTGTGTTATCAGGCTGAGTGTCTACATCCCAGTTGGCGAGGTAGCCAGTGCTTGGCATAGAGGTTTGACAGGATGTTAGAAGGTGGTATGTGTGCTGTCAGAAACATCAATGACAAAGGGGAAAAAGGGACTGTGGGGTGGGGTGGGGTAGTCGGTGGGGGACCTGAAGAGTAGACACCTGCAGGACAGAGGCCGTGGGAGTAAGGATGTCCCTACGCAGAATGGTGGGGTAAAGGCCCTGGGGTGGGAGTGCTAAGGCCAGGAAGGGGTTGAGTGGTTGGAGCAGGGTGAGTGAAGGGAGAGAGGTGGGGAAGCAGACTGGGAACCTCTGGGGGGACATGGTCTTGCCAGCTCCAGCCCCATAACCACATATGGACGGATGCTATCAACTCACACACATCAGGGGGAGGGGGACAACAAGGGCTGCTTTGAAGCCCGGTCTCCCTTAAGAGTATGTTGTCACACCCCGTTCTCTGCCACCCCCACCTCCTCCTGCTCTTGTCGGTAGACCTCAGCTGCCTGGACTGGCTGATAGGGCGCCGGCTCTCCACCTGTCAGGCCGCGGTCGCTCCCTGGCTCTTATCCCTCTTACCCACGTACTTAGAAGCAGGCATGTTTCTTTGAGAAAAAGCAATTTATTTTCTAATCACAAAAGACGATGTGGTTGAACAAAGGGAAGGCAGCTCAGAGCTCAGCCAGGGGGATGCCAGGGTGTCTGGAAGGAGGAGCAGAGGCCCAGGTGGTGTCTAGAGCCTCGGGCTGCTGGGTGGGAGACGTGGGCTCTATTCCTGGTCCTGTCACTTATTTGAAGACAGGGGACCCACCTGGGAGCTCAGTTACCCATCTGTGAAATGGAATGAAGAGTCTGTGACTCCGGGGTCTCTCCAGTGGGGATCATCTGTAATTCTGGGCACCCACTTTGGGAATCACTTAATCATTCTTGCAAATTTACCTCTCTCTCTCCTCTTATACCTTTACTCCAAATGCAGCCCCTCCCTGCCGCTGTGGGGGAGTAGAAATAGGCATGAAGCTGCCATGCAGTCTTCAACAAGCCATCCCCAGCTCGGAGACTCAGCCTCGCCATCTGTAGAATGGAATGAGCAGAAGCGCCCTGAGGGTGGCCGGCCGGCACCTGAAGGCACAGGGCGGCAAGCCCAGCACACAGAGGCATCTGGCACAGACAGTGCAGCTCCCCGTCCTCCCCTCCCTCCCAGTCTCTTGGCTCTCTCCCTCAATTTTGAGCCACACTGTGGGAATCTTACTGACAGCCTCCAGGACACAAACAGCATTTTCAGCTTGAGTCGGTTTTCTTTCCTGGGTCCCTCCCACTATTCCCCAGGCTTCCCCTTTCCTCTCCCTGCCTCTTGCACTCCCCGGCTCTGCCTGACGCTCTTAAACAAATGCACGTTCCCTGTGAGTCAGGAGTGTGGAGCCTGCTGCGGAGATGCAGGTGGTGGAGCAAAGAGGGACGGCTGGAGACCTGGCTCTGCCCCCAGGGAGAGTGTCCTAACCCGGAAGGTCTGACCCAGAGGGGGCAGCACTGGGGCCTCAACAAGCTGGGGCTTGCTTTGAATTGGGTCAAAGCGGGGGACACCAGAGGAGGTGGTGGGGTGGGAGAAAGGTGGCTGTCACCTCTAGCGGAACTCCTGGATCTGACGTGCCTGGACTCTAATTGGTCCTGTTGGTCACCCTCCCACCCCTGAACCACCCACTGTGGCCTCATTGCCTAATGCTGCCTTAGTGGGCGTTGGCAGGCTGCGGATGGAGGGTGTGGCTGGTCCCTGCTGATGATCCCTCTAGCGCTGTGCTCCCCGCTTCCTTCCTTGGTCTGCCTCCCCTCCCCGACCCCTCCCAGGGGCTCATTTCTGATGCCCCGGCTGTGATAGGTGTTGCCCTCTGTCCTGAGCTCCAGCGTGCTCCCTCTGTCTCCTTGGAGCCCTCCCTGCTCTCCAGCCCTTGTCACCACAAGGTCTTCCTGTGTTAAGCCCCAAAATGACTGTTTGGCCAAGCTGGATTGAGTGCCTATCCCTCACTGGCAAGGGACAGAAGCCCGACTCAACTTGTTTAAGCAAAAAATTATGGGGATGAAACAGTCAGTGCAGCATCTAGGGGCTCAGACAACGTCTTCGAGTCTCATTGTATCTCCATTTCTGACCTCTGCTTTCCCCTGGGTTTCCATTCACTCACTCGCTCACCCATTCATCCCCTAGTGGTGACAAAGACGGCCATGCAGGGGACCCCTTCGCGACCCCTCCTGCTCTGGCTGCCAAGAACCGCCTCGCCTAAAGTCACAGCCTTTCCCTTGGTGGCCCAGACCCAACGGCTGACGGATGTGGGGATGAAAAGGCTCGGCCATCTTAGTCCAACTCGGGACAGCCCTGAAGGGGCTCCTCTAGGTCCAGGGACCCCCCACGGGGGGCTGAAGATGCTGTTTCTCCCTCTGCCGGCCCTGCTTCTTCCACCTTCCACAGCGCATCCCCAGAACCCCTTTCCTGAATGTCTCAGAGTTTACTTCCGGGGGAATCCAACCTGCTTCAGAACTGGTGACCTTGTCCATGACGATCTTGTCAAAACCAGCTTAGCCAACCCCAGTGAAAAGGAACGACCTCCTCTTTCCCCAAAATGTGGCAAAACCTCAAGCCTGATACTCTCTGCCGCTGAATGGCTCTGCCTGGATCACGTGGTGTGAGCGGGAGCCAATCACAGTGACAGGGAGATACAGCCCTCTCATTGGTCACATCCGGCCATCGGATCAACCTGGATCCTGAGTCTATTGCCCAGCTGAGATGTGGGGTGTGGACGGGGGCGTGCAGAGGTGCCATTCCAGAAGGAGGGAATGGATGCAGAACCCCAGCTGTCCTGGCCCGGGCCTGCCCTCAAAGAGCTCAGACTGAGGATGGAGGCGGCAGTGCAGGCCTGAATCAGGGGTCGGCAGGGCAGGGCCCCCCGATTGGAGGGAAATGTCCCTTTCCTGGCCTCCGAAAAGAAAGTGGAGTCCTTTACATCCAGTGACCTTCCCTTCGGAGAGGGGAGCATTTTATGTGGGGTATGAGCCCAGTCAAAGATTTTGCCATGGCCTTGAGTGGCTGCTACTTGGCCAGGAGCAGCGACTCCCATCCCACCACAGGCAGATTCTGCATCACCTGCCAGGAGACCCTGAAGCCGCCCCTTGATCAGAGGCTGCGGCTTTTTCCAATTAGTCACCCAGGTGACACACACCAAATCAAAGTCGACACTCCAAATGGGCTAATCAATAGCTCTATTTTCCCCTTCCCACTGTGGCTGGGGAGGGAAAGCTAATTTATGAGAACTTTTTCTTTCCCCTCACCTAGCAGGCACAAGAAAGCCCAAAGAAATCTGTTTCTCCGTTGCCCTCTGAGCTGGCAGATTTTTCTCTTCCCATCTTCCCTTGGGAATGTTTTGGGACTCACCTATAGGGGCAGCTGGGTTCCCACCTGGTGACACTGTGCTCCTTGCCCAGACCCCTCATGCTGTTCCTCTGTGGTCAGACCGGCTCCCTGCTCCCAGGCGTGGCGTCTCACCTTCCCTTTCCCAGCTGCAGTGCTGGCCCAGGTCCCCAGGCCGGAGACAGGACATCTCCTTGGGGAGAGGACATCTGGGGGAGTCTGCCCCGCCCCCATTGCCACCACATCTTGGCCATGTGGGTGGTGGGACACTCCACTATTCCCCAGGCTTCCCCTGAGCTCTGGTCCCAGAGGTCCCTCACGTCTGACTAAGTCACCAGGGGTCCTGGAGGCTCCTCAAACCCACCAGGCCCCAGACTGGGCCCAGCATCCTCCCCACACCTGTTCCTCCTCCATACCCTCCCCTGGGGAATGGCCGCAGCTTCCACCTGGTCCTTGGGCCAAGAATCTGATATCACTCAGGACCCCTCTCCTTACCCCTCCTCACACTGTCACCAGATGCTTGCCACTGTCCCTACCTCCTCTGCGTGTCTGTGGCTGTGCCCTGCTCCAGGTTCATGTCTTCCTCCAGGACTACAGCCATGGCTCCTGACTGCTCTCCAGGCTTCAGACCCTCTGCGCCACACCCAGCTCCCAGCTGGGCCACCAAAACACCCTCCCAGCCTTAACTGTGACCACACTGCCCCCTACTGAAGACCACCCACGTCTTTCTTGTCCTGTTGCAGCTCGACTTGGACCCTGCTGGTGATGCTCCCGTGAGAGAGAATGGCTCTGCCCTCCATCACTAAGCCCTTAAGCCTTTGCCTGTGTGGTTCCTTTTGCTGGGAATTCCAGCTCCCATGACATCCTGGACCTGCCTCTCCCGGAGAACTGCCCGCAGGGGCCATGAATGTTCACCCGCCTCCCTAGACTGCGGCTCCTGGGGTGCGGCCTGGGCCCCCTTCCCCATCACCTCCCTGACAGCAGCCTCAGGGCCCTGCACAGTCAGGACTCAGCACGTCTGTGGGCCAGGGGTTGGGTGGGGGCTCCTCCCACCTTAGTCACATGCGCTGCAGGGCAAACTCCTCCCTAGGGACCAGCCTCACCCATGACCAAGGGCCTGGCCTGCAGGTGGGGCCCTCGGGCCACCAGACAACCTAAACTGCTGCCTACCCAGAGTAGCTCACCCTCAGCACGTCTGTGGGCCAGGAGTTGGGTGGAGGCTCCTCCCAACTTAGTCACATGCGCTGCAGGGCAAATTCCTCCCTAGGGACCAGCCTCACCCATGACCAAGGGCCTGGCCTGCAGGTGGGGCCACTCTGGCCACCAGACAACGTGAACTGTTGCCTACCCAGAGTAGCTCACCCTCAGCACCCCTTACCCTGGACTGGAGGCTGGGCAGCTCTGATTTCTTGTCCCATCCTGTCAGCCCCCACTCCCTGCCTAATTAATGCCCAGAGCGGCTGTCTGCTTCTTTACTCCATCTCTCTCTGACATTTTTCATGTCTAATCCACCCAGGAGATCTCCTGAAGGCTTTGAAGTCTCCGGGCGCAGGAATAAAGATGTCACCCTGGCACACACAGCGCTTCCTAATGAGGACGGGTTTGATGTGGAAGCTGTGGGCCGGGAGGGAAGCAGCTTCCTTGTCCTCTCCCCACCCCCCACCAAGCCCCACATCAGGGTGGCCACAGTGCGTGCCCCAGGCTGGCAGCGGGGGAAGGCCTGGTTAGAAGCAGAGCGGGCTGAGAGGGGTCCCAAGAGGAAGGGGAGGTAGATTGCACTCCTCATGTCCCTCCTCATCCCTCTGGTTCAGGGACTCTCATGCCCTGGTGCCCAAATCCAGAGACCCAGATCAGACAGGGAGAGTCAACTGAAGAAGTAGTGCAGGTCAGGGAAAGATGCAGAGAATACAGGGCACTTTGGGGGCAAGAGATGGAGCTTGGGGTTAGGGGGATGTGCCTAGAGGAAACAGGGGAGGACGTCGAGCCTGGGGAGGGACTGCAGAGGAGGTGGAGTCTTGTGGGGGGAGCCATGGAGGAGATGAAGCTTGGGTGGGTACTGGGGAGAAGGTGGAGCCTGGGTGTGGGGGGTTCTGGGGGGAGATGGAGCCTGGGGGGATTCTGGGAAGGAGATGTATGGACCTGGAGGCAGGCGAGGGCAGATGCGGAGCCTGGGGGTACTAGGTGGAGATGGAGCCTGGGGGTACTGGGGAGGAGATGGAGCCTGGGGGGGCAAGGAGGAGAGATGGAGCCTGCAGGGTTACTGGGGAGAGATGGAGCCTGGGGGGCAAAGGAGATGGGCCTGGGGGTACTGGGGAGAGTGGAGCCTGGGGGCAAAGGAGGAGATGGAGCCTGGGGGCCACTGGGGAGATGGAGCCTGGAGGGGGCAAAGGAGGAGATGGAGCCTGGGGGGTACTGGGGAGGAGATGGAGCCTGGAGGGGGGCAAAGGAGGAGATGGAGCCTGGGGGTTACTGGGGAGGAGATGGGGCCTGGGGGTTACTGGGTAGGAGATGGAGCCTGGGGGGTACTGGGGAGGAGATGGAGCCTTCAGGGGGGTGTGTTCAGGGCCCCCAAGCCAGCCTAGGCTCCAGGGAATGTATTTGACCCAAACTTGGTTACCATTGTTCTATGTGTTCGATGTCTGATATGTCTAGTCTCTTACACAGATGACCTCATTGGTCCTCATGACATCTAGCAATTAAAGACTGGTATCAGCCCATCTTCCACAAGAAGAAACTGAGGCACAGACAGGTCAGGTCCTCACCCAGGATTCTTCCCAGCAATTCACCTAGAGTCTGTGCTGCTTCACCCCCATCCTTTTGCCTCAGCTCAGCTGTTACCCACTGCTTGGTGGTGTTCCCGCTGGCTATTGGCTCTGCCCTAAGCTGGAGTTTACTGGGAGTGTCCTGAGTGTGGGATGGGCTCCCTCATGCTCCTGGTGAAGTCAGCCACGGAGACGTTCTCTATGCCCACCTGACTTCAACTCCTGCCCCTCGGCGGTGCCTGCCGTCCTTCCTTTCAGCATAACACCAGGACACCTGCTGTGTGCCAGGACCCTCCACATGCATGAGCTCACTCCCCTCCTAACGAGCCAGGAGGTAGGTACTGTTACTATCCCCATCCTACAGATGTTGAAAAGGAGGCACAGGGGGACTAAGGAAGTTTCCCAAGGTCACAGGGCACTTGGTGGGGGACCAAGTCAGGATTCATTCTCTAATTAACTAGAGTATTAGTTGGACCCTGGGATTCCAGGCCCCCCACCAAGAGTGGGGACTGGGCCAAAGCCCAGCGGACCATGTGGCTATGGCCACTCAGGTCTTGGGGTGCTCCCAGTTTAGGGTCGTGTGGACTGGCCAACCTCTACCCACATAGAGCCTGAAGAGGTAAGCAGAGCTCAGAATGAAAACCCCTGCCCTCCCCAGTTATCCACTGAGGGTTTCAAGGGGTCCTGGGATCCCAACGGAAAGTCAAGTGTGGAGCCCAGAGGGGAGAGTCTCTTGGGCAAGCCTGAGAGAGCCACACAGGGGTGGCCGCAGGTGGACAGAGCTGGGGGGGGACAGGCCTGGCAGTGTGACACCAACCTGTGGCCTTGCAGACCTGGGGTACAGGCAGGTCCTTTGTAATGGGGCTTGGCCAGCCTTTGATGCTTAGAAGTCCCCACACCCCAACATTCTGACCAATCCTGCTTTTGCCAAGCATGTCCCTTTTTAGCCTCACACAAACCCTCTCAGGGAGATATTACTGCACCTAGTTCTACTGAGCAAAAATCAGAGAGGTTAGGTGACTCATTTGAGACTGCACAGCATCGGTCTCCCTCCCTTCCTTCCCGTCTCAGTTCCATTTACTTACTGGCGCTGTCTGGGCCCTCTTCCCAAATAAGAACCTTGCCCTTGACCCTTGTCTCAGGATCAGGCCCACCCAAGACACCTTAGCATGTGTCTCATGATCAAGAGAGACCCTGTCTCTGTCTCTGTGCAGACAGGTGACACTGCGATGGCCAGACTGATTCTGACCTAATGCAATGCTAAACCTCATCTACCGGAGGTCCCGAGATCACTCCCGGCCTCTGATCCCTCTTCCATCCTGGCTGGGGCTGAGCTCAGTCACCCAGAACTCAGCTTGCCGCCCGCATGCTGGCACTTCAGAAGTAATTATTAAGCACCTGCTGCGTGCTGGGCCCGCACCTGCCTCTGACTGGCAGGGAGTGACTAAGGAATGGTGGCCTTTCTGATGGCTGCAGAGCCCCTGGAGGGGGAGGGGGGTGACCCTTGGGGAGGGGCTGGGGCCTGCAGGGTCCCCTGGGGCTGTGGGTGCCCTCCACCCACTGGCAGCAGGGCACTGCCCAGTGCCATTTCCAAAGGGCTCCAGGCACTCAGGCCCCATAAGGAACCGACTCCAGGAAAAGCCAACGGGTTAGAGCCGAGGAAATGGGCGGAGGACGTCCGCCTGGGTAGTGCACCCCTCTGCAGAAGCTCTGGCAGGCTCTTTTCCCCGAGACACCTGGAACGGTGCCCTGGCCCCAGCCCCTCAGCTGGGGCTGCCCCTTAGAAACATATGCCCCACCTTCCTCATCAGGAGACTTCAGCCCTCAGCCTGGCTTGACCAGCTCACATCCTTGCTCAGACCCTTGCGTGGCTCCCCGTGAAGGCAGGATGGAGCCTGTGTATTCATGTGGCCCTGAGACGCCACGCTGTAGCTCTGGCTGACCTGCAGGCTTCCGCTGAGTTACATTTGCTCAGATCCAGCAAAATTTTTAGATCCCTGTCAGTGCCTTTGTTTACCCTGCCTCCAGGCGTCGGCCCTGCCATTTCCCTCCTGCTGTACCCTCCGCATTGCTGCCAGTCTAACCTCAGTGCACTGATCTTCCAGCACGGCTTACAGAACTGAGCACAGACTCCTTAGCCTGGCATTGTGGCCTCCCTGGCATAGGCTAGGTCTATCCACCCCATCTCCCTGCTTTTTGTCCCCTATACTGAATCACTTGTAATCTCCAGAATGCACCTCCCTGCCTTCTGCCATCCTACCTTGGCACATGCTTATGGCTCTTCAGGGAGTGGACTTATTGACTCAGAGACCCCTTCAGCGTTTCCAATGTCAGGAACGCCAGTGTTCCAAATGGGCTTTTCCCTCTGTTATTAAATGCTGCACTAAGCCACCCCCCAGGCTGATGCCTGAATGACGGGCAGAGATACACTCCCTCCACTGGCCAAGTGCTCCTGGCGAGAGCTAATCCTCCCCTGTGCATTCTGATGGGCACACTGGCTGAGGTGGGAAGGGAAAGCCCACGGCCTGCACTCCAGGCTTGTCACCCACCCAGGCTTGGAGGCTGGGAATGAGCTGGCGGGCAGCTCAGAGTAGTTTCCTGACTGACAACAGTATCTGCGTGGAGATGCCCTAGGGTGATCTACGGAGGGCCCCAGGTGTGTGGCAAAGGGCATTTGGGGCTGAGCAGTTCTGGAGGCAGGCAGGGATTAAGTGCAGGGAGAAGCTTCTGATAGCATGTTCGCTTCAAGTTCAAAGATACGGGCAACGAAGGGAAGACTCTGATTCTAGGAGACTTGGGGTGAATTAAAATGACAGAGTTACTTCTGCAAAGGCAAAAACACAACCTGCCTACCCCCCCCCAAAAAAACCCAAACAAAGCCACAACCCACCCACAAATACTGTGAGAGGCAGATTATAGCACTATGGCAGACAACAGGGACTCTGGTGCAAGACTACACAGGCTCATGTCCTGGTCTAGCCACTTATTTGCTGTGTGATCTTAGATACATCTCCTACCTTCTCTGTGCCATGCTTCCCTCAAAACATCAAAATGGATATAACAGTAGCGTCTAGCTCATGGTTGGCTAATATGATGGATTCAGCATGTTAACACATGTTCTGAACACTTGTCTAGCACGGTGCTATAGTAAAGTACTTGTACTATCAGCTGGGGAATGGATGACTAAAGCATGGTCCATCCATGCTACAGAGCACTGTATACAACATTTGCAAAGAATGAACCAGCTCTGCATGTGTACACAGAGATAGGCGTTGACACTTGGGGTGAGCGAGAATGTTGCAAATTAATCTATACAGCATAACATTTATCAGAGAACACTGAATGGTAACACATACTCTCTATAGGAACATATATATATATACATGTAAATTAATAGGAATTAATTAAATTAATACATAGGTTAATAGGAGAGGTCTGGAAGGATATGAAGTGTGCCAGTATTTGTGATGGTTTGTGGGGAGGTGAAGATGGCATTGGTGGTGGGTTCTGGGGGAGGGACAGGTTTTGGGGGGGTAGTGGGCATGGGGGCTTGACTTTATCTGTGGTGTTCAAAAGGAGAGTGTAATGACTTGTATAATGACAAATGAATTTACAAGAAAAAATGTGGCCGCTGTCCAAGAAGGGTACGAGGTTATAGCCTTGCTTTGGGCTGGGGGTGGAGGCAGGATGACGTGGTAGAGCAAGGAATGCACCAGAATCTCTGTGAAGAAATACCTAGTGTCACAGCGCCTCTATATTATACAATAATGTCCTGTTCGGACGATGAAAGGAAATTAGTTGTTTTCTTGTAAAAGAAATAACACGAAATAGAGCTAAACAAATCCTCCAGGCAGCAGGGCTTGGATTTAAAAAGACAGAGACACCAAGGTGGGGGGCCAGCCTTGTCTTGGTGTGCAAGGTGTTGCTCCGATCCTGTACCACCTCTGTGCAGCCAGATCACCTGCATTTTCACCGCAGACACTGAGGCATTGAGCTGCTCAGGTCACACGGCTGTAGGAAGAGGCAGGTAAGGGCAGGTACCCAGATCCAGGGGGCTCGATTGCCAGTCTGTGCCAGTATGTCCATTGCACCTCTGCCCCTGCTGAGGGGAAGGCCAGTGGCCTGGGTTTTAGGCACCAGGAATCCCTGCCTGTCTCTGCCACTAGCCTCTTTTTGTTATTTTTCTCAATAACAAGCAGACCTCTACTTTACTGAACATTTACTTACATGTGCAAAGAACCTATGAGCCGCACCTCATAAATCTTGGAATAATCTCAGGAAGCAGGCCATGGTGGATTGATTACAAAAATGTATCCAGTACGTTATCCATCCCTGTATCTGTGGCCTTTGCCATGTGACGCCGCCCCCATCAAGCACTGGAGTACTTTTGCTGACCCCCGACTCTGGGCTGGCCTGGGACATGCTTTGGCCGGTAGAATGTGGTGGAGGTAACAATGTTCTGGTTCCCAGCCAGGGTCTCAAGAGGCCCTGAACTTTTATGCCTGGCTCTTGGAACTGTCCAGCTGTCACATGAACAAGCCTGAGCTAGACTACTGGAAGATGAGGGACATATGGCCTGGTCAACTGCTCCCCCAGGTGATAGCCATGTCACCAGGCATGTAAGTGAGTCACAGCTCAAGCTGAGCTGCCAGCTTACTGCAGAAGCATGAGCGATAGATGGTTATTTTTTTTAAGCCTTTGTTTTGGGGTATTTGTTAGGCAGCATTATTTGTGATAATATACAACTGATGCAGCATGCCTCAGCGCCCTAAGACTGAAAAGGAAGCTGGTCTCAGAGAGGTTGAGGTGCCCTGAGGTGGACTGGCTGGGTTTGAGCCCCAGTTCTATGACCACACTTTGAACTACTGACTTGCCTAGGGAAACATAAGATTTGTCTCTGTTCCATCTTCAGCATACAAAAAAAGGCTGGAAGGTTCTATTTCCTGCTCTCCCTATTTCTCCTGCTGTATTTCAAGGCTCCAAGGACAATTCACCTGTGAAGATGCTCTGGAGAGGTCCCACACGCCCCTGCCCCCACTCGGAATTTCCACCTTGGGGAAGAGCCCCTGCTTGATCTCTTCCGCAGGTCAGGCAGGCCCCAGGGAACCGGGACGGCGGGAATACGGAACTTTACTGAGTAATTATAGGATTAGGCATCCCCCTCGAAATTAAATGCTACCTCTTTACCTTCCAGAGAAGAATCCCACCCCCCACCTGCTACCATGTAATTATCGGGTGAATTACTCTACGGAGGTCTCTCGGTAATTACGGGAGGAGTCAGAAGCCAGCAGTTCCTCCAGTCATTAGAACTGAGGAATTAGCTTTCATTGTGTAAGCCTGCCGAGCTGCCGCTGCGGTGCCATAGAACAGTCCTCCAGCACACGGCCAGCGGCGCCCCGTGCCTTCTATCGCGCCCCGTGCCTTCTATCCCGCCCGCCTGCCCAAAAGCAGGCTCCGTGCAGGACAGTGGAGCCCCAGGGCACAGCCCTGGATGCCCTCTCTGAACCTCCCCCCCAAGTGGAATGGGTACCTTCAACGTTCAGAATCATATGCTCTCCTGTCACCAAGAGATAGTAGAGTGATTAGAGCAGAGGTCTTGGAGGCACATTTGCCTGGGACCAGCTATCACAGCTAGACGCCTGTTTCCTTCCTCAGTTTCCCCATCTGTAATTTGGGGTGGTTATCAGTATTAAATCAACTAATGAAAGATATGCAAAATCTGGCACAGAGTGAGTCTGAGGAAGGGTTTGCTTCTAAGGTGATGGTGTGTGGGGCCAGAGGCTGGATCCCTGAAATGCTCAGCTAGAGGCAGAGAGGCGGGTCTGGAGCAGGTCATCAGCCAGGGCCGGAAGGGGCGGCAACCACAGAAAGGTGACAAAGGGGGCAAGAGAGGGATGTGGGGGTGGATATTCTGAAAGTGGGGCTCGTGCCTGGGGCTGGCCTGTCACTTCCTACAAGTGGTGCCTGGCTCACTCAAAGGGACCAGAAGGGGCAGTGTCTCCTCCCCATTTCCCAGCAGACTATGGCCAAGACCCCAAACACCTTGAACTCAGCCCCTCTGAAGAGGTAGGCAGGGCTCCATCCGCAGTGGTGGCAGCTCCGTTGAGCCTTGTATTGATGAAGGTCCAGGGGGAGGAGCTGGAGAAGGAGAGGAGCAAAGGAGAGTCTGGAATGTGGGCGGAGAGCAGGGCAGACACAGTCTGTTTGCCAGAGGCTGGCACACCCACTTTGGGAGTCCCAACTCCAGTGTTAATTCTCTGGTAGCCTTGGGCAATTTGCTCTCCCTCTCAGAGCCTCTCTGAGCTCTGGGGCAAAACACTTGCAAAATACCTGCACCTACTTCTAAAGACTGTTGAGAGCATTCAGGTTGCTAATGTGTAATGTGCACATGGAGAGAAAGTGGTCAGCCAGTGCTCCACAAAAACAAAATAAGCCCGGTGTCTCCTCCCTCCATAGCCTTGGGATCTGACTCATCAGCCTCTCAAATTTCCTCCTGTCCTGGATGCACCCTTTTGATAGATTCCAGCCGAGACCAGTTGGGACACCAGCATTCCTGAATCCTTGGGCTTGGAGGAGGCACTGCCGCCAGCTTTGCAGGACCAGGCCTGGCAAAGCCTGGCTGTGGCGTGAACTTCAGGAATCTGGCTTCTCTGCTTTTTGGACACAGCCCTTCCTCCTGCCACCCCACCCCAAAAGGATGCGGGCGTGTTTCTGGCGGTGGGGACTCAGCCTTGTGGCACCCTGTCACGTAGCTGGGCAACTCTGGCCACAGGATTTGATCCCCAAGATGTGCTTGTGAACAAGGAGTGACTAGGCTTTTCGGTCCGTCCCAAACTGGGTTCTTTCTCAAGGCTGGGGATCCATCACCCATGACGTAGGTGATACTCGAGGACCTCAGGGGTTTTGTCAGACTTGTTTCTTACTGGCATTGTCCTCTGACCCCTGCCAACACGCTATTCACACCTCTTCCTTCACACACCCTGTCCCCTCTGCCTTGGGCCTCCATAGCTGCCTGGTGAGCCTCTGCCCATCCTTCCTCCATGGCCTGTACATCCTTCTCAGAGTGCTGACGGCTCTGGCTTCTCTGTCTATTTCTCCACTAGGCTCTCCCAGTCTGCCAGCTTTGGGGGGCAGCGACCCATCTCCGGGGCTCCACAGCTGGCACTGGGTAGGGTCCAGCATGTGTGGGCAGGGCTGACAGAGGAGGAGAGCATGGCTTTGATACCCAGCCTTCTCCAGCCTTGGCCCCCTTCCCCTCCTCTCTCTTCACCTGTCAATCTTGTTCCTTCTCTCCCGAGCAGGGACTCTCTGAGCTTGCTGTGGCCAGCGAATGGCAATCTGAGGCTCCCTGCTGGGCCTCGTTCCTTTTCAACCCACTCTTCCTTGCATCGCTCCGTCATTCTAGTCAGGCCGAGACATGGAGTGAATGAGGCAGCCGCTCATTTGAGCCTGGTACAAAGAGTATTTTGATGTTTTCATTTCTTTCTAGTTAAATAATTCAAGAAAACACATAGATTTGGTGCAGTTTCCAACAGGCTCTCTGACTACTTTTTGAAACTTTGTGTTGGTTAAAAAGTGTATTTGCAGTGGGTGTGATTACTGGTAGAACCCTGGGGTGTGGATGCCGCTCTGCCCAGGGGACTAGCTCATTGCAGCCCCCAGACTCCTCCTTTTCCCTTCTGCTCTGAGTATTTGCCACTTGGGCACACCAGCTCACTAACACACCATGCCGTAGAGTCCTCTAGGTCAGAGCTCAGAGACGTCCAGAGAACAAAGAAACCCAGAGAGCCCTGGGCAGCAGGCAGCGGCCGGGAGCTCTCCGTGGTGCTGAAAAGGGCTCAAGGACCACTCCTCTGCCCCCATACGGAAGCAAGCGAACCCTAGACTGTCTGATGTACTAATATTCATTCTTTTATCCAGCAGATGTTGACTGAGCTCCTAACACAGGCCTTCTTTGTGCTAGGTACTTGGGACACATCTAACATAGTGAACTAAGGCCACTGCCTGCAAGGAGCTCACAGACTGAGGACAGTCAGCAACCTCAGTACAGCATGAGAGGCACTACCATTAAGAAAAGACTGGGCTATGGGAGACAGCATTAGAAGAATGTCTCGTCCGGATTTGGGGGGTGTTCGGAGAAGGCTTCCTGGAGGAGGCGATATTTCAGTTACCATCTAATGGTGATCAGGATTTAGCCAAGCGAAGACAGAAACTAAAGAGAGCTCCAGAGGGAACAGCATATTCAAAGGCCTAAGAGAGGGTTCAATGCAGGGGCTCAAGGATGCAAGCTCAGGGACCGTTTGTACCGCTAACCAGTTGTGCAACCTTAGGCAAAATACTTATCTTTCTGGGTTTCTGTTTTCCCATCTACAAAATGTAATGCAACTGAAAATATATGCTTTTATAGGGTTCTTGTGAGATTTAAATGTTTTTAATAAGTGCTGAGTACTCGAAACTGTGACTGGAATATAGCAAGTAGCGATGAAAGCTGGGTTGAGGGGGACACGGTGGCTGTGCTGGGGAGGATGGGGAGCAGTGGGGCGGGGACTTGAGAGCCAGGCCGGAAGCCAGATTTAGCCTCAGGGCAACTGGGGGTACCAGCGGTTAGCTGTGTGGACAGTGGGCTGGCTGCTAGAGCCCAAAAGTCACTGCAGTGTGGGTGTCTTGGGTGGGGGCAGTTAGGAGGTGTCACTGTTACCTAGACAGGAGCAGATGTGTAGAGGGAAGAGCAGGGACTGGCTGAGGCCACCCCCTATGTTCTAGCTTTGGTGATGGGTGGATGTGAGGGGCAGGTATAACTATGGTTATACATCTTTTTAAAAGGCAGTCGTTATTTTTCACAGCTTTTTTTTTCTTGGTTCCCCAACAACAGGTTTCCTGGAAGAAAATCCCTATTAACAACTAGCATGTATACTTCTATATTCTTCTTTGTGGTATTAAAATCCTGTACAGACATGCATAGCTATACATAGGCACTCACAGAGTGTTTTGGCCATTGTTTTATAAAACTGGGATCATATTATACATACTTATCTTCAAATTGCTTTTCTCACTCAACAATACCGCACAGAAATCCTTTTAAGTCTATTGGTGGAGAGTTAATTAAATTTTTTATAGGTTGCCTAAGATTTCGTGGCTGTACCACTGTACCGTTGCCTGCCTTTTCCCTCTTACCCTGTGTCATGGCCACCTCAGCTCCGGCTCCTCCGTCTTCTCCAAGCCCTGGAACATGACATGCTGTTTCACACCTCCAGGCCTGGGTGCAGTCTGTTCCTTTTGCCCAGCCTGATTCACACACTCACTCCTGCTCATATTCTCAAGGTCCTTCGGCAGCCTGGTCTCCAGGACAGCTGGCCAGTGGGGCTGGGGGTAGGGGTGGGGGGTGGTAGGGGTCGGGCACAGAGGTCGTGGGGGCGGGTGAGTGGACCGTTAACATGGGCCTCCTAAGCAGGCAGAATTTGGTTTTGATCCCAGAGTGGGGGTGCTCCTGGAAGGTTGGAAGCAGTGAGATGAGTTGAATGACTGTGTTAAGAAGGCCCTTTGCCAGCTAGGGGCTGGAGCCTTGTGAGGATCTCCCTGCGAAGCATAGAACCCCAGATCCCTCCTCTCTCTCCTGGACCCCCATTCTGCCACCCCTCTCCTTGCCTACAGATCATCCACTTGCTTCTCCTCCACTGCTGTCAAGATGGGCCTTGGCTGCCTGCTGCCCCCTTCCCAGGCCATGGGGCTTCACAGCCGATCTTTACAGGAAGCAGCCAGACGGTAACAAAGCCATCAGCCACCAAGGCAGGAATCACTGGGGAGTTCTGGGTGGCCCACATCTGCACTGTCTGTCTCCTCACTTCCTCTCTGGCAAACCGTGGTGTCTTCTGCGGTTTGATTTCCAGGGGCAGGCACCCCCACTCAGCCCAGACTTCCACTCTTGGGGTGCTGACAGCAGACAGCAGACAGAAGGTGGCCTCTCTAGTTTCCCAGACTCTGAAAGGTCACTCCTCTGGGCCCTAGGAACACCCATTTCACCCCCTGCTCCCAGATCAGAGTGACACATCAGCAGTTCACAGGCGAAGGTGTCCACCAGATGTGGTAATGTGAGATGGAACCGGGCCAGACCTTTTGTGTAATAGTCCTGTTGTACTTTCTAAGGGTACTCAGGTTTCATGGCATGTATACTGGGTTTCTAGTTATGGTGGGGATATAGAGTTTCCTTTTTCAGTAAATGTATTTACGTGAAGAAAATCTTAAGGAAATACCCACAAGAGGCACTAGCTGGGGCAGGTGACTGAACCCCAAGGAAGGGCACTCTAGGGCACCCCTAGCCTGGGTGCCTGTGGTGTCTTGTGGGAGAAACCCATTTCCCCCCACCCTACACTGTTCTGAAAAGTGATTAAATTGTAGGGCATTCCCATAAAAATCTGAATTTTCTGGTTCTTTTAAAAAATCTGAAAACTGGGCAAAGCTGGGCACGGGCCCCTCCGGGGAGGGGCTCGCTGGCTGGGAGCAGGGTCCCCCAGCCAGGGCCACACACGGTCTGCTGCGGCCGCCCTTGCCAGCTCGTTTCACCGATTGCGTTTCTTGCCGTCCGCGTGGGCATCTGAGGCCTGCGCAGGGGACAGTGCGAGACAGGGGCGTGGATGGTGGAAGCAGGGCCTCTGGGCGTCCTCTTGGGGTCGGGGAACCACGCTCGGCCGCCCTCCGGACTCCGACCGCCGAGAGGGTCAGTGGGCATCAGCGCAATTAATGCCGAACCGGAGGCCTGGATTTCGGTCCTGGCGCTGGCAGCAGGTGGCTAAGGTTCCCTCCTTCCTCTCTGCCCTCTCTCGGCCTCAGTTTTCCCGCTGCACAGCGAGTGGACCCCGGGGGCTGCGGCGCGGCCTCCGCGCTAAGAGCGCTCTGCAGTTGGACCCTCCGGGGGCGGCAGGGGGCGCTCCCGGCCCGCGGGAACGCGCAGCAGCCGCAGGACAAAGGCTGGGGGTGCGGCCGCGGCCGGCGGGGGCTCTCTGACCTGGGCTACCGGCAGCGGCCCAGGGGTGCGCAGTCCCGCGTCGGAGGCGCTCGCTCACCCCTTGCCCCGCCCTGGCCCCTGCAGTCTGCAATCTTTTCTGAGTTCCCGTCCCTCTCTCGTCTCTCTCCGCGTTTCTCCCCTCCCCCATTTCTGCGCGTCTCCCAGTCTCTCCCACTCCGCCTGCTTTGCACCTCTCCTCTCCACCCCTGGGTCTCTCCATATCTTGTTCTGTCTCCGAGTTGCTGTGCCTACCTCGTGTCTTGTCCTCATCTCTGGCTCAGAGAGGGGTGACCTTGGCTCTTGGTGCTCCACGAGTCTCGGAGGGGATCCCTCTCTGTGTCTCTGGTTGTTCTCCCTTCCAGAGGTGGCTCTGAGATGTCCGAGGCGGGGGTCGGGGGTCAGGGGAGCTAGGTGGGCACGCCACACCAGCCTCTACCTCCCACTGCCTGTCACACACGCCCCCCGGAAACAAACCTCTGAGCAGCTCTCTGGCTGCCCACAGACGTCTTTGTGACACACTGGGTCTTACTCGGGTTCCCCCTCTCTCCCCACCATGACCCCCAGAATTACCCAGAAGCTGGGAGCTGGGGCTGGCTTGGCTCACTCTTTGCTGGTTCCAACACCCACAGTTGCAGGCTCCCCGTGGCTGAAGGCACAGCTGGTGTTGAATGGGAAAGGAAGCCATTCGGGACTAAGGGCTGGGGCCAGGGCACCCTGGCTGGCCTCTGCTAGGGCCTGAAAGCCCTTCCCTGCCTAAGATTCTTCCCCTGCCTGTCTCCAGTTCTCCAGCTGAATTATGAAAGTGTGGCATCTGACATTTTCCAGCTCTTATCATTTAGGTTCTAACTAAATGGACTTAAAATCCCACACTCCTGGTTATTACCGCCTTTTAACAGCAGGTGCTTCCTGCACTTCTTAGGGTAGGTATCAGCATGCCTGCTTTCCAGGTGAGGAAGACTGAGGCCCAGAGACTTGGTGCAAGGAAGCAGAAAGGCTGCTGTGCTAGTGGCCAGAGAGCCCCGGGCGCCAGCTCTTGGGACCATAGAAGCACTGGGTAGCCACCCTCCTTTGCTGTGGCCCGCGTGATTCCATTTCTCAGAAGTCTTCCTTGTACCTTGGGTGTGTTGGTTAGAGGCCCTGAAAAGTAGACACCAAGATGATGGAGTTAGAATTGCAAGGGATTTATTTCAGGGAATGCCTGTTAGAAATAAAGGAGAGAGGGAGTGGGGCATGGAGGAGCCTCACACCTCCTCCCAGGTCTGAGCTTTCTGCAAAAGGCGAAGGAAGGAGAGAGCCCTGAGAAGGGCCTGAGCCCAAAGCGTACCTCTGGGCAGGTCAAGCCGGTGTGGTGCAGAGCTCCTAGTACACCGCCACAGCGGGCCCTGTGTTGAGTGGGAATGGCAGGCCCCGCTCCTGTGCACGCTGTTTTTGGCTAGTGAAGCCCATGGCCTTGGTCTACTCCTGGGGTAGGCTATGCAAGCAAAGTGGCTGGAGGCTTTCAGCTAAATGTGCCCCTCTGGGCAGGTTCTCTCTGGATTGGAGAGCTGAGGGGTGCAGTTGCATGGCTGGGACACTATTCCAGAAAGAACATGGGATCCAGAGCCAGCCCGACTTGGTGCTTCCTAGCTGGGAGATCTCGGGAAAGTCTCTGAGCCTCGATGGCCTCATCTATATATTACCAGATGGTTGTCTTAAAGATCTGAGGTCCTGTAGGTAAAGTGTTGGGCAGAAACTTGACAGTAGACACATTACAAAGGTGGCCGCTTTTAGATACTTCTTCTTTGAGGAGTTGGTATATCCCCATCCTCCCCCCAGGAGGGCTGAGAAGCCCCCGGGTGCCACCTGTACCTCTGTTTCCTTATCTAGAAGAGGGGACCCATGACAGTATCCCCTTCACTGGGCTTGTGAATGGACTAGGGTGGGGTGATGTGTGCTGAGCATTCAGCACGCGGGCGGTGGGCAGTCAGGGCTGATTCCCCTCCTTCCTTCTCCACGTATGTCTTTTGGCATTTGCTTGCTCACCGTGACCAGGCACCTGCCAGGCCAAGCATCAGCTCACTTGTCCTCTCAGCATCCTTGGAAGTGGGGGGCAGTGGTGTACTCATTTTACAGGTGGGGAGACTGAGCACAGGGGGTCCAGTGACTATCATACCCAGGGTGTCAGTTAGCAGGTGGCAGAGCCAGGGTTTGAGCCCCCGCTGTCAGGCTTTAGCACTGCCTGAGCCGACCTGGTGGTGACGTTGATGTTGTCTGGGGGCTTCAGAGGGACGGCACATTGACCGGGATGGGCAAGGCACCCTGGCCTCATCACGGGGCAGGGGGCCGCAGGACTTCTCAGGACCTGTGAGATGTGGCCAGAGCTCCAGGCTTGCCCGGGAGCGCTGGGACCCAAGAGACAGCAAGGGCCATGTCCGGGAGCCCTGAAGAGCAAGGACTTGAGGCTTGACCCTGAGGGCAGCGGACGGCTGTGAAAGGACACCCAGTTAGCAGACAGGAGCTGTGAGCTTGGGGCGGTGCCAGGAGTGCGGGCTGCACAGCCAGCCTCCATGCCAGGAGGGGTCAGAGGGGTCCAGCGGCTGGGGGTGGCCTGGAATGACAGGTGCCCTGCCTCATCTCAAATCAGGGTTGCTGCACAGAGAGGAGGAAAAGTTGGGTGGCTGGAGCTGGGAGTTCAGGGGGCCTGGACAATGGGCAGGTGGCCCCTCCTTTCTGCAGGAAGACCCCTGGGTGAGCCTGCTTCCTGCTGGCCTTCCCTTCCTGCCATGTCAGCCCCCATTCGTGGGGAAATCTGGCTTCAGTGGGAGGTGTGGAGAGTGGAAGGTGAGAGGCTACAGCTCTTCGTCTGACTCCCTGGGGCTTTCAGTCCCAGTGTGGTGGGTGGCTCACATGACCTGGGGCAGCGCCCTCCCCTCTGCACCCCTCAGTTTTCTCATTATTAAGATCAGGTATTTTTCAATGCACATGTGTGGAGCTTCTGTGTGCCAGGCACTGTATTAGATGTTAGGGCAAATGAGTCAGATAGAAACCCTTGGTCTAGTGGGGAAGCCAAATGTAAAATATATAATAAAAAAGTAAAATATAGAATACATTAGGAGGCGATAAATGCTAAGAAAGAAATACACAGCAGGGGGAGGGTAAGAAGTGTTGGGGTGCTGGCATTTCAGGTAGCATGATCAGGGCAGATCTCGCTGAGATGTCACTTGAGCAAATATGTGGAGGAGTGAAGGTGTGAATGGGGTAGATATTTGAGGGAAAAGCATTGCAGCCAGAGGCACGGCATGAGCAAAGGTTCTGGGGCAGGAATGTGCCTGGCGTCTCCCAGGAAGAGCAAAGAGACCACTGTGATGGTGCTGAGTGAGGGAGGGGGAGCGGACTCGGACGTGAGGACAGAGAGGTGATGACGGGCTCAGGGCATGCAGGATCTTCCAAGTCATGGAAGATCTTGGCTTTTACCCAGTGACATGAGGCCATTAGGGTTTCGAGCAGAGAAATGCTGGGCTCCAACTTACATCTTAAAGGGATCCTTGTGGCTACTGCATTGAGGGTTGACTGTAGGGGGCTCAAGGGCAGACTCGCGGACTCAGCTAGGAGGCTGTTGCAGTAATGCAGATGAAAGACGGTGCAGGCTCCGTCCAGGGTGGTAGCAGTGGGGGTGGGCAGCAGGGGCCGAATGCTGGGCAAAATGACTTCGTTGAACCACTGAGCTTGAGGATTCAGCTCCTCACTGAGACTTTTCATTTTTCTTCCTCTTGGACGCTCTAAAAATTTCCCATGCTGCTGAACTGGCATTTACATTCTTACTACTCTCTCTCTTGTTCATTCGTTCACTCACTCACACCCTGTTTATCTTCTCCATCTTATGCTAGCCTGTTGATTTAAGTGTTAATTGCTCGTCTCCCCCACTGGAATGTGAGATCCAGGAAGACATGGCCCTTGTCAAAATTGTTCACAGCTGTGTCCCCAGAGCCTAGACTCAATCCCTGTTTGTGAATGATTGAATGTATCTACCAAGAGCCTGATTCTGTTCATGCAGGGAGATGACATGTCCTTGTCCTCCAGGGGCTCCCAGTTGCGTGGGAACTGGCCATGGGCTGGCCATGGGATCAGAGGGGTGTGGAGAAGGCATATGGGGTTTGGGCCAGGAGCAGGAGGGGATGGGGGCAAGCACAAACCTCCATCTTTTTGGGCTATGCAAAAGGGGTCCCTCAAAGGTTGCAAAAGTCAGGAGATGCACATGAATGAAGTGCTGGCTGCGAGCCCACAGGGAGCGGTTATGGGACATGTTGGGAGCTCGGGCCCCATCTAGCTGGACTTCAGGCTTCATTGCTGGAACAGGACAGAACAGGCGCCTGTAGCCGAGCAAAGCCCGTGGCTCCTGCTTTGCACTTGCTGGTCTAAAGCCTCGTCTGCCTTTTAGGCGCAGAGGGCAGCCCTGAGCTGGCACATGCTCACACGTTAGACCCTTTAACCAACTCTGCATGGTCAGTACTGTTGATCACACTGGCCAGTTGCAGGATGGGAAACAAAGAGAGGTTCAACAGCTCACCAAGGTTGCCCAGCCAGAAAAGGATTTGATGGCTGGCTGAGTTCAGAAATAATGTTCCATCTGCTTACAGTGGTGCACAAACATTGCCCCAGGGCTTTCCTTCAAGCCTCTTTTCTTCACTAAGAGGCTGCAGAGACAAACTGCCTTGCCTGTGCGGCCAGGCGCTCTCCCCAGCCCTGGCCCACGGACAGCGGGCTTGGCTGCCCTCGACATCTGCATCTCACACCTCAGCTGCCGCAGATGGCTGCTCAGTGGGGCCGTGCCCACTGTCCTGGTTTCTGAGGGACAGATCTCCAGCCTCAGAGGGGGTCTCTGCAGGCCCCTTGTCCAGGACAAGGCCCCCTGGCAGGCGGCACTTGCAAACACAGCGGCCCTGCAGGGCGGGCCGCACCCCAGATGGCCCGAGTGCTGACATGCGGAAGGAAGGCACCGCGTCTGTTCCTGGATCAACCGGCTGCCGCACAGGAGCTGCTCGAGCCTGCAGGCATCAGTCGGCCTTTCTGCCTAGGCTTGGGCCACCTTCAGCAAGTCACTTCACCTCTCTGGGCCTCAGGGTCTTCGACTGTGAAATGAGGAGGAGTTTGGCTCCATAAGCTCAGAGATGAGCTTCTGGCTCTGACCTTCCGACACCATCCTTGCCCTTGTGCTGATTTCCTTGGTCCTCTTGAATATACATATATATTCATTCTTTTTGCTACCACATCAGAGTGAAATTAGCAACATTTAGCAATTAATGCATTTTCTCTCCAAGACTCAACTCTTAAACAAAATTCTGAGTGTTTGACTTTCATTTTAAATAGGTGGCTGTCAGGAGGAATTACATGGCTCCTAAAGAAACACACAGACGTTATAATTAAAGAGATGCCAATCTTGACAGGTGGTAGGAGAAGAGAGGGGATGTGACTGTGGGAATGGAGAAGGGAGCTCAGGGCCCAGAGGGACGAGAGGACAAGCCAGTGAAGCGACCCCTCTGGGCGAAGAGCTTGGTTTCAGCGTCAGCACCCAGGTGACTGCTGCTAATAACAGCGAGGACAAGGGCAGGTTGGGTGCCTTACACTCTGCAAGGCACTTTCTTCAGGATCCCACGATATTCCAGAGAGGTAGACTTTATCAGTCCTATTTTGCAGGTGGAAAAACTAAGGCCAATAGTCAGAGCCCTTACTGCAGCACAGACTGATAATCCCCCCGCCCCACCTGAGCCCCGCCCCCAGACCAGGCTGGCACAGCCCCCGATTCCGATCCAATCTGAGCCCACCCCTAGCTCTGGGTGACCCAGAGAAAACGCCTCTTCTGCTGGGAGCGCAGCTCCAGGCCACCAGGCCTTAGGGAGGGAGGACCGTGAGGGGTGGCTGGGGGAACCCTGCCGACCTGACGGGAATCAGCCCAGGGAGTGGGGTGTGAACTCTGGCCCAGAAGCTCTGAGGGCACCACCCTCGTGACTGGTCCTGCCTGTTCTGATGCACTGGAGCGCTGGATAAGCGTGGCCCCTTCCTCTTGGATGCTGTCCCCAAGGAAATAAACCACCTTGGGTGGTTCCGAGCAGACCTGCTGTCCACCTGCGGCAGGTCCCTGAGGGGCTGGCTGTCCAAGGAGCAGCCTGGCCTGGACGCCCTGTGTGGCTGTGGTGCGGTCCTCCTTCAGCGCCCTTCACCCGTACCTCCCCGGACTCCGGCTTTGTGTGAGATCACATGGATGAAGGGCCTTTGGCCCAGTAGCTCAGGGAAAGCGAGCCTCCTTCCCTCTTCCCTTTGAATCTTGCCTCTTAGGCTGGCTGGCCTTCCTTCCCCCTGCCTACAGTGCAGGCTCCTCCTCTGACAGGCACCTCATTAGCAGAATCTCTGTAAATAACGCCAACCAGTTAGAGTTACAACAAGGTAGCTCATTAAAGGCACTCTGCTTGTCTCGCTTCCCAATTAGTGTTTCTGCGGGTGCAGCTGCCAGGACTTCGTGTGACAGGGCGCCCTTGGCATGTCATGGGGCCCCAGCCGCCTGGATCACCCCAGGGAGTGGTATTGGCAGCTGCAGGCCTTGAGAAGACAGCGCACCTTCCCCTGCCCTTCAGCAGCCCAGCAGCCCTGGGGGTTAGCCTGAAGGACTGGGAGACCCGCGGGCCCCAGTGCCAGCCTGGGGGAGGGCACAGCTGCTTCGGGGGAGCTGTTTGGGCTGGAGAACCCGACCCCAATCCTGGGCCTCCTATTTCCCCCACCACATTCTCCCTTCCTGGTTTCCACGCCAGATCACTCCATCAAAGCTTAGGGGTCCTGTGTCCCTTCTTCTCAGAGTCTTCCTCTCACCTCCTCCCATGGGTGATCTCAGACTTTCCCACAGCAGCTTCTGGTGACAATATTCTTCCCCTTGGGTGCTGAAGCCATTGGTGACAACAGCAGAGGCAATCTCAGGCCAGAGAGGAAGAGGATACTGTGCCAGAAGAGGCTGTGGGATGCAGGGTGACGATGGCCCCAGGACAAGCCTGGCAGATTGCAATTTTTATCCACTTCTTTTACCCTTGAAGTAACAGGCTCGGAGAGGTTCAGACACTTGCTCCAGATCACACAGCTGGTGGTCTGGAACCTGTCTTGGGAGCTGGGCTCTGATTGAACCCAGTGTTGTTCCCCTAAGCCAGCAGGTTCATGGGAGCAGAGGGGTCCTTCTGTGCCCCCCAAACCCAGCGGTGGGTCAGCCCTGACCCCTGTTCCGTCTTTGCCCCAGCCAGGTTTTGCTCCACCTGACCACACTTCATTCCGTTTTTCATGTTGGGGCTGCACTTTCTGTTTCACTTTGGGGAGGAAACTGCTCCCAATTTCTCTCCCTCTCACTGAATCGATAGCTAAGCTGGGCAAGGCAGAAAATGAAATTTACATTCAATGGTTTCCATGGCAACCACAGCCCCAGACCAGCTTCTCCTGCTCTTGGGGCACCGTCTTCTTAGAGAAGAGCCAGGTATCAAAACCTCAGCTCCCTGAGAATGTGGCAAGGGTTTTAAACAGAACTCGAAAGGGCTCGAGTGCCCCTGACCACCACTTTCTCTGGCTGTTCTGTGGAAGAAGGGAGAGGAGCCCTCTGTTCTTCAATGTGCCGGAGGATCAAATCACTGTACCATCACCCTCAGCTTCACGGTGGTTAACATTTTTTAAGCTCTGCTACATATGAGGCTTTGTGCTAAGCACTAAAGCATTATTTCCTTTCATCTCTGCTTCAAGCTTACGAGGTGGGTGCTCCTGTTATCCCATTTTACAGATGAGGAAATTGAGCCAAGGACATTTTACAAGCCTTGCTCAATGGCTCAAAGCATTAGGGCCCCCAGAATGGAACCTCCATTTGCTTGAGCCCCGGCCCTGTGGTCTGGAGCATTCTGCAAGGGGAGAGTGGCACTTGGAGCGCATACTCGGGACTCAGACGTGAACTGAACTAAGCTTCTGCTCTGCTGCAGTCTGCAGAGAGGGCTGTAGCACCAAGTCTCAGGCACAGGTCTGCAGCCAGGAAGGCCGGATGCCCTTGCACATGTCTGTGCATTGGCCTTCAGCCCTGAACCTGGGATGAGACGTAGTGTCTGCCTCTTCAGGGTGCTGCATGGATGAAATGAGGTACAAACCTGGGAAGCACACAGGGTACTGCCTGGCACACCGCCAGTACTCAGTGTCACTAACTGTTATATTTGCTGCTGGGCTGGGAGACAGTCAGCCATTACCACACAGTGTCTGTGTGTGCTGGAGAGATGGGGAGACGCCCGGGGCTGGAGGACCACAAAGGAGGTAGCTAACCATGTCTGGGGGCCAGAGGGGCTTCCTGGAGGAGGCATGCTGTGGGGAGGGGTGTTGGACATTTGAAGCAGAGAGATTGGCAGGGTGGGAGCAGGGTGTGTGGTACACGGGGCGAAGACTAGTGTGGTGTGGGCACTTGTAATTGCCGC
Organism: Smutsia gigantea; assembly: GCA_032199065.1. Taxonomy (NCBI): domain Eukaryota; kingdom Metazoa; phylum Chordata; class Mammalia; order Pholidota; family Manidae; genus Smutsia; species Smutsia gigantea. The sequence goes on from JAVSCE010009884.1 coordinate 197,538, forward strand.
CAGCTCAGCATCTACTCCTTTTTCCTGTTTTCCTGTTCGAGCCAGTTCTTCTCCCATTCTCAGTCTACACCATTCCCAAGGGGCTGGGCCCATGCATGGGCACACGACTCAGCCCTAACCAGTGAGAGACTTCCACCTCTCCAGCTATAGTGATGGGTTGGGAGGTGGGCACATGGTCCAAGGAGAGCCATCCACAGTCAACATATGTCAGATCTGAGATTTTTGCTGGGGCTGTGAGGGAACAAGACCCCTTCCACTGGCATGGCTAAACTGGTAGAATGCAATCCTGAAGCTGCCAGGGGCTCTGTTTGCCACTGTTAAGGGAGAGCCTACCTGGGAATGAAGCCAGCACGGAGGAAAGTGTAGCTTATTAGTGGCGAGAGATGGATTCTTGGCAGTGTTCCTTGATCCAGCAGTACCTGAAGTCCCAAGGCTCTTCTGGCACTGGAGTCAATAGATCTTTTTATTTAAGCCTGTGTGAGATGGGATTATGCCTTTTACAATGAAAAGAACCATTCTTAATACAAGAAGAGTGAGAAGGAGTGGGCTGAGAGGATGGCAGGTGCCAGGTCACAAACTCCAAGTGTCATGTGGAGGAACTTAAACTTGAAGGTGATGGAAAGCCTCGATCATAAGCAGAGTGCTGATATGATCAATCTGGGCTTTTGAAAGATCCTCTGGCAAGAGTGTGCCAGCGTGACTTACGGCAGGTCGGTGTGGTAGACCAGGTATGGGAAGATGGGTCCGACCTAAGGCAGGATGTGCTAGTTCCCACCACCGCTGTGACAGATCACTGCAAACTCAGCAGCTAAACACAACACACGTTTGTTACCTCACAGGTCTAGAGATCAGCAGGCTCACATGGGTCTCTGAGCCCAAATCCAGGTGTTGGCCGGGTGGCATCCCTTCTAGGAGATCTCAGGGAGTATCTGCTTCCTTGTCTTTTCCAACGGCCTGGATTTCTCGGCTTGTGACTGCTTCCTCCATTTGCAAAGCTCATTTCTCCAACCTGCTTCTGTCATCACATGACCTTCGCCTCTGACTCTGACCCTTCCTCTTATAAGGACCCTTGTGATGACATTGGGCCCACCTGGATAATCCAGGATCGGCTCCTCATCACAAGATTCTTAACTTGGTCACACCTGCAATGTAAGGTGACATTCCCACGTTCTGGAGATTAGAACGTGGACGTCTTTGAGGGGAGATGATTCAGACCGATGCAAGCCGGCAGGGGGATGGAAGGGAGCGATGGATCGGAGAGACAGCAAGGAGGCACAGTGACCAGGAGTCCATGGACGATTGGGGCTAGGTGGTGGGGGAGAGTGTGCTGTTTCCCTGGGCACCCACGGGGGCACCATCTGAAGTTTTCCAACAGTTTTAGAGAAGGCAGCCCGATGTATCAAGTGGGACTAGAGTTTTGCCGGATACATAGGTGCAATGGGTATAGGACAGTACAGGGATGAGGGGTTGGAATCATTGATCCCGGAGTATAAGCAGGGACGAGAGGAAAGTGAAGACAGAGCTGACAAGTCAGAAGGTAGAGGTCAGGAGTAGAAGTAACTCACCTTTGCTGAGTGCCCTGCTGTGAGCTGAGCCGCAGCTCCCCAATGAGCCTCCTTTCCCCTTGGTCTGTGCCCTACTCGTTCCTCCTCTGCTCCAAACCCCACAGCGAATCTCACCCTACTCGGAGCGAAGGCCAGAGCCGACGCTGGCCCCAGGACCCAACACGCTGGGGCCCTGCGATCACTTGGCACGCTCACCTGGCCCTCCCTTCTGCCTCATCCCAGCCACTCTGGCTTCTTCATCATCCACACATGTGCTAGGCTCACTCTGATCCCAGGGCCTTTGCATCTACCAGGGACCCTCCTCCAGATGGCTGCATAACTTGCTCCTTCCCCTCATTCAGGGCTTTATGCAAATGTCACCTTCTCAGTGAGGCCTATGCTGGCTGTCCTATGGGAAACGATAGTGCGGTCCCACACTGCCCCAGCACCGGGGACCGGCTCTACCTCAGGTCATATGCACAGAGCCCACACAGGTGCAGGCTCGAACCACACCCTGAGTCTTTGCAGAATGACCTATGGTCTGTCTGGAGCATGGGAGGATGATGTCAGGAGAGCCACTCCCCGAGGAGGCCCTCTTCCTGGGGCTGCGGTGGGGAGCAGCTTTACACTGCCTCTTGGGTCCCATGATGTGGGGGGCCCTGTCAGAATAGAGCCGCAGAGCGGAAACCACTCAGCGGCAGCAGAAGTCCTCACGTTTGGGTGGCCTACAGCTCCCACTGAAGCCTTTGCACCCTCTGGTTTTGGTGTCACTGTCTCTGGGGTGCAGTGTGCAGGGCAGGACCCTGGGGACCTGGCACCTCCCACACCTCTTCCTTTTGCTGTCTATGTGGGTCACAGACTGTCTGAATCTAAAAGTGGCCTGGTGCGCCTTTACTGGCTGGATCAGTCAGCTCTTGCTGGGTGGGCTTGGCAATCACCACTGTCATACTATGCATTTTTACTTATGTTTCATGATTTCTACCTCCATGAGGGCAAGGATTTTGGCCTCTTTTTCCCCTGCTCAGGCCCAGCTCCTAGACCTGGGGCTGGTACCCAGTAGGTACTCAGTAACTATTTGTTGAACGAATGAAGATGAGTCATCATCAGGCCCATTTTGCAGAGAGGGAAACTGAGGCACAGAAAGGCGGCAGCTAGTCAGTGGCAGAGGTGGGGTGTGAACCCAACTCCAGAGCATGAGCCCTCAGGCTTCCTGTGGGGTGGGGGGCCCTAAAATGTTGGAGAAACAGGTGTGGCAGAGCTGCCTAGGAGGCCCCCAGGAGCATGCGGTATTTGGGTCCAAGGCTTAGCGGGTTTCTGGTGCCGACCCTCAGGGTGTGGCCCAGGGGATGGCAGCTGAGATGGGGCCAGGGTGTCGGCTGAGTCACCAGGTGGAAGGAGGGGCAGGGTGGAGAGGAAGCCTGCAGGCTGGGGCCAAATCCTTGAGCAGAAGGGCCGGAGTGGGACCCGCGGGGGATGGCCCCCCAGGGGAGGGCAGAGGGGCCTGGGACGGCAGCCCTCAGTCGGGTTGCTGGGCAGGCCATTCTCTTTCCAGGGCCCCTTAAATGAGCCACCACAGGGCCAGGCAGGTGCACGCTGCGCTGAGGGTGGGGGGCGCTGTCTGCGCGGGGAGTGGCTTCTCAGCTCCTGCCAGCTGACTCCGGGCAAGACCTGCGTCCCAGCCTTTCAGACTTGGACTTTTCCAGAAAACCAAGAATTCTCAGTGCTAAATGTGAAAACTTGCATTTTCTGAATGTTAACCACAAAATCAATTTTACCCCTAATTTGTTGACTTTCGTATCTGTTCACAGGGAAGAGTCCCCATCCTGCCCTGGTCCGTGTGCCCAGGGTCCACCTCTCCATCTCCCAGCCCAGGGCACCTCCATCATTAGCTTCTGTGACTTCTTTCAAGGCATCATCAGCATTAATGTGCAGATGAAAGTATAGGCTCCTCCACCTCCTCTTTCTCATTAGATAAGAAGTGCTGCATATGTGCTGCTCTGAGCTTACCTCACCTGCGGTGGGGCAGCCCGGAGACCCTGTCTTGTCTGTACATGCAGAGCTGCTGCTGTTCCTCCCCCAGCGCCTTCGGAGTGCATGCGACTGTGCAGAAGGAGGTGCCGCAGTTCATTTACCCCTGTGGCTCTCATCCAGGGGCGAGTTTACCCTGGCAATGTCCGCAGATAGTTTTGATTATCACCACGGGGGTGTGTGTGTGTTTGTGTATGTATATGTGTATATGTGAATGTGATGTGTGTGTGTGTGTGTGTGTGTGTGTGTGTGTGTGTGTGTGTGTGTGTCATACAGAGGTTAGAAGTCAGGGAAGCTGCTAGACATTCTATAATGCACAGGACAGCCCCACAACTCAGAATTATCTTGTCCGGCTGTGATGGGCGAGATCACATGGCAGAGTAGGAAGACCCTGAGCTCACCGATTCTCACGGACACAGCAACACTCATTCTCTGAGAACAAACTAAGCCTAGTAGAACATATCTTACACACGGATACTATAAAGAACAAACCACATCAAGACAGGTAGGAGAGAGGTTGAGACGTGGTCTAGTCAGGACCTACACCCCTGGCGCAGTGACCACAGCGGGACAGGTACCATGACCAGAGAGGCCCTTCCTGAGGGAGGAAGGGGCCAGGCCGTGCATCAGGCTCCCCAGTCCAGGGGGCCCGCACTGGGAAGATGAACCCTCAAAACACCTGGCTTTGAAAACCAATGAGCCTTATGTCCAGGAGAGCCAAAGGGCAGTAGGAAATCAAGACTCCACTCTTAAAAAGCATGTACACAATCTCACTCGCTCCAAGTCCCAGTGCAGAGGCTATGGTTTAAAAAGTACTTGGGTTATACATGATGGGCATTCATTGACTCATATTAGGGCATGTGCCAGAGGGGCAGGGATCTGTTGGAACATTCTCTGTGAATGGAAGTGCTGGAAGTACCATTTTTCTCCACTCCCCTTGTACGTAGCCGGCTCAGTGCAGCTGGGTGCTATTTCTGCCACTCTCTGTCTACTGAGCGAGCACCACCTGCCCTGTCCTGCTGTTCCTCTGCAGACTCCCCTGCCTAACTTGCCCACCCTTCTCCCAAGCAGCCTCTCTCCTTGTCACATGCAGCAGGTTGCCTTGCTGGCTCTGGAGTCCCTCCCAAGCAGCCCCCTGCCCTGCTATACCTGGTAGCCAGTCTTGGCCAGCCCCAGAATCTCCCTCACCTAAGTGGCACTTGTCATGGAGTGTTAGCTCCATGTACTAGAGTGCCTGCAGTAGCTGAATCTGGTCTCAGCTCGATGGTCTGGCGGACAGCCTAGCTCACCAGCATGCCTGTAGCAGTTGTAGCCAGGCCTCATAAACAGCCATACTGGAGACAGCCCCACACAACCAAGTCTGCATCAGTTGCAGCCCAGCCATAACAGGAGGGTGCATGCATCCTCCACAGGGAATACCCCTGGAGCAGCTAGCTCAGGTGGAGCCAGAGGGTTTGCATTATTAGACCCCATAGGACTCCTTCTATGTAAAGTCACTCCTTCAAGACTAGGAGACATAACTGATTTATCCAATGCATAGAAACAGAGAGTTGGGCAAAATAAGGAGACAGGAATATGTTCCAAACAAAAGAACAAGACAAAAATCAGAAAAAAGAAGAAGAAGAAGAACAACAACAACAAATAAAACAGAGATAAGCCAGATAGAGAGATAAAGATTCAAAGTAATGGTCTTAAAGATGCTTACTGAACTCAGGAGAAGAATGAACACAATGAGAACTTCAACAAAGAGATAGAAAATATAAAAAAAATACCAATCAGAGCTAAACAAATAACAAATGAGAAATACATAAGAGGGATATCAACAGTAGATTAGATGATGCAGAGAACAGTTCAGAATTCTGGAAGATGGGGTACTGGAAATTACAAATTTTGAACAACAAAAAGAAAAGAGTATTTAAAAATGAGAATAGTTTAATGGACCTCTGGGACAACTTCAAGCATACTAACATTGATGTATAGGGATCCCAGAAGGAGAAGAGAAAGAGAGAAAGGGTCAGAAAACCTGTTTGAAGAAGTAATGGCTGAAAACTGCTTTAATTTAGAGAAGGAAACAGACATCCAAGTCCAGGAATCACAGAGTCTCAAATGAGATGAATCCAAAAAGACCCACTCCAAGACACATTATAATCAAAGTGTCAACAGTTAAAGATAAAGAGAGAGAATCTTAAAAACATCAAGAGAAAAACAAGGGAACCTCATAAGGTCATCAGTTATTTTTTCAGTAGAAACTTTATAGGCCAGAAGAGAGTGACACAATGTATTCGAAGCATTGAAAGGGAAAAAGCTTAGAATGAGGAATACTCTACCCAATAAGGATTTTGCTCATCATTGAAGGAGAGAAAAGGAGTTTCCCAGACAATCAAATGCTAAAAAATTAATTACCACCAAAGTAGCCTATGAGAAATGTTAAGGGACTTCTGTAAATGGAAGAGAAAAGCTAGAACTAGAAATAAGAAAACTATGAAAGAAAAGGAAACTCACTGGAAGGTAAACGTGTAATAAAGGTAGTATATCAACCATCTGCATAGCTGGTATGAAGATTAAAAGACAAAATTAGTAAAATCATCTAGACCTATAATAATTAGTCAAGGCATACTCAAAATAAAAAGATGTAAAGTGTGTCATGAAAAACATAATATGTGGTGGTGGTGGGAGTAGTAAAAATGTAGTGGAAGTCGTAGCCACAGCAATCAGTCAAGATAAAGAAATAAAAAGCATCCAAATTGGTAAGGAAGAAGTAAAACTATTGCTATTTGCAGACAACATGACACTATACATAGGAAACCCTTAAAGACTTCACCAAAAAAAACCTATCAGAATTAAAGAATTCCATAAAGTTACAATATAAAAAAAATAAATAACATTAATCTGTTACATTTCTATACACCAGAAATGGATCAGAAAGAAAAATTAAGAAAACAATTCCATTTAAAAATGCATCAAAGAGAATAAGATATCTAGGAATATTTAACCAAGGAGGTAAAAGACCTGAACTCTGAAAACTGTAAGACACTGATGAAAGAAATTGAAGATGATACAAATAATTGGAAAGATACCCCAAGATAATGGATTTAAGGAATTAATATTGTTAAAATGTCCATACTCCCCAAAGCAGCCTACAGATTCAATGTAATCCCTATCCAAATACCATTTTTCACAGAACTACAACAAATAATTCTAAAATGCATATGGAACCACAAAAGACCCTGGATAGCCAAAGCAATCTTGGAAAAGTAAAACAAATCTGGAGCTATTATGCTCCCCAATTTCAAACTATACTACAAAGCTATTGTAATCGAAGCAGTGTGGTACTAGCACAAAAACATGCACAGATCAGTGGAACAGAATAGAGGGTTTAGCAATAAGCTCACATTCATACAGTCAGTAATCTTCAACAAAGGTGGCATGAATATACAATGGGGAAAAGACAGCCTCTTCAATAAATGGTGTTGGGAAAAATGGACAACTACATGCAAAAGAATGAACCTGAACCACTTTTTTATACCATATACAAAAATAAACTCAAAATGAATTAAAGACTAAATGCAAGACCAGAAACCATAAAACTCCTAAACCAAACATAAGGAATAAACTCTTAGACACTGGTCTGAGTGATATTTTTTTGAGTCTGTATCTTCAGGCAAAGGCAACAAAAGCAGAAATAAACAAATAGGACTACATCAAACTAAAAAGTTTTTGCATAATAAAGGAAACCACCAATAAAACGAAAAGGAAACCAGCTGAATGGAAGACGATATTTGCAAATGATATAACTGAGAAGGGGTTAATAACCAAAATATATAAAGAACTCTCACAACTCAATATAAAAAAATCCAATTAAAAAATGGGCAGAGGGCCTGCATAGACATTTCTCCAAAGAAGACATACAAATGGCCAGCAAACTTATGGAAAGATACTCAACATTGCTAATCATCGCTAATCACTAATCATTTGCAATGCAAATCAAAACCACAGTGAATTATTACCTCACACCTGTCAGAATGGCTATTATCAAAAAGACAAAGAACAGTGGTTGGTGAGGATGTGGTGGAACAGGAACTCTCATGCACTGTTCGTAGCAATGCAAAATGATGCAGCCATTATGGAAGACAGTACAGAGGTTTCTCAAAAAATTAAAAATATAACTACCATGTGTTCCAGCAATTCCACTTCTGTTATTTATCTGAGAGAACAAATGCACTAATTTGAAAAGATACATGCACCCTTGTGTTTATAGCAGCATTATTTATAAAGCTGAGATATGGAAGCAACCTTAAGTGTCCATTGATAGATGAATGGATAAAGAAGAGGTGGTACATATATACAATGGAATACTACTCAGCTATAAAAAAGAATGCAATCTTGCCATTTGTGACAACATGATGGACCTAGAGGGCATTATGCTGAGTGAATAAGTCAGACAGACAAAGACAAATATGACATGATATCACTTATATGTGGAATCTAAAAACAAATGAACAAAGAAAATAAACAAAACAGAAACAGACTCATAGATTCAGAGAACAATCTGGTGGTTGCCAGAGGAGGGTGGGGGAGATGGGCAAAATAGGGGAAGGGGATTAAAAAGGTACGAATTTTCAGTTATAAAGTTAATAAATCACGGGTGTAATGTATAGCATAGGGAATATAGTTAATAACATTGTGAGAACTTTTGTGTAGTGACAGAGAGTAGCTAGATTTATTGCGATGGTCACTGTATAATGTATATAAATGTTGAATCACTGTGTTGTACACTTGAAACTAATATAATATTGTATGTCAACTACACTTTATAAAAAAGTTTAACTGTCCAGTTTCAATAGTGTTGAGGTTGAGAAATGCTGACTTAACTCATCTAGGTTTGCCATATTCAGCAAATGAGATGATAGGACCTACTGCCTGAATGTATACTTACACTAAAAAAACATTTATCACTTATCTGAAATTCAGATTTCAATGAACATCCTGTATTTTATCTGGCAACCTTAAACCCAGCCCCTATTGTTGGAGGCACGGGTTATCTCCAATCTTTCACTAGCACAAATAGTGTAACAGTAAGTGTCATTGTAGATCTCATTTTGTTCTTGTGAAAGTATATTTCTAGGATAAATTCCTCAAAGTGGAATTATTAGAGCAAAGATCAAAATTTTTAATTTTGTACATTTGTAATTTTTGTCCAATATCTTTTCATTTGGGTTGTATGAATTTGTATTCCTACCAGCAATGTATGAGAGTGCCTGTTTACCAACAGCTTTGCCAACAGAGTGTACTATAAAACTTTGGGATTTTTGCCATTTTGATTGGTGGGAAATGTGAATATTTTCAAAACATTGTGAGCAGATACAGGTGGAAAGTGTAAATAAGAAAAATTTGCCAGATTCAGCCCATGGCAAGCCAATTTGCTGTGTTCCCTGTATGCCTCTTATCTCCAACTTTTACTATAGCTCTGTGAAATGAAACTTCCAGCTCAGAGAGGTTAAATAACCTGCCCAAGGTCACACAGCTGGTGAGTGGTGGAACATGTCTATGATGTCCCAACCATGCTCATGGTGGTTTAGGATGTGCCCAGCAAGCTCACCTTCTCCTCCCAAGTCTCACTTGAACCTCCTTCTGGTTGCATTATCGATCAGATCACCCATTTAGCGGAGCCACTTGTCGAACACACATGGCATTAGCAGCTACTCTGGCCCAAGAGGGAGTGTGGAGGACCTTGTTGAAGGCTGGACAGTCATGTTTGACTCAGCTAATTGGTTAAATAGATTCTTCTACATGTGCAGCATTGAGCTTTCTGCTTCGATAAGGCATAATATTAATTTTAATTAAACCTCTGAAGGCTTGGCCAGATATTTCCATTTTCTGAGCATGTCCCTTGATCACGGAGTTTATATTCCCCTGGGACAAGGCCACTGGTAAGAGCTGTCCTCCCTCAGGATCTGCCTCCACTTCCTTCCCTGAGCAGGGGAAACCCCTGGGGAGAGAAGGTGTCAGGAGAGGAGAGGGAGGAAATGCATGTGAATTGAGGACCTACTATGTGTTGGGACTTTCCACACATTGTTTAATTTAGTAACAAAATGCACATTTAAATCCCTGCTTAGGAACTGTAAACACCAATCAGAAAATTAAAAGGTAGGGTGACATAGCTGCCAAGTGTGGGGTCAGGACCTGCCTGACCTCAAAAGTCGTGATGGTGACATCTGCACTTTGGGGCCACCTAGCACCCACTCCTGCCTTCTGGTAACAACACTTTGATTTTCCTTTCGGGAGCTGCCCTTCCCCACTCAGTGCAAGTCTGGTTGAGCTGACACAGCCCAGCCCTTCAGAGCACTTCATCCCTCCACCAGACCCCTGGGTCAGGGGTGGACATGTGACCCCTGTCTGCCCCTGAGGTTTAATGCTGGGACTTTGTTTGATGGAGTTGGGGGAAAATAACACTGTCTTTGATGGAGTTGGGGGAAAATAACACTGTCTTCCTAGCTGAGTCAGGAACTGGCAGAGGCCCCCTGTGGAGAGTGGAGCCGGCACTGGGGCGGGCGGGGCCGAGAGAAGGAGGAAGGGGGGCGGTGGATGCGATGCCACTCAGCCACACCCGGGGGTGGGGGGGAGACCACCCTCAGTCTTTTAAGTTATTTAAACCCGTAAATTAGTAAACTCTTTTCCCTTTTTCTCATCCCCTTCTCTCTCTCCACTGCCCCTGCCTCTCCTCCCCTCCTTTTCTCCTCCTTCTCCCTGTCTCTCACCTCCCGTTCCTTCCACCCTCTCTTCTTCTTCCTCCTCTCATTCTCCATTGTCTCCTCCTTTTTGCATAAGCCGTTTTGAAGGACTTAAACACATTCCACTTTCAGCTCCAGCTCCTAAGAGGTGGAACACAATGAGAATGAACCTCCAGTCCGCTGTCTCAGACCCAGCTTCCTGCCTTACCTGCCCCTGGCTCTGACCTGTCTCCCTGCGATGGCCCAGTTCTCGGTTCCTCTAATCTGTGTTTCTGCTGTTAGGCTTCTCCCCTGTTGGGGGCTTGGGCACACGCCTCTGGCCTCCTCCTGCAGCCCTGCAACCTCTGCCTTTGGCCCTGGCATCCTTGCTTCAGAAGCCGGGAGTCCCCCCATGCTGGAGCTCTTGGAAGAGCGGGAGCTCCCTTTGGCATTGAGCCCAGACCTAAGGCAGCAGGAGGGGTCCAGCTGCCCAGAGACTGCAACAGTGAGAGAAAATTTAACACTCACACATGCCTGTGTGAACACACTGTGCACACACACAAACACATGTCCCTGCTATATCCATTTGTGCGCATATCTGGGAGTCTGGGAGTCACACTTAGAAAAACGATGGGGGTTGTGTGACTTCTGTTTGCAATGTCTTCCTGAATTACCTGAGTTTTCTAAAGTGACCATTCATTATCTTTGCAAATTGGAAAAATATATATTCATCATTGTACTGTTTAAAAGTTAATGGCAAATGTAAAACTTGTGAGCAACTGCAAAAACAATTGTAAAAAATTTCAAATGAAATTTAATCAACCAACGCTCCCCAGAGTGAAGGGGAGTACTCATGCTCTCACGGCTATTCCCGTAGGAGACACAATCAATTCTCATAATTTTTACCAATCTAGGGGACAAAACCTGGAATTAGGTTTTTTGATTTAATTTGTAGGTTTTCTGATTAGTGAGACTCAGCTTCTTTTGTTTATGCTTGTTTGTTTTTCCCTGTATGGGCATTTCCTGTTCATATCTTTGCCATTGTTTCTGCTGGGCTGTTTGTGTCTTGCTTATTATGTGAGGAGTTCTTTATCTCTTGTGGGTATTAGTGCTTTTCCTGTAATAAATGTTTTAAGTGTTGTCTCCCAGCCTGTCATTTGGGTCTGAAATCTGTGTACGGTGTCGCTTCCCATGTAGAGCTTTACACTGTGTGTACTCGTCTTTGGTCTTGCTTAGAAAGGCTTTCCCTGTTCCAATTCAACCGATTTGTGCCACACTTTTTCCTCATGGATTCTTTGTGTTTGCAGCTGTGATCTATCTGAAATTCATTGTTGTACAGGCTGGTGTCTCGCCAATGGGCTTCAGCCCTGGGCAAATTCACTATGGATTCAGTGAGACTGAAAAATGACAATGGAATGTTCTTGGGGTGAATGGGTTTATACCCAACTTTATTCCCATGGTGGCAGGTCAGTCACTAGAATTCACTCAGAGCAAGTCTGCCTGCAGCAAGCTGGTCTTACCCTCGGGGCCTCTCTGCCCTGCATCCATCTCAGTCTCTGTCCTTGGTGCTGCCACCTCTCCAGCCTCTGCTCTCCTGCAGCCGTGCAGCTGTGCTGCCCAGAGCACTGGGCGGAGCTCTATATATAGAGTCAATAGCCATGTATTGCCCACACGTGTGCAGTGAGCAAGCCGACCAGGGCCAGGTGAGAATCCTGGCCTCAGGAACCTTCCTTTATCCACAGCTGGGAAGTAGAATGCCGATTTTATTGTGTTCACAATTCCATACAGTCACCAAACTGTTCTGAAGAAATTTCTGTGGTATTTCATTGCTGTTATTATTATTAATTATTATTAATTCTTGTGCCTTCTGCATGAGATTCAGGAATCAGCTTGTCAAGTTCTACAGAAAAACTTTGTTGGGTTTTGATAGCTGTTTGTGGGGAAAATGGAAGTTCCTATGGCCAGGATCCTCACCTGACCCTAACTACTTGATGATGTAACTGGCCTGTTGCTAGGCTACTGCTTCCACACCCTAGGCAATGAGCTATTGTTGACTGAGTCACTATATAAAGAGCTCTGCCCAGTGCTCTGGGCGGAGGCAGAGATGAAGGAGGGTTGCGGACCTGCAGACTGCTGGACGCGACATGATCCTCATGCTGGACCCACCTCAGGGAGAACAAAGTCAGGTAATAAACTCTTTTACCCCAAGAACATTCCATTGTCATTCCTCAGTCTCACCAAATCCACAGTGAACTTGCCCTGGGCTGAAACCCTCAGGCAAGACACTGTTACATGGACTTAATTTATTAATGACTATATTTATTGATTACACACCCAGGGTAGGGCCCTGAGTTAATCACTACTCCTCATTTCATGACCTGCTATCATCGTCCATGCACTTTTTCTCATTTTATATTCATTATTTTTTCCTTTTTCCCCTGAGCCCAGCTCCTACTAATTTGATAACTGTCTTTAGATAGTTATTAATCCCTATGAAATATTTAATATCACTATGTGTCAACTTACTATGCATTTTTGTCCAATCAGCATGATGGGAAACAAACGTTTTAAAGCACGTCCATGCGGCAGTCTGTATGTAAAATCACTTGCTTCCAGCAGCTGCGTAGTATTTCCTTGGCAGCATGTATCATAGTTTTCTTAAGCAGTCCCCCAGTGATGGGTGTCATGGTGCCTCCAGCCAACTGAGGCCACAAACAATGCTCAGATGAACTTCCTCGCCTGGGTCCTCCTGTGACTATCTGCTCACATTTCTCGAGGGCCTGCAACCAGGAATGGGCTTGCTGCATCACTTAATTTTCATTAAACACTGTCTGATTGCTCTTCAGATTGGCTGCACCCGTTTTCACTCCCACCCAATGCTGGGTCTTCCTGATTCCTTGTATCTTTGTCAATGCAGGATATTTTCTGACTTCCTAATTTTTGCCTCTGTGATGGGGTAATTGTCTGAATGTGCATTTTCTGATTACGAATGAAGTTAAGCATCTCTCCATGTACTTAAGAACTATTTGGGTTTCCCTTGCTGTGAGTTGCTTAATCATATCCCTTATCCTTTTGCTGTGAGGTTGATTATTTTGTTGTTAATTTGCAAGAGCTCCTTGAATATTCTTGGGCCTCAGATACTCTGCAGTTTATCACTTGGCTGTATCTTTGTCTATGTGTCTTTATGGAATAAAAATGTTTCATTTTGATATGGTCAAATATATACATTTTCTACTTTATGATTTATGCTTTTATGTCTTGTTTAAGAAGTCTTACTTCATCCTTAGGTCACAAATATAGTCTCTGTCATTGCTTTTTCTATTAGCTTTACAGCTTTATCTTTTGCATTCCAGTTCGCCTTAACACTTGATCAATGTATACTTTGAATATGAAGTTCCCTTTAGTATATGTTCCAAGTTAGGGATTCAACTTTATTTTGCCACATATAATGAGCCCATTTCTCCACTACTGTCTTCAGCGCGGTCTTGAACAGAAGTGCCTGGACAGGCATCCACGACTGATTTCTGATCTTAAAGAGAAAATATCTAACGTGTATATAAAGGATGGAGGCCTGTGGGTCTGGGAGTGCAGACCTTGTCAGGTTGAGGATAAAGTTCTTGGAGTTCTTGTCATGCCTAAATAGGTATTGGACATTAATAAATGCCATTTCTGTGTCTATTGAAATAATTGTGTGACTTTCCCCATAGGCTATGAATGAGTGGATTTCATTGGTAGGTTTTCTAATAGTAAACTATCTTTCCATTTCTACCTACAGGTATGCTACTTTTTAAAAACGAATTGTTCGTTCAAGTGTGACTTGCATATGGGAGACAGATGGAATGAGAAATGAGCACGATCGGGGAGCAACGTCCTGGTCTAGATACAGACACGACCACCTGTCCCCTCCCAGGCTTCGCCTTGCGGGAGGTACCACCACCCTCATTTCTGACACCACTGATGACTTCTGTCTGCTTTTAAATTTTATATAAATGGAATCATAGGATGGATTCCATTAAAATATGCTATTGGGCTTGATGAGTAAATACTAGAGTTAACGCAAATCTTTGTGTGGCATGGCTCTGAGGTTTTCCTCTCTTGTCCTGTCTTTATCCAGTTTTGGAGCCAATATTATTTCTGCTTTGTGAAATGACCAGGGCAGCTTTCCCTCTTTTCTTAGTTTCTGGAACAACTTGCCTGTTATTGAGATTTTCTGCTCCTTGAAAGTTCAGCTCAACTCACTCGTCCACAAATGCGTTTGTCCTGAGTTTCTTGGGAAAGAGCGTACTTGATACTATTTTAGCTTCTTCAGTGGCTGTTGATCTATTCAAGCCTTCTATTTCTTCTTGCTCCAATTATGGCATTTTATACTTTGTTAGAAATTTATCTATTTTGTCCAGGTTTTCAAATCTGTCCGATTTATAGCTGTTGATAATATTCATTTACCTTGAAATTTTTTCTTAATGTGTGTAGTTATTTTCTCTTTTTTTGTTCTGTATTTCATTTATTTGCAATTTTCTCCCCATTTCAGAAATGTGGGAAATTTAAAAAATTATCCTTTTGTTCCTGATCTGAGTTCATCACATTATGGCTGGAGAATGGGTCAGATGATATTGATTTCCTTTTTAACGTAGGGAGGCATCATTTGTGCTTTGATACATGGTTGATTTTGTGAATGTTTCACATGGCCTCCAAAATAATACATTTTCTCTTCATTGGGTAGAAAGTCTCACATATATAAATTTATCTCTTTCTCTGTATAAGTATATATTTTCTTATGTTTCCTGTTTGGCGGATCGATCCCTTCTCCTGAGAGATGTGTTAAAATTCTCAACCACAGTTTTGGAGTTCTCTATATTTTGCCATAGTTCTTTCAGTTGTTATATGTTTTGAGGCTGTATTTTGGGTGAACATATGCTCACTATTATTGTTATATATTCTCAATCCATTGTTCTTCTTAAACAAAATAAAATGTCCTTTTTGTCCCTTATGAAATGTTTGCTTCGTATCCTGTTTTTTCCCCCGTCTGATATTAAAGTTGCTAGGCTCAACTCTCTTTCTCCTCATTTGCCTGTTTCGGTTTCTTCCATCCCTCTCATTCCATCTCTTTAAGTGTGTCTTTGGCAGAATCCATACCACTAGACTCTTTAAAAATCCCCCAATGACTCTCTGTCTTCTGTTTGGTGCAGTTACCCTATTTATGCTTAGTTTAATCACTGTTTTATTGATATCTATGTTTCCCCAATTCTTTTTGTTTGTTTGTTTCTTATTTTTCATACTTTCCTTTTTCTTAATGTTGCCAGATTTCAACAGATAGATCCTATTTTCTACGGTTGATTTGAAAGATGGACATTCCGTCTTAATCTTTCCATGCTTAGCCCTGGCACTTAAGAGTCTGAATGTTTTGCCTCGTGCATGTTATCAAAGTAGCTTCGCTTCCAAGGGGAATGTGAGCTCCAGAGAGGAAAAGGCAGCACCCTGGTCACCTGAGGACCAGGGTGGATGGATGAAGAAGGCCGCCCACAATTCCTCCTTGGCTGCACCAGTAGGGTGCCCCTCAAACCACGAGGTGGAGGCTTCTTCCCTCTAAACCTGGGCTGGCACGTTATTCCTCTTGGCCCATAGAATATGGCAGGATGACATTGCGGGCCAGCTCGTGAGAAAACATAGAGCTTCCCCTGGTTCCTTTGGAATTCTAGCGTTCCAGCCCTCTTGGACCCTAACTGTCCTGCCGTTGGAAGGCATGCCCAGCTGACCTGCCCACCCACAGCCAGTATTGGTGGCTAGCATGGAAGGGCACCACTCCAGGCATCCAGGCCTCTGTGGCTCCAGCCACTGTCCATGTGCATGTGCATGAGGGACCCCAGGGAGACCTGCCCAGGTGAGCCCGGTCAGCCTGTGCGACCACAGAAACTCCCAGTAAATTGTTATTTTATGGCACTGAGTTTTAGGGTGGCTTGTTACACGGCATTAGGTGACCCGAGCAAGCGCTATTAGAAACCAGCCACTTACACCTAACTTCTGCCCCTCCTGTTGTAATGCCCTGGTCCCCAGCGTGAGGGGAGGGAGTGAGAATGGCAGGGGCTGGCCTCCTTTTGCTGCGGCCCCGCACTGCCGTCAGGAGGGAGCCCTGCTCAGAGCTGTTCAGCCGGGGTGGGCGTTCCTCGTAGTTTCATGCGGGCTCCTCGGAGCCACCAGCCTCCCTTTCTCTTCTGCGGCATCCCTAGGGCTGAGTTTGGGGCAGCAGGAAACCAGCAATCCGAGGTTGGTATCTTGTTTGTGCTGAATTTATGGACTCCCTAGGGGAGAATTGATCTCTGTGTCCAGGAACCTAGGACGTCTCTCTATTTATTTAAGTTTTCCTTTATGTAAAGTGTGATCATTTTGCGTGTATGGGTCTTGCTGCACTTATTAGTAACAACTCTCTATGTTTTGATTTTTTTCTGCGAATGCGATACATTTTTAAGTCCCAAATATGTTGTAGTGTCATGGCTATTGAGGTGGACTCAGGGCCATTTGCTGAAATCTCTTACCTGTTCTCTCAGTTGTTCTGGGTGAGCACCTATATTATTTGCAAACAATGACACTTTAATTTTTTTCTTTCCAGAGACTTCTTTCTTGAGCTTATCACCTGATCCCAGGGTCCAGGGTTCGGAGTCCCAGAACATTCCCTCCGTTGGTCCTGGCAAGCCGCCGGGGCCGGCCCATTCCCAAGGTGAGGAGCTCAAGACTGAGACACCCTGTTGGGCTGCTTTCCCCAGGGCCTCCTGAGGTGGTAGAATAGTTGGGGTGGAAGAGGACATGCTGCTATTTTGTTCCTGACTCTGGTGAGGATGCTTCTCAACTTCCAGTTGAGTACCAAGTTTGCTCAAAGTTTCTAATAGACAACCTTCTAAATTAAGGAATTTCTGTTCTGTGACTGGCTTGTTAATGGTTTCATGTCAGAAATGAATGTCAAATTTTATCAAAGGCTTCTTTGAGGGTATCCATAGAACTGGTCAAATGAGTTTTCTGTTTTAGTCTGTTAATACCGTCGCTAATATATTCACCATGTCGAGCTATCTTTTGCTTTCTGGATTACATACGATTCAGTCATGATCTGTTGGTCTTTTGCTTATATTGTGGCTGTAACTATTAATACCTTATGTTTTGGGGACAATTTTAATTGTGATATGGGTTTACATATTTCTATTTTTAAAATATCTTCACTTAGTTCTCTTGGAAAGAGGTGGAAAGTTTTCTATCTTCCTCCATGCTCTCAAAACTATGTATACAATTGGAAAAATTAAAGAACTTTCTTTTATAAACAACTTTTAAAAGACAAACCAAAACTATAATAAAAATTACTTGAAAATGAACAACAATAAGAGCATGAAATACCAAAATTTGTGAGCTATTGCCAAATTAAAGCGTGCAATTACTTGAAAATAAGAATGCATTTATTTGGAAACAAAAATGGCTGAAAGTAGTGAAGTTAGCCGAGCGTTCTTCAAGGCACACTTTAAAATAGAGGTAATATTTTATACTCTAGGGATGAGTATATAAATAGATATGTAATACAAAAAACGGGGCTGAAAAATATACTTCAAACTACTCACAGAGGTTAGCTCTAAATAGGAGAATGAAATTGGAGAAAATGAAAATAATGACAAAGAGAAACCCATTTTTATGTTTGATTCTGTAAAATTCTGTGTTGATTGACCCTTGTACAGGGAGACTATATTTTTGTATTGCCTTTATTTTTTAAAAACATTTTTTTTAAGTTAAGACCATGCCAGCCACATCTTCCAACCATAATGGAAATAAAACTGGAAATAACAAGAGACTAGCACCCTCAGTCCTGTCCACTTGGAAATTTTAAAAACAAATCTAAATAATGTGAATTAAACCATAAATCAAAACTGCATCACTAACTCTTTAGAAATGAACAGTAATAAAGGCATTACATATAAAAACCCACAGGATACCGCCCAAGACCTGTGTACTTAGAGGAAAACAAACAGCTTTAAATGCAGTCATTAGAAAAGTGGAAAGAATGAGAAAACAAGGGACTGAGCGTCCACCTCAGTAAGCTGGGGAAGGGATATCAAAATACATCTGAGGGAGGCAGACCGAAGAAATTAATGAAGAAAAGGAGCAGAAATTAATGAAACAGAATAAAACAACAGTGAATCTGAGCTATGAACATGAATAATAATTCTTTGGAAAAATTGGGAAAAGCAGACAAAACTAGCAAGGTCGATCAGGAAAACTTCAGTAACCATAAAAATGAAGATGGGGGGTGGTAGATACACAGACGTATTAAATGTTAGAAAATACAGTTTTTTGCCAATAAATTTGACAATCTAAAGGAAAATGAACAATTTTTAGGGAAAAGCATATATATTTAAAGTGTCAGATGTTGCCGCTTGGCCCACCTGACCTCCACCCAGTCCCTGCTGACCTGCCTCTCTCTGTCCCAGAACTGTTGGAAAGCTAAAAACGACATTTTCCATGTGCCCCTGCAGTTAGAGTTGGGCACATGACCTGTACCAACGCAGGACTCCTGGGTGGAAGTGAGGAGCAGGGGGCCGACTTGTGCAGGGAGACCAGCTCTTATGGCAGAGGCATTTGGTTCTGCCAGCGCAGCGGTGGCAGGGGAGCCCGTGGTGGGTGGTGGGGCCGTGGGGTCTTTGCTAGGACAGTCTTTTGTAAGGGTTGGGAATTTCTTCTCACTCTGTGTATGCCCCTTGCCCTCCCAGAAATTCAGGAAGCTCGCTAAGCCCTGTAGTGTAGTTTTCTGCCTTAATTAACCACTTGTGGTCTATAAGCAAGAACTCTGACTAATACACCAAAATTGATTCAAGAAGAGGCAAGTTAAAAAAAAAACATCTGTTCAAAAAAAGAAACTAAATCATAGTGCAAAACAAAAAAAAAGAAAAAAGAAAATAAGGAAGAGAATAAAGATGGCATCAGGTCAAGACAGTTATAAAACTGGGCAAGTTCTACCAAACCTTTACAAAACAGATAAATTTGGAAATCCTGATTTGTAGGTCTGATCTCCCAATTTTTATGTGTTGTTAATGAATTCGAGTTTATAACAGCTTGCAGGCCAATGAGGTGTAGGCAGAACAAAACAGACCTCTAGACTGGAATTTGCTTGTGGGCGTCACTGGTTTGACTCTTTATGGAAAAAAAAAAGATGGGGGAATGGCTCGCTTGTCCTTTCAATGAGCACTCCCACATGCCTGTGCTGTTGTAGGCATGGGGAATACAGCGGTGAGCAAAACAGACCTCTGCTGTCCCAGAGACCTGGGGGAAGCTCTCCCAGCAGAGGGAGTGGCCAGTGCAAAGGCCCTGAGGCAGGAGCATGCCTATCACGTTCAAAGAGCAGCCAGGAGAGGAGGGTGGCTGGAGTGAAGTGTCCGGGGAGGTGTGGGGGGATGAGCCCAGGGTGGTGGCTGCAGTAGTGTGACAGAGGGTCTCATGCCAGGTGTTTAAAGGTGCGGCTGACAGCATTTGTGGATGGGTTCTACATGCGGTCTGAGAGAAAAGGAGTTAAGGATGGAGCCTAAGAGATGTACGCCAGGTCTGGTGGGTGTGCTCGGAAGCCCAGGTCCCCACACTTTGTGGTGGGAAATGGTTTCCCGGGGGGAGGGCTGGGTGTGCGGCACAGCTGCTCCCCAGGGCTCTTAGTGGCCAAGGGGCCCAGGGACCTAGGGGGCAGTGAGGGCGGAGGGGAGGTTCACAGGTGGGTGGCAAATCTGGGACCATTCCCGGCCTTGATCATGCTTGTAACTGCATTTCTAAGCACATCTTTCGGAAGTGCAATTTTGCTGCATTGAAATACAATGTGCCTTCTCTTTCCTCAGTCTCTCTGCTTTAATTGTGCACCCCTGGCTCTGCGCCTCCGTGCTGGCCAGCTTGTAGATTCATAATTTTCAGGCTGACACCATAGTAACCACTTAGTTTGATTCAAGATTCCAGTGTCATCCCTGGCTGCACTTGAATAGCACGCGGGAAGGGGGAGGGGGACGGGACCATCTGAAGCTGGCTCCTTATAGCAGCAGCAATTATTTTCTTCGTTTCCAAGGAAAATGTAAACAGAAGGTCTGCTTTGGCCAGGCCTCTTAATTTTCCTCCATTTGTGGCGACAGGTTGATTGGGGGAAATTGGGTCTGTTTGTTATTCCTCTTCCTGGCTTCCCTCCCCCACACGGGTGACAGAGGCAGCGGCAGCTGCGATGACAGAGGTGGGGCCTGGCGCTGCTGGGGGAATGCACATTGTAGCAGCTGCACACGCAGTCGGAGCCTGCCTCGTGTCCGGAACAGCCCCGCCCCACACTGTCCCCACCCCCTGTGCATCCCAGGCAGGGGCCCACGCTAGCTAACATTCAGGGGGTGGTCTTGAGTCGGCCCTGCCTCCCCTTCTGTTTGGCAGAGGCCTGGAGCTGCTGCAATGTGCCCCACCCCGGCCAGTTGCTCACTCCATCCCTGAGCTTGCAAGACCTCTGCAGGTGACATTCCAGAGTCCCCGCTCCAGCGCCTGGGGCATGGAGCTCATCTTGCTGCCTTACACTCCAAGCCCAGCTAGCCACGATGCCTCTGCCCCTCCCATCATGAGGCTCTGCCCTTACGATAGCCCCCTGCCTCAGGTGCCCTGTTTACTTCTCCAGGCCTCCTGTGGGCTCTGACTCCCTTGGCTGGACCACACTTCCTGGAGCCAATCCATTCTGGGCCCTCCAAACCCAACAGCACCAAGGCTCCCAGTGGCTGACTCCTTCACTTGTGTGAGCCTCAGTTTCCTCATCTGTAAAGTGGAGACAGTCACAGCATCTCCCTTGCAGGGGTGTTGAGAAGGTGTTGGGGCTCTCATGGTGCTTAGCAAGGGCCACTCTCAACAAAGCTTCAGCCTCTTCCTTCTGTGGGGGGTCCCCAGTGTGCTGGCTGTACTGAAGGTGACAGAGTGGCCAACACCCTACATTTTCCCTCCCAGCACCCTCCCGCCCTCCAGCCCCGCTGTGGAAGCATGCAGCCTGGGTCCCAGGACACAGCGCATGACGGTGCACCAGCTGCTTTCCTGGTGCTGGGTGCCTCCATGGCCTCCCCACCTCAGGACTCAGCCAGCTCCTCTTCCTGGGGCCTGTCTCTCGTGACACTCCCTTTCCAGGCAGCGATGCCTGCGCTAGTGAAGCCTCTTTTGGTTGAAACTGGCAGAGCCAGGGAAGTCCTTCAGGCACAGCTGGATCCAGGACTCAGGTGATGTCAGCCTGGCTCCTATGTGTCTTGCTTTGTCTCCCTCTTGCTGTCAGCTTCCTTCTGTGACTCTCTAAGGAGCGGGGGGATGTGGCTGTTGGCTGTACCAAGTTTACCTACTGCCAGTTTAGTAGAAAGAAAACTTCCCTGCTTCAGTATTCCTAGGTTCTGCCCAAGTGGGCTCTGAGCAGTCCGATAGGTCTCATGCCTGCAGCTTGCTCCCCTCTGACCAGTCACCATTTCTAGGACGGTAGAGGTCTACAGCTGGCCAGGCCTGAGTGGCACGCCTCTGCCAGGAGCTGCCATGTGTGTGTGCATGGTTGTAAGTGTGTGCATGTGTTGTGTGTGTGCATGTTCGTGCATCTTTGTGTGTGTGCATGCCTGGACAGCTCCCCCAGGGCTGCAGGCAGGGAGAATTTTCCCCGAGACAGGGAGGCTGTTCTCAGAGGAAGAAGAGCAGACACTAGCTGTCCATCCTTCCTTGGGGGTAGTTGATCCTGGCTTCGCCTGAAGGCCATTGCCACAGACGGCACCAGTGCTAACTCCCTTAAAGAGCCAAGGTGTCGCTCACGTGTCCCAAGTCTATCCATGACTTCTCAGCAAGCCTGCCACAGGCAGCTCCCCGTGGGCTAGCTTCACCAACCCCCAAGGGCTCTGGGTAGGGCCATGTTCCCCCCAAACAGGCAGGTTCTCTCTCCCCATTTTTTCCCTGGACCTGCCTCCTCTCCCATCCTGCCTTTTTCCTTTGTGCCTTTCATCTCTCTACCTTTTGCAAATGTTTGCTGAACACCTACTATGTGCTAACACTCTGTCATAAGCTCTGGGCTCCATTCAGGAGACCTGTTCCTGCATTCTCAGTACCTCCTGGTGTAGGGGAGAGAGACGTGAACTGAAGGATGACAGTTATAGTATTAGAAACTTTGGAAAGTTCTAGGAAGGAAAGTTTCTGGGAGGGCATCCATCAGCGTCCCTGGCAAGGCCTGTGGTCAGGGAAGCTCTCTGGAGGACACGACACTGCGCTTCAGAGGGGAAACATGAGCAAGAGCTGTGTGGATGCGGGACCGTTCCAGGCAGAAGTAGCCCGAGGTCTTGAGTTTTGCGGGTGCACAGCTGTGTGAGGGTGGTGGTGGGAAGGGGGAGTGGGCGGTGAGGCTGGCACCAGGCCTCTGGCCAGCTACTGCCCCTTCAGGAGGCAGCTGAAGTGTCACCTCCTCCAGGAAGCCCTCAACGCCTTCCCCGCCCGCCCAGCACATCTGCATGTTGAATTGTGTTCAGTTGTGCCCTTGTCTTTTCTCTTCTCTAGGCTTTGAGCTTTTTAAGGAAAGGGGTGGTCTGTTATTATCTAGGGGCTCAGGAGATGTTTGGGGGTATCTGGAAAAGTTTTGTTCAAATGGCAGTGGAGTCCTAGAGCTCAACCGCAATGTTACAAAGCCCCAGCAATGACCTTATTGGTCCAAGGACATCTACCTCTGCATCACTTCCAGGTGGCTAGGGCAGCGGGGGACTCGGAGTTTTACATCCAGGCTGGGAAACTCCGAGCCAGGCTACACTGAAATGGTGTGGATGCCGTGCCTCAGAAGTACTGTGTGCCACTCGCCCCCACCAAGCAAGCTGTGCTGAGCCGGTGAAGGACAAGGAGGAAGCCCTAAGGTCTGCGGTGGGCGGAGCGCTGTGTGGTCTGTTCCCAGATGCTGAGGGAGGGGTGCCGAGGGGCGTCCTCCCAGGAAAACAGCCCTGTGTGCTCTCTCGATTCTAGTAAAAATTGACCTCCTCACTACAGGGCATTGGAAAATCCTCAAAAGTAGAAAGGGGTGTGGGCAGGGGGGACAGGGAGACAAAATGGGTCTCTTTATTGCTGCGCCCAGAGCCGGGACGTTCCAGGATGGCTGAAGCACCGACCTGAAGCCCCGGCTTTGTCACCTGCTGGCTTCGGGGCTTGGGGAACCTCCTGAGCCTCTCAGAGCACGTCGCCTTGTCTGTGCGGGGAGCCTAAGGCTGGTCCCAGGGATGAGGGGTGCAGAGCCTGGTCATGAAGGACCCTAGGAGCGTCCAGCTGTGTGAAGCACTCTCCAGGTTGCTATAAACACCCTTTAACCGCATTCTAAAGCAGTCTTTCTATTTTGAGGCTTTAGAGACCCTCAGATGCATCCCATCGAACTGCTTGTTGAGGCTGGCTGCGTGGCTGCACCGTAAGTGGGGTGCCTTCCTGCCCCCCAGATCCTCACCCTGGGGGCGTTCCGCCAGGGGCAGCAGTGGCCCAGCGGCTCAGACCGAGCTGCCAGCTCTCCCAGACCTCCTGCCCGGCCTCTGGGGCAGATGCAGGTGTGCCGGCGAGGGGCTGGTTGTGGCAGGGGGCCCTGTACCCGTTCCCTAGGAGACCCGGCTGAGATGGGGGAGCGACTCTCAGGGACAGGAGGAGGCCCCGCAGCTGGCCCCGGGTGCTGCCTGCTCACGGGGTTCCAGCCCCCAGGCCTCTCTCTGGGGCCCAGCTTTACCACAGTGCACAAGGGCGAAGGGCGCGGGGGCCTGGGGTGCCATGATTTCTGCTTACCTGTTCCATGTCCAGCGCGGAGCTCAGCCTGGCACTGCCCTGGGCAGACTGGCTGCGTCTTGTCCCCACCGGTGCTCACCCCAGCCTGCCGTCCCATTCATTCTGCGGCAGATCCACCAGCTAGTTCTGGCACCAGCAAGTTGCAGGTTCTTTCTCTGCTCAGGGGACCTTCCTTTCCCCTCTGGGACACCCCTGAGAGACCAAGGGAAACCTGTGCCATGCTTGGTCAGCAGTGAGGGACCCCTGTCTGCCCCCACCTTGAATCATGCTCATACTCTCCTACCTCACCTAGCCCAGTCCCCTTCCAGGAACCCCCTGGCACACTGCACCCTTTTGTCTGCAATTTGGAATAGCAATACCAGCAGGTAACCCTTTCCACACGCCTGCTCCGTGCCATGTGCATTGCATCCATCGCCTCTGACATTCACAGCGAGCCAGGGAGGAGGGTATAATGCCCACTGTGCAGATGGTGAGACTGAGGCTCAGACAGACCAAGACTTCACAGCTGGCAGAGCCGTGGTGCACATCAAGGTGCTTGTTTTGGGGGATAGACCACACAATACCAAGGTCAGTCTGCGAGGAACAGGGTGCAGTGGTGCGGGGCTCCAGTACCAATGCTCTTCCACATCTTGCCCTTCAATTTGAGGCTCTGGTCCTCTGAGAGACCACTGTGAGCACCCAGATTGGCTCAGGGAGAGAAGTAAACCCCAGGTTGTCAGCCATAATTATCGAAAGCTACTGCCTTGCACTGGTTGCTATTTTTCGTGACTCTGTGACCAGCTTCTGCAGGGAAGGCATTTTAAGTCTCTGTTTGAAGAAATTGTCATGACTTGTATAAATGTGCATTAATGAGCTCTGCCCTGGCCAAGGCATGCATTTTTTCTTAATGTTTAGCTAATTTGCAGGAAGCACCTACAAACTGGGAACAGAGGGAACTGTGGGGGCCTGGGATTGGTTCACAAACAGCTGCTCCTTTTTTGGGGTGAGGGACGGAGAGTCCTGCCATCCTGCACAGCACTGGGGGCGATCCCAGCCCACCCTCCGCTCCTGCCTGCACCAGGGGCTCCCAGGCAGTGAGGGCCCCGCCAGAGTTCTTCTGCCTGGGTGTGAAGAGGAGCTCAGTGGCTGTGCACAATATGGTTAGCCCCTCTGTGGCGTCATCTGTTAAGCGGGGAAAATAGCACTACCTACTTTATATATGGTTGTTAGAAAGATTAAATGAGTTAATATATGCAAAGTGTTTAGACCATGTCTGGCACCATGGAAGTGTTTATACAAACAAGATCAATAACCAGGTAGAGCTGTCCTGGGCAGGCGAGATGCCCCAAGTGCAGGCTGCCTCCTGCAGAACCCTCCTGGGCTTTTTGCTTAAGGCTGCGGAGTCATGTGCCATGCACTAGCCCCCTGTCCTGGCGCAGCTGATGGCTGCCTGGAGCCGGGTGGGAGCCTAGGGCCCCTGAGGTGAGGCAGCCTTCTGGGCAGCTGCCTGTGGACAGACCCCCGCTCCCCGGACACTGTCCCAGACTGGGAGGGTGGGGAGTGCTGTCAACCTTCAGGACGCTCAACAGCTTTCACACAGGCTATCCCCCTCTCCCCGGCTCCACTCCAGGGATAATGACAGTTTCCCTCTGGAGTACTTTCCGGGATCCCAAGGAAGCGTCCTGGAGTGTGTCGTTGGAAAAAAGCACCTCAAGGAATTCTGATACATTTCCTCTCCTATTGAGAGCCACTGACATGGAAAAAAATTGATGTTAGAGAAAAAGCACTTGCAAAGACTTTTGAAGTAAACATGGCTGGGAGTCTTAGACCTGATAAGAGCCCGAGTTTCAGAGAAAGGATGGGTGAGGAAGGGGGCCGGGGTGATGGGGGCTCCTTGGGTTGCTCACTTCCCAGGCCCTGCTGGGCAGCTACGGCTGCACCTGTCCTGGCAAAAGCAGGTGGACACATGGCCTGTCACTCACCCATCCCTTGGGCTTGGAATCAGTGCTAGGTCCAGCCCCAAGCCTCGACCCCAGGACTCTAGCAATGTTCCCTTTGCTGTCCCTCAGACCTGTGATACCCAGAACTGAATGTGCTCTGAGGGCTTCAGTGGCCCCTGCTCTTGGACTGTCTTCTCTCTAGTTCTCAGCCAGTTCCCCTTACCTGCTCCCCTGGGCAGGATCTGAATCCCTGACAGTCCCTCCCATCACCTGGCTAGTTTTAGGAAGGTATTGGGAAACGTCAGCAAGGACAAGATGGTGAAGGGCCTTGAATGCCGGGGAGCAGAGCAAGGTGTGTACTGTGTGGCCGCATCGAGGGGAAGTGCCTCCTAGCTGGCGGGGGAAGAGGAGTGGAGGCGGGAGCATGGAGAGGCAGCCTGGATGTCAGAGGAGGGGCTGTCTTGGGACCTGATGGTGACCCCTGCTTCTACCTCAGCTGGTATGTTTACCTGGGGCTGGTGGGGTGCGGCAGGGACCCAGCCGATGGGAAGGCGCTGTGAGCCCTTTTGGTAGCAGGCACTGACCCACTGGTACCTGCTGGGTGGGCCAGGGCTCCCAGGCTTCAGGGGCAGCCTGGGTGCTCACAGCGTGCAGGGCAGTGGTTATCTGCCCCGCCCTGGGAAGTGTTTCAGTATTCCTATCAACTGGGATAGCCCTACTGGTTTGGACCAGCTCTGTCCCCTGAGCCCCAAGGCATCTTTCTCTTTATTCTTTAGCCATCCTCCCAACACTGGGGCATGCTCCTCCAGGCCTGGCGCTCCCCCACCCCCACCCCTAGGCCACCACAGGGATCAGCCTCTTGACAACCTTTAGCTCTGCCGAGTGGACGGAATTTATCCGCTTGGCTGGGCCTGCTCCCAGCCCCGGAGGACCATGGCGCCTTCAATTACTCCAGGTGCAAATTCATTTCATCCAGATTCACAGACTGGCTGTGAAGGGCTGTGCTCTGGCTTTATTGCCAGATGCATTAGTTTTCCCTCCTCTCTGAAAAATATTTATCTATTCTAATTTAGCACGGGAGCCAGCTAAGTTCTGCATGGGGAGTTCCCCTATTAATTCTTCCTCCTGGACGTACTGAGCCCGGCGGAGGAGATGTTTCTGCTGCCTCTGGCTGGAGGGTGAAGAGGGGCAGCCCCTGCCCTTGGGTTGGACCTTCAGACCAGAATGGGAACGGGCTGTCTGGCTGCTGTTTGGAGAGGGGCTGGGGGCCTGTGTCTCCCATATAACTCCTTTACGGAAAAAAAAAATCCTTTTCGTTTGGGAGGCAAAATGGGAAGGGCCCAGCTTTTCAAGTTGACAGATGTGAGTTCTATTCCAGTGCCGGCTCACCATTTACCTGCTGGGTGACCTTAGGCAAAAAATGCAGCCTCTCTGAGCCTAAGTTTATTTTATTTTATTTTATTTTTAAATATAATTTATTTTATTATCATTAATTTACAATTACATGTGCAATATTACGATTATTAAACTACCCCTTCATCAGGTCCCCCCCACCAACCCCATTACAGTCACTGTCCATCAGCGTAGTGAGATGCTATAGAATCACTACTTGTCTTCTCTGAGTTGTACTGCCCTCCC
The DNA here is from genome assembly GCA_032199065.1 of Smutsia gigantea. Classification (NCBI taxonomy): domain Eukaryota; kingdom Metazoa; phylum Chordata; class Mammalia; order Pholidota; family Manidae; genus Smutsia; species Smutsia gigantea. Next base: position 225,159 of record JAVSCE010009884.1, read on the forward strand.
CATGCCCCCCCAACATTACATCTGCTAATCGTAATGCCCCTTTTTCCCTCTTATCCCTCCCTTCCCGCCCATTTTCCCCAGTCCCTTTCCCTTTGGTAACTATTAGTCCGTTCTTGGGTTCTGTGAGTCTGCTGCTGTTTTGTTCCTTCAGTATTTTTTCTTTGTTCTTATACTCCACATATGAGTGAAATCATTTGATACTTGTCTTTTTCGGCTTGGCTTGTTTCACTGAGCATAATACCCTCTAGCTCCATCCATGTTGTTGCAAATGGTAGGATTTGTTTTCTTCTTATGGCTGAATAATATTCCATTGTGTATATGTACCACATCTTCTTTATCCATTCATCTACTGATGGACACTTAGGTTGCTTCCATTTCTTGGCTATTGTAAATAGTGCTGCAATAAACATAGGGGTGCATCTGTCCTTTTCAAATTGGGCTGCTGCATTCTTAGGGTAAATTCCTAGGAGTGGAATTCCTGGGTCAAATGGTATTTCTATTTTGAGTTTTTTGAGGAACCTCCATACTGCTTTCCACAATGGTTGAACTAATTTGCAGTCCCACCAGCAGTGTAGGAGGGTTCCCTTTTCTCCACATCCTCGCCAACATTTGTTGTTGTTTGTGTTTTGGATGTTGGCCATCCTCACTGGTGTGAGGTGATATTGTGGTTTTAATCTGCACTTCTCTGATGATTAGCGATGTGGAGCATCTTTTCATGTGCCTGTTGGCCATCTGAATTTCTTCTTTGGAGAAGTGTCTATTCATGTCTGAGCCTAAGTTTAGCTTCTATAAAATGAAACCAATAATCTTGCAGTGAAGCCATGAGGTTATTCACACGATGCTGCTGGCGTGAGGCAGGTGGTCAGGAAGGTCATTCACACGGCTAGTTTGTACACCACGCCGGCTGGAGATCGCGTTCCCCATCTGCCTATGAGTTAGGTGTTATGCTTCCCCTCTTACAGATGAGAAAAGCGCCTACCTGATTCCTGCGGGTGGGTGTCTTAGGGATTCCCGAGCAGAGCTCCTGAAGCACAGCCCTGGTCCCACACCGTCGGAGTGATTGTTGCTGCAGACGGCGGTGAGCAACCCTCCACCCACTGGGTTCACAGGTGGGTCCCTGGGGGCCACCTTTCCCCCACCCTGTCCGGCATTCAGCCCACCCTAGTCCATGTGCCAGCCAGCAGCTGCCAGTATCTTCCTTTTCACCCTGTCTCCCGCCTGGGAGACCACAGCTGCCCTGAGTTTCATTTTGCTACCATCCAGTCCGTTTTCCACACTGTGATCCTCTTAAAATGGACCGGGCACCATGTCACCCCACTGCTCAGAGCCTTTCTGTGGCTCTCATGGCAGCTGGGCCTCGCTCTGTGGACCCTTCCATGTGTCCCGGGCATTTGCCACTTGGCCCGCTTGAGTCCCTGGTCACTGAGGGTCCTTTTTCCTGACTTCTGGCCTTTGCCTGTCTCTTCCCTGGGCCTGGAGCATGTATCCCCAGCTCTTGGTGTGCTTGGACTGGTCCCTCATTCGGGTCTGTGCTCCCAGGTTACCCCCGGCCTCCTGCCTCCCAGCCAGTCCCCTTCTCTCACGCCACCCTGCTTTCCACTGGTTTCTCCCACCTCCTTTCTTCCTAACCGGACCCCGACTGGGTTCAAGGGCCCACCCTCCTGCGTGCTCTTCCCGGTCCCGGCAAGTGCTGCCGTGACCGTCCCTCTCTCGCGACTGGCTGCGTTAGAGGCCACAGGAGGACCCAAGAGCAGCCTGGGACGTGGGGTTGCTTCTGGGCAGGGTTGTACTGTTCGTATAGTCCTTTCTATCTTTTATTAAGGTAATGCACACAAAGTAAAACTCACCCTTTTATAGTGGAGTGCGTGATGGCGGCTGGCCAAGTGTGGACAGCCAGGAACCACCACTGCAGTCAAGTCATGGAACAGAGCATCACCCCCTGCTTCCCCGTGCCCTCGGGAGCCAGCAGCCCCCCATCCCGCTCACGCAACCCCTGAGCTGATTTCGGACCTACAGTTCTGTTTTGTTTTTTCGCCTTTTCTGAAAGCTGTGTAAATGGAATTGCACAGTATGCAGTTTTGTGAGTCTGGATCCTGTCACTTGGAATCTGGGATTCAGCCGTGTCATCGCACACACCTATAGTTCCTTCTTGTTGTGGCTGAGTGGTGCCCCATTGTACACGTTTACCAGAGTCTGCTCAGTCATTTCCTAGTTGTCTCCAGTTTGTAGCGTTAGGAATAAAGCTTCATAAACATTCCTGTAGAGTCTGTATGAGCATGTTTGCATCCACTTAGGTAAGCACCTGTTCGTGGCCTTGCTCTACGTCATATGGTAGATGCCATTCTAACTTTATAAAAGGATGGCAACCTGTTTTCCAAAGTAACTGTCCTAATTTGCATGCCCCTGGCAAAGCATGGGAATTTAGTTGCTTCACGTTCTCACAAGCACTTGGTGTTCTGAGTTTTAAATTATTTTTAGTTTAGCTTACTAGAAATAAATAAGTGTGGTGATATCTCGTTGTGGTTTGAACTTATGTTTCCTTCATGACAAATGATCCTGAGCATCTTTCCAGGTGCTATTTGCCATCCACATATTCTCTTTGTTGAATTGTCTCTTCAAATCTTGTGCCCATTTAAACATTATCTTTTTTCTTATTATTTTGAGAGTTCTTTATATATTCTGGACATAGGCTCTTGATCAAGCTACATGGTTTTCATGTATTTTCTTTTGGTCTTTAGATTCTCTTAATAGTGTCTTTCAAGGAGTAGATGTGCTTAATTTTGATCAAATCCAATCCAACAGTTTTATCTTTAATGAAGTGAATTGTGATTTTAGCACTGAATCTAAGGACTCCTTGCTCAGCCTAAGGTCACAAAGATTTTGCATATGTTTTCTTCTAGACGTTTCATTGGTTTAGGTTTGCATTTCAGTCTATGTCCCAGTTTGAGTTAATTTTTTATATAGTTTAAGATATGGGTTGAAGTTGTTGTCCTTTTTTTGTTCTTGCATACAATACATAATTAATTGTTCCAGCCCCACTTGCTAAAAAGACTGTCCATTCTCCATTGAATGGCCTTATCATCTTTGTTAAAAATCAGTTAACCATAAATGTGTGGGTCTACTTCTAGACTCTGTTGTGCTCCTTTATCTATGTGCCTCTCCCTTCTCCAATGCCACACTTCTCAAGGACAGTAGCTTTGTAATAAGTGTTGAAATCAAGTAGCACAAGTCCTCCAACTTTGTTCTTCTTTAAAAATTTTTTTTAACTGTTCTAGTTTCTTTGCCTTCCCATATCAATTTTAAAACCAGGTTGCCAATTTCTACAAGAACCCCACCGGGGTTTTGATTGGAATTGCATCCTATGTATAGACCAGTTAAGGGAGAATTGACATTTTAACAATGCAATGTCTTCCAATCCAGGGATATAGTATAACATTTCATTATTTTAGGTCTTTAATTTCTTTCATCAGTGACTTTAGTTTTCAGCATTCAGGTTTTGAACATATTTTTTAAGATTTATACCTAAGTATCTCATAATTTTGGATTCTATTATAAATGGCACTTTTTAATTTTAATTTCAGATTGTTCATTTCTAGCATATAAGAAGTTGATATTTGTATATTGACTTTGTATACTATAGTGTTGTTATGTTCACTCATTAGTTCTAATCACTCTTTTTATATCGTTTAGTATTTTCTACATAGATAATTATATTATCCGCACCTTTTCAATCTGTATATCTTTTACTTCTGTTTCCTGCTTTATTGAATTGGCTAGGAACTCCAGGACAATGTTGAATAGAAGCAGTGTACATCTTTTGCCTTGTTCTTGAACTTAGGGGAAAGCATTCAGTCTTTCACCATTTTGCATGATGTTTGCTAGAGGTTTTTCATAGGTGACCTTCATCAGGTTGAGGAAGTTTTTAATCATGCATGGATGTTTTACTGTTCTTAAAAGGAGGCAGAAAGAAGAAACTCTCTTTTTCTTCTGAACATTTTTTGTACCTGGTTATGATCCCTGGAATTATGGCAGCCATTTTGTGACCATGAGGAGAGCTAGTTTTAGGAGCAAAGCCAACCCACTGATGATTGAAGAGTGGAGAGAGGGAAATAACCTGGGTCCTTTCCATCACCGGTCCACTGAATTAACCAGTCCTGGACCCTCCTCTTCCACCAGAATTCTTGTCATATAGGTGAGTAGGAAATTAGCCTTTTGGTTAAGACTTTGAGTGTTGAGGTTTTGTTCTTTGAAGCCAAAAGCACAAAATTGATACACACCATCACTTGAGAATAGAGACTTTTTCTTTTTACTGCTTCATGCCCCATACCTAGATTGGTGCCTGGAATACAGTAGGCACTTGGTAAATGTTTGCTACACAAATGGATGGAGGCCAGGGCCTGGGACATTCTCATTCTGATAATCAGTTTTGCTTCAATCTATTGGGAAAGGCCTGTGGAGAGAGCAAGAACATTTTAGAATATGGCATGTGAACAGAGGATGACTGCTCTGAACTTTGGAAAAATGACATCAGAAAGAAACTCAGGTAAGAATGGGCTGGGTTTAAAATCAGGTCTCAGTCTGAAAGCAGAAAAAGGAGGAGAAGGAAGTACAATTTAACTAGGGAAGACAGGGACTGTTCTCGGAGAGCTATGCTCAAATTCCCCTTTAGAGGTTCCAAAACTCAGTGTCTGCTGGGTAAAGAATGGTGTTTTTTCCTTTTTCAGAGCAGCAAACTGTGAGACTTGTTCTTTAGTCATGAGCCCTGTTTCAGAAGATAAACTGTACAGATTGCAACAGGGAAAGAGAGCATGTAATGCTTGCAGAATTCCTGAGTGAAGTTGCTCTCTGCCTAGAAATTATGCTCACTTGCAGTTTAATGTTTCAGTTGGAGAATACTTCAAATGAAGTAATGGCGTTATGACTGGCTGTCATCTCGCCCACCATCCCATCACTCTTAGCCCTGGGGAGGTAATAAAATGGGGTCAGAACACCCCCTCCCATGCTGGCTGGTAGTAACTGCAGGAGAAACCCACAGAGTATGCTGGGGTGGGGGTGGGCAGGCTCTCCCGTTGCCACCCTCTGCCTCCACCCACTAGCGACAGCAAGTGAATCATGCACCTTGAAATGTGACAGACTACTCGGATTTATACCCTTGGTCATGCAGTATAGGTGTCGGAGGTGGGAATTCAAGGCAGAGCGCATGGGTTCAAATCCTGTCTCCACCATATACTGGCTGTGAGCAGATCACTTAGTCTCTTTGTACCTGTTTTCTTCACCATAAGAAAGGGGGATATGACTGGTACCAACTCCACAGGCCTGTGTGAGGATTCATCCACGTATGCAGGCCCCGGCACAGGGGGGAAAAGGGGTGACTCAAGACAGTGATCAGGAGTGAGTCCCACAGAGAGGCCAGAATCCAGGGAACCCTGACACTGCAACCTGGGGGCCAGGGACAGCTGTTGGAGACGTTGGTGACCCTGGAGAGCTGGGGGCATTCACACAAATGTGGGATGGAGGGGTGGGGGCTGCCTCGGACCATTGGAAGAGCCACACATGGGTATTAAGGTGTGAATTTCAAAGTGGCACAGACATTGCGGGGCGAGGGGGCCGGTATGATCTGTGCCCCGAGGCAACCGGTTGCCAGGCAGATTTGTGAAGTTAGGGGATCTGAAAGGCGGTAAAGGGACAGCAGTGGGCAGCTTGGGCCTAGCCTTGATGTCGGATATGGGAGATGGAGGTGGGCTTATTCTAAGGGTGGGTACTTCCAGCAGCCCTGGGCACGTTCGCTAAATTCTGGGCCCCTTGCAGATGGGGATGGAGGAGGTCAGGAATACTAATGTCCAGGCTCTAATGGAAAAGGATAGGAAAGGGAAGGGCGGCAGCTGCCTCAGCAAAGTGCCTTGTGCTTGTATGTGGGCCCAAGAGGCAGATCATCGGCCTAGCTGTGCCCCTGAGCCTGCCCGTGACGGCGGAGGAGCAGGAGGGGAGATGGGCCCCCAGGGGCCTAGACCAAGACTGAGGAGAGAGCTCCTGGCAGGGAGGGTGGTTCCCACTCTCACGGGTTCCTTGGGCCACAGGTCAGGGGCCTGCGGAGGGTGATTCTCCACATGGGATGGAGTGGGCAGTGACAGAACTTGCAGGCCTGCAGCCATCCCACGGTGGGCAGGACGGCAGCCCCCTGACCCAAAAGAAAGAAGCCCCGGGGTCCTCACATGGCAAGGGGTGAGAGATGCAGGGATTAAGGCCTGGGGAAGGCAAGGCCGGGGATAGGCCCGGCGGGCATCTGTGACACCTGAGGCGCTCCTGCCGAGGAGCAGTGTGCACCTGCTCTCTACTGTAGGGCTGGTCATCAACGGCAGGCCCTCCCCACGCTCAGCATTTCAGCTGCCGACGTAGACACATCCCTCATCTCAACTCATTTCCTTTCATGACAACCTGAGGAGGTGATGAGGTAGATATTATTTTTATTGGATTTTTAAAATAGCCTATTTATTTTGGAATAGCTTTAGATTTGCAGGAAGGTTGCAAGGATGGGACGGAGAGTTCTGTAGAGCCCGCCCAGGTCCCCTTGATGGAACATGTTACATTAGTATGGTACATCCATCACCACTAATGAGCTACTGCTGATGCCTTATTATTAGCTAACACCCGCAGCTGACTTGGCCTTCCTTCCTTTTTACCTCAAGTCCTTTTTCTGTCCTGGGACCCTGTAGGGACAGCCCTCTGCAGGCGACCATCACGTCTCCTTAGGCTCCTCTTGGCTGTGCGGCGATCCCACACATGGGCCCTGTTTCTGGTGACCTTGACAGTTTGGAGGAGCACAGGTCAGGGACATTGTAGAATGTTCCTCAGTTGAGATTTGTCTGATGTTTTTCTCATGATTACAGGCTTTTGGGGGGAGGCCACACAGGTAAGTACCTTTCTCTTCACGTCATATCAAGGGTGCCTGCTGTCAGCATGACTGTCACTGCTGATGCTGACCTTGGCCGCCTCCTTTATAAAGTCACCCTTTCTCCGTCTTTCCACACTGAACTCTCTGGAAGGGCAAACATATTTTTATGCCCATTTCATGAGGGGGAAACCTAAGCAGCCCAGGGGAGTGAAGTTTCTTGACCAGCAGCCAGACTGGCATTCAAATCAGTTTGCTGGTCTTTCTGGAAACTACCACATGGTATCACCTCATGAAGACATCAAAAGCTTTAAATAGGCAGGGGAGGTACTAAGGAGAGAAAGGACCCAGGAGGCAACGTGCTTCTTTGAGAAGCCAATGCACATAAGCGAAGCTCGCACCGTGCAACCGGATAATTCTCTGGTAACTTCCTCATGGATTTGGAGGGCCCTGGGCTTTGTGCCCACTTTGCATTGCTTTTCCTATTTTGTTAACAGCTCCTGATTTCCATTTGGAGGAGCAAAGCATTCCTGGGCTTTCCTGCTCCCTGGCTTCCAGACAGCTTCAGCCAGTGGGAGGCACAAATAGAAGATTAAAGAGGAAGAAAAGGCAGCCTCCCTCTCGATGTGGGCTCCCCTGTGGTGGCCCCAGCCTCCATGTGTCTGGTGATTTTGCTGGGGTTCTAGCTCCCTGGGAAGCCACAGATCCCAAACCAGCAGCCCTTCCTCTTTTTGCCTGTCAGATCTTAGGAAGGGTGACAGTGTCCCCTGGGCTGATCTCTGGGCTGTTTGGGTTCTCAGTGCTCTGCCGGCTGCATCACCAGTCCCCTGTATTAAATGCCATCTGCCTGAAAGAGCTGCAGTGGCTCCTGATTTCCTGACTGATCGATGTGGGGTACATAGTTGGCCAGGGCTGAATTCTAATGATAAGGTGGCATTGTATCTCCATTTCTCATTGTTGCCTATATGCACCCATTCCTCAGGGACATTATTCCATACCAGAACGTCAGGGCTGCTCCCTGTGGCATAGGGTAACCTGGGAGCTGGGGAGCCTGTCTGTGAAGATGCTCAGCCACCTGAGGCTTGTGTACCTGTGCTCCTGTGCTGCTGGTGAGCTGGACTCCAGGACCTCTCTGAGGTCTTCTTGCAATCTTGTGTCCTCTGATTCTTTGATAGTTTCCCTTCTTTTGCCGCACTGCTCAGGTGGCAAGTTCCCCAGGGAGATGCCACTGTCACCTTGAGGGGACAAAATGAGCAAGGTCTCCAGGGTCCCATTTAGACTTTGTTACTTCTCAGAGCTCTTCCAGGAACTTGTAGCCATCTTTTCCTGAGGATGCTCAGAGCCTTGCTGAACTTGCCTGGGAGCCTGGTGGCATCTGCCCTAGTGGGCCGGGCAGCCCAGGAGGAGGCTGCAGAGGCATGAGCTCCCTGGTGAGGTCCCGCCTCTGCACTCAGGCAGCCCACACCGAGCACAGTGAGAATGACAGCATGAAGGCCTGGGACGCTGAGAGCGCCATGTGCGGCCCCAAGCATTCACCAGCTCTTTATATCACCTTTACCTGACTAAGAGCCTGTAAAGGCAGGCACCAAGAGTACCAGTGTTGTCCTTCACGTGGGAGGGGACAGTCCCAGAGGGCTGTGGCTGCCTCATGGTGACACTGTGGGTTGGAGCCATGTGTCCTACTTCTTGCCTCTCCCCGTAATGGAGACGGCTGGGGAGTGTCTAGAATTGTGTAAGTCAGGATCCCTTCTCCAAAACAGAAACCACCCTAGATCATATAAACCAGAAGAATTTAATACAGGGAACTGGTCACAGAAATGACGCAAGTGCTAAGAGGCTAAACAGCGCCTCTTGAATAAAGCAAACCAGAGATTAAGGACTACCATCCCAATGAGAAAGGTCTTAGCGCAGCCCAGAAGCCAGGGAACCTGGCAGGATCTGGAGCCGTGGCGGGGGCCTCTTGGTGGTAACTGGGACCATGGAAGGGGGTTGTCTTGCCAATGGGTTTCAGCCCCAGGCAAGTTCATTATGGATTCAGTGTGACCAAAGAAATGACAGTAGAATGTTCCTGGGGTGAAAGGGTTATACTGAACTTTATTTCCATGGTGACAGGTCCATCACTAGAATCCCATCCACTCAGAGCGAGTCTGCATGCAGCAAGCTGGTCTCTGCCTCTGGGCCTCTCTGCCCGCCCAGCTGTCCCAGTCTCTGTCCTCAGCGCCACCACTCCAGTCTCATCTCTGCTCTCCTGCAGCCTTGCAGCCGTGCCACCGTGTCACACCCACACCACTGGGTGGAGCTCTTTATTTAGAGTCAATACCAATGGACTGCCCACACGTATGTAGTGAGCTAGCCAACCAGGGCTGGGTGAGAATCCTGGCCACAAAAACCTTCACTTTATCCACAGGGGTTCAGTATAGTGGAAGCCAGGGGCTGGGGAGGAAACACCATTTCCAGAGACGCTGCCTACAGCTAACTGAGAGGGCGAGAGTAGGAAAATGAAAGTTACCTATAGCCAGGATCCTCACCTGACCCTAAACTACTTGATGGTGTACTTGGCCTACTGCAGAGGCTAGTGCTTCCACACCTTTTGGCAAGGAGCCATTACTGTTGGTGTTCTGTATAAAGAGCTCTGCCCAGTGCCCTGCTGGGCAGCAGAGACTGAGACGGGCTTGCTGCAGGCAGACTGCCCCAGAGGCAGACGTGGTTCCAGCCCTTGACCTGCCACCTTGAGAATAAAGCTTGGTATAAACACTTCTACCACTAACTTCTGTTGTTGTTACTCAGTCTCACCTAATCCAGAGTGAACTTGCTCAGGGGCTGAAACCCTCAGGTGTGACAGGGTTTCAGAAATACTCTGGCTGTTCTCCTGCTCCTGCCCTGCAGCTTTCATCAGTGACTCCCATTGGATGAGCCCACCCGGAAGCAGGAGACACGGGAGCCTGGGAAATGTAGTACTCTGTGATGCCAAATAGGGCCAGGGAAGAGAAAGGATCTGAGTGCAAAAAAGCAAATCTCAGACATAGCATCCAACATCCTCATGACCAGGCATAGTCCAGGCTCATCTTGGGGTCCGAGCTTGGGGACATAATTGAGACCGTGCCCTTCACCTTGTTAGCTTTGTGCTCTAAGTTCTAATTTACAATGCAGACAGAGATGAACAGGAAGATTTGGGGTTTGCAAGGTCTAATCGTTGACAAAGAAACCCCATAATGGGACCAAGAGGATACCACCACTTCAAACACACACCTAGCTCCTTCACTGGTGGTCCAGCATCTTTGTGAGTCTCAGTCGTTCCTATCCCTTACACTATTGTGGGGACTGAATGAGACAAGATCCTGTGTGAGACATCCTCTCCTTCCTTCAGCTTTCCTTCGGTGGCTCCCCACACTGGTCACAGACTCTCTCTGTGGCTACAGGCTCCACGAAGCAGCAGGCTATTAGGGCTCACCTGACCTGGGCTGCCAGCTGCGGGGCCAGCCCTGCTCTGTGGGAGGCGGAGGGGAGAGGGATGAGTCAGGAAAGGAGGGCAGGTGAAGGAAGGTAGAGCGAGGTAAATGAGCTGTGGCTGATGGAGGAGGTGGCTGGTTTCTTCTGGGAAGGCAGGTTTCTTTTCTCCAGTCCTTGGCTGGAAATGTTCCAAGGCTACCTTTACATGCCTCAGAAGGGTCTATAAGGGTGGGTGGAGACAAATTTCCCCAGAAGTGAAGGGACAGTGACCACTGGGACAGGCTGTCTGAACAAGGGAAGGGGAGGGCGGAGAACACGTGTGCTGCCGGGTTGTGGCAGGAGTGGGGACCCCTCATTTTCAGCAAAGCTCTGAGAGAGACTGAGGGGAAAGTAATGGTCCCATTGAGTCTGCCTCCACCCTTTCCAGTGAGCGGGGCAGAGAGGTTAACGGACGTCCCTAGGGGGTCATTCAGCTAGTTGGTCCTTGGGTCACTCAGCCAGCCAGGGTCAGGAAGCCTGGAGGCAAAGGATTGCTGCAAACTGTTCATTACCCCTGCTGGAAAGGAGACCCATTGGCCAGTCAACGGAACACCTGCCTTTGCAAAGCCTGCAGCAGCCACTGCGTCCGGGACCAGGGCCTGGGCTCATTATCCAGCGGCCCGACCCTCAGGGGGTAGGGGTGCCGCTGACAGCTGGGCGGGCTCTAGCGCAACCTCTCCGTCGCCATGGTAACCCGGTGCCCTCGGCACCTGCCGCAGGCTTGACGGGAGCTTGTAGGTCCGGCAGAGCCCGCCCCACCCCAGGCGCCATTTGCAGATCATTAATCCGAATGGGAGTAAGGAGGGGAGGGGAAACCCTTCCCCGCAATTTCCGCCTGACGCCCTCCTCGTCCTGGTAGGATACCCGCGGCCCATTTCCGCGGTGTCCCTTTCCTGGCCGGATACCCGTAGGGGCGAGGCAGTGGCCAAGCCTGAGTTTGCAGTAGCCCTCCTCCACCCCGTGATCTCGGCCAGGTCACTGTTCCCCCTGGGGACTGGTCAGCCTTCTGCCTTCTGAAAGCATTTCCCTTGGAACGCACTTACGCGATCATCAGCAGAAGGGCCAACCTGGACCTGTCCCATTAGAGACCCAGCCTGGGCACCCGCAGCGTGCTGGACAGCTCCCGGGCTCTCTGGGCTCCGGACGCACAGGGCGCTCCAGCACCTCAGTCCTCCCGCCTCTTCAGGTCACAATGGACGGCATTGCAATGGTCCACTTGCTGAGGCCAGAACCTTGAAGAGTTCATGGCTGGTCCCTCTCCCCCCCTGGACTCCTGTAACGAGCCTCCAGCCTCTCTGCCCCAGCTGTTTTCATCAAAGCAGCCAGGGTGGCCTTGTTAGAAAGTGAGCAAAGCAGGCCTATCTCCTACTCAGACAGCCTACCTATGGCCCCAGGACACTCATATGACCTGTGCACCCCACCCACCCTTCAGGCTTGTCTACAGACCTGCAAGGCTTACTTGATCCAACCATCACGTTCTCAATTAGATCCACTCTGTTTAATCTGTCGGCCCCTTGGGGTGAACCTCCCATTTATTCCAAAGCGTTAAGCTACCTAACACATCATTTACTCATTTATTGAAGCCACTGTTTGCCTTCTGTATCCTCCAAATGTGAGCTTCTCCACGTGGGTCCCAGCCCACACCTGGCACTTAGTAAGTCGTACTCCAGACCTGCAGAGCAGAGGCATGGAGAACCCTGCCCTTTCCTCCACCCACTCACTCCAGACCACAGGCATTTGGTGCCTGGAATCAGTGGATATTTTTGGATTGGGCCATTTAACTCAGTGTTTCTGTTGATTTGAAAGCAGATGCCAACATTTAAGAAAGTCAAGGTCTTTGACACAGAAACCTGGATTTATGAATTCTCTTGGTAGATGGGGTAATCATGCTCTGCTGTCAGGACTGCCAGCAGGCACTGGCTGGAGCTGTGCAGTGGGTGCCCCTCAGGTGGGAGCACAGTCCAGGTGTGCCCACTGTCCCTGCTGGCCCCTCTTTTCATCTCCCTAAGTGCTCAGCCCTCAGGGCCATTGGAGTTTGGGCTGATTGCCCTGTCATCCTCACAGCTACTGGGCCCCTGCTGCTCTGAGCCTGGCTCTGGGCTGGGCACACGGACCAAAGTGATGGGCCAGACTGTCTCACTGTGGGCAGGGGAGAGAGCTGGAGGTCAGCCTGTAACCTAGCAGGGCTGCTGGTCACCCCCCAGAGGAGGCCAGCAGGTAAATAGCAATGAATTCATGGGAAGGAGACTGTAGGGATGGAGTGTGGCCAGAGGAGCAGAGGGCTCTGGGAGCGGAGGGCAGGGGCAGGTTTCTAACAGAACGAGAGGCCAGATGTCAGGGATTGTGAGGGCCTGGCACAGAGGCTGCACTGGGAGCCGTCAGAAGCTTTTAACCAGGCCTGGGCACAGTGTGACAGACATGGAGGTGCGATGCCTGGCACCCCCTGCACCCCAGCTGCAGGAAGGCAGTGAGCAGATGCCCCTCCAGCTGTCAGCTCCTTCAGGGCTGGCCCCGGCTGCAGAGAGACCTCACCTGAGGCCATGCCCTTCCTGAGGGACACGAGGGATAAGGGCCTACCATTCCCACTGACCGGGTAGTATCTATCCCAGAGCTTCCCCCGGGCTGGCTGAGCTCTCCTGATTTTACACTGCAACGCGACTGCCCGCTCCTGCTCCCTCTCCTTCTTGTCACACGGGTTGATGCCCTGTTCACAGTTCTTTACTCCAAACTCATCCGACAGGTGGGCTGAGGCAGGCTGGTCACAGCGGAAGCCGGGAGCCAGGAGCCAGGAGGCTCCTATACGGACGCCATCAGACAGTAGGCCTGAGCCTCGCGGTGGCTGTGGCCTGAAGGGTGGGAGAGTTTTAGCGACAGCAGGAAGCACTGTGGTTCAGCCCACTGGTGGTGGAGCCAGGCCCACTGGGTTTGGATCCTGCTTTCACACCTTCCCGGTGACCTGGGCAGGTTCCTCTGAGCGGCGAGGTCTTTACGATGAGAATGGTGGCAGTAATGACTTCACTGGCAGCAGTTGTGAGGCAGCTTCAGTGAGCTGGTGCATTAAAAGCTCTGCTAAGCCCTTGCCAGGAAGTATGCAACTTTTTATTTTTTTTAAATGGTGGCATTCACAAGTTTTGTGTTAACCACAAAGCCACATAGCCCATCACCAATACACACATCTGATCAGTGCACACATCTCAGTGTGCAAACCCTTCAGGGTGAGGGAATTCCCACCCAGAGCAATAAGACCTACTGGGGTCTTATCCTCCACAGATGGTTAGGTCTTCTGAGGTATTGGGGACTGGATGGGGACAAATTTTACTGTATTTCTGGAGCCCGAGGGGTCAGGGATCTGGGGGTCTAGGAAGCACTGGCTGCCAGATTCCCACTGATGGGCTGAGGGCGAGCCCACCAGCTCTAGCCCAGCTCTGGGAAGCTGACGTCCCCTGCAGTAGAAGGGATTCAGGGCCAATGGAGATTCCATCAGGGCACACGAGCAGTGGGTTAGACAGCTGTTAAACTATTGAAGCTCTTCTGTAATGGGGAGAAAGAGCCACTGCGTCGAGCTCTCGAGTGTTTTTCCCTCCCAGGCCCACTCTTGGGAATCCCTCCACCTCCCCTCTCTCTCTGACAGCCAACTGGCCAAAGCCTGGCCCAGGGTGCTTCTGATTGGTTGGCGCTCCTGCCTGTCACTATCTGCTGTGTGTAGCTGCTCACAGGTTACCTGTTACTTGGAGGTACGTTCCAGGGGCCCCCAGTGCTCTTCCAGAAATGTCCTGCTGCCGTCAGGGCTGCCCGCCTGACACCAGGAAGGGCCTGGCGTGGGTCCCTTCGCAAGCTCAGCTCTTCCCAAGGGGAGGAGTGGCAGGGCTCACAGTCTAGACTAGTCTAAACCCTGCATCAGTTGGGGATTGGGGAGGAGGTCCCAGAGGAAAGCCAGGGTACTGTTTTCAGAGACAGTGTCATCACTCGCATTTCTCTGGGGCCCACCGTACTCCTGGTGCTGTTCTAAGCACTTTCTGGGTATTAGTTCAGGCAAGCTGCGTCCTCACCATAGCAGGTGGGGGCCGTGGTCATTTTAGTTGTTCTCATCTGCTACGTGAGTTGCACCCTTTGCCCGGGACGCATGGCTGGTGAGTGTGGAGCTAGGACCACACCCAGGCAGGCAGCCTGTTTCCAGAGACCAAGCTCTTCAGACAAACGTCCCGCACAAGGGCAAGCGAAGGCGTGCTTGCCTGCCTAGCTATGCACGGCCCGGGTTCTGGTACCCAAGCCAGGGCAGCCCTCGTTTTCTTCTCTAGGGACTGGTACCCAGATGTGCGCTGGAGCCACAGATGATCTGGTAGAGCCACTGCCCTCTGCACTTTCCAGGCCCCTCTGGGCCATCCAAGGCTTCTTGGGCCTTTCACCCCTTCCCTGCACCTCCATCACGGCCTCTCTGGGGATCTTGACAGTAGATGAAGTGACAAGTCTTTGTGCTTAATTAAGACACATTGTCCCACCAATTGGGAAACGGGAAATGGCTGGGCTGTTTTACAAATAGAAACAATTCTTGTTCATTATGCCTTAATTGAGGCAACAAAAGGCTCTGGAAAATATCCATCAGAAACACATTCATGTACATCATCAGAGAGGATTGGGTTTAGGACCACACAAAAGCAACAGTAAATGTTCCAATCAGGAGTTACCCAGACAAAGGGAAACAAAGGCCCAGAAGCACAAATACTGCAGAATTAGCCCAATTACCCAGTTGATGTGGGGAACAAGTTTCCTGGTTTCTGGCCAGCTCTTCTCTTGGCCTCCTTTTACTCCTTCTACTTCCCTGGTACCACATGGGGAGGGGCAAGAAGGGAACTTCCCAGACCCCCTGGCTTTGGTCTCCAGTGTGAGGGAGGGATGGGCCCCGACAGAGAGCCCTGGGGGGCTGAAAGTTGTAATCTGAATCCCAGATGTGGCCGGTCTGTGATTACCACCTCCCAGTTTTTGGTCCCTAGGCTTCTTGTGATGCAACCTAAGACCTGCAATTGCCACCTCCCTCTTTCTGATCACTATGCTCCTTGGGTTGTGACCTCAGCTGCTCAGGCAGCTCTGTCTCGGTGTTGGTTTCACGGTCAGCTTGTGGCTGGCTCAAGCCCATGAACTGTTTTTATAAATTTATTTTCAGGCTGGGTCTTTCCCATTCTATAGTTACACAGTTGACTTTTGGCGTCCAAGTTAGGACTCTGCATTCATCCCTGTCGGTCCCCAGCCCATTTGCGTTGTCACTCAGTGGAGGTGAGTGGGAGTGGCCTGCTGTGACCACCCCACATGGGCTCGTGGAGGCGAGCCTGCTGCCCTCTGAGAGACAGAGAAACCTGGGTGCTTAAGACAGGAAGAGTTTTCCTCCTTTTATTTTTTACAATGACTAGTCACTGTACAAAACTTGGAAATCAACACAAAGTACACACAAGTAGGAGTAAATAAATTAATCCCACTAGACCTTGAGTGAATTTCTAGGAATGATTTTGTCTATTTCCTTCAGTGGTTTTTCCAGTTACACGTTCTCATGTGGTTGAGACATACCGTGGACGACCTCAACCATGTGACCCGTCTTTTTTCCCAACATTTTTTCACACAATTAAAAAGCCTTTCTAATCATCTTTTCGATGACTGCACAACATTCCATCATAGGGATGTGCCGTAATTTGGTTCATGATTATCACTGAACATTTGGATGGTTTCCCATTTCTCACTGTTATGAGTGATTCTGCCATGGGTGTTTTTGGGCATAGAGCTCTCAGATTTCAGATTGTTTCCTAAGACAGAGCCTAGAAATGAAATTGAAGGTTTAAAAGGTATGACTATTTTCAGATTACTCCTCCATATTACCAAGTTACTTTCCAAAGAGATGACACCCGTTTAGTCCCTAGCAGATTATTACGGAGCCTGTTTGTCATAGTATTTATTTTGGGGGAGAAAAGTTTGAGCTTAGGAATTGGAAGTGTGTGTGTATATGCATGTGTGTACATGCACTGATGCACACGTGCATGTATGTGCGCATGTGTATGAATGTGGGCATGCATGTGTGCACACACGTACAGGCACAGATGTCTGTGTACCTGAGCATGCATTAGCACGTACAATGCATGTATGTGTGAGCATGTACACATATGTGTGCTCGTGTGTGTGTGTTGGGTGTTGAGGGGAGGAGTTACCACGTATTCCACATATTTAATCTAGCTTTAGGACAGGGGAGAAGTCCCCATGTGCTGTCCCTATCCCCACCTGAGGGGAGTTTACTCAAAGGCTTAGCTCAGTCCAGGCTGTATGATCAGATGTCAGCTGCCTGCTTCCCCCCAGCTCCCAGCCCCTTGTGCACCCCTCAGCCATCTGGTTAAAGTTGGCTCAGAGCTCAACCTCTTACCTCTTGATGGTCTAGTCTGGTTCCTCCTGCATCTCTCTGCACCCACCCATTGAGGGCCGGCTCTCTTCTGCTCCAGGACACCTGCCACATTGGGCTCAAACCCTCCCCCACTCCCTGTGTGACCTGAGCAGTTTATTTGACCTCCCTATGCCTCATCTGTACCTGGGGAGAAAAATCGTGCCCACCTCATGGGGCTGTTGCAAGCATGAAATAAATTAAATGTATGTAAAATGCCTAAGCTCCGAGCCTGGCACTTAGTAAGTGCTAATTTGTGTTCAAACCATCTGCTTGTGGATTTCATTAAAGGTTTGGGCCCTGTTGGGGACTCAGTGGCCGTATCCATTTCTGGGGTCTCCCCCATTGCTCTCTGGGTTCCCAGGAGTGGAGCCACACCTTTCCACAGTGACTCAGCTCCTAATGCAGATGGAGAACGAGCAAGCTCTCTGCGACCTCCTGCTCTGCTGGGCCAGAGTGCCCACTTAGTCTCACCCCAAGGCAGGCTTTGGGCAAGTAGATGGCAGGGTCACCTGGACAGCTAGATGTATCTGGGAAGCTGGTTCCTGCCTCCTCCAGGCAGAAAGGAAGCAGTCCCCATCAGGGGCTCTGAGCATGGGTGATCCTGGGGGTTCCTGCTGCCTTCAGCCTTCCCCCCTAGGAAGCCAGCACTATTGTCCTGGCCCTTGCCGAGAGTGGGCTGCCGGTGGGCTGGACTAAGTGGGTCTGTCCATGTGAACCAGGTACTCAAGAGCAAGCAACCCCTCAAACCTTTCAAATGCTCTAGCCACAAGCCACACCCCCTCCCCCAAGCCCACCCGTGTATCTCACCCAGAATTGGCCTCCCCACCCTCAGCCTGGTGACTTCTTCCACTGTCTAAGCAGAAAGGATTTTGTACAGGGGATTAAGTGCCTGTAACCAGGCTGGCAGGACAGGGGAACTGGCCTCCAGTGGACTTTCAGGAATGACCCCCTTACTCACGGCAGAACTGACCCCACAGAGGGCCTGCTCCTCCTGTCATCATCTGGAAGGAGGGTCAGACGCCACTCTGGAGGTTGACTCTCAGGGCTCGCATGCTCCTGCTAGATGCCGACCACAGAACCCAGAAGCCCCACACATCACTTCTCAACGCCAGCAGAACCAGCGACCATATGCATGGAGCGAGATGCAGGATACAGGAGGGGCCCTGCATTCACTGGGAGCGGGGTCACAACCACTGGGTTTTCTGCTGCAGTGAAAGTAGAGCTGGCAGGGCCTCTGCCTCTCTTCTGTGTCCTGAATCTCACATGAGTGGCTGAAACATAAATTACACTCAGAACCTGAGCTGGGAGGGCATCTGAGAGATGCATGCTCACCTTCGGGCTTCTGCAGCATGGGGCGGTGTTGTAAAGGATGCCCTTCTCCACCCAGTAATCCACCGAGTGCCCAGATTCCCACTGTAGCTTGCCACTGAGCTGCATTGCTATGACTTCTTTACTTTGCACACAGTCTACTGGTGTTCAGAGTGGCATTGGCTCATGGGGTTAGACCCCAGGAGAGGTCCATACCAAGGCATGCTTTCCCTTGGTGGGGTTGGGAAAACACCCCTCCCTTTTTCTACTGTAATGCACTTTCCCCACAACCAGGTCCCTTGGATCTTCAAGCACCAGTGCTTTTAAATATTTTTCGTCTAAATAGAGACAGTGCCATCCCCAGGAGGAATTCTGGGGATGAAAAGATTTTCCATCTCATTACAGGTGTAATTGCTCTTTTCTCCTTTTGTTTGCATGTAATAGACACTCACACAGACTGGCTTAAGCAAGGAAAGGAATTTATTGGTTCATGAAACTAAAGTCCAAGCAGACTTCAGGCATGGCTGGATCCAGGTGTCAGTGTCCCAATGATGTCATCAGCTCTCTCTCTATTTTTTTCTCTGTTTCTCCGTTTTGCTCTGCATTGCCCAGGAAAATAATTCTGCCTTAGTTCATGCTGCTATAACAAAAATACCAGAGACTTGGTGGCTTAAACAACAAATGTTTATTTCTCACAGTTTTGGAGGCTGGGAAGTCCAAGATGAGCATGCTGGCAGATCTGCTATCTGGCAAGAGCCTGCTTGCTGGTTTGCAGAAGGCTGTCTTCTCCTTGAGTCCTCACATGACAGAGAGCTGACGGAGAAGCAGGATCTCCTGTCTCTCCTTTTCAGGGCACTAATCCCATGATGAAGTCTCCACCCTCATGACCTATTCACCCCACCAAGCTCCTCTCCCAATACCATCTCTTTGGGGGTTAGGATTTTATCATATGAATCTTGGGGGACACAGTCTGTAACAACTCCCCAAAGCAGTGAAAACTGGTCAACATCAACTCATTTCCTCTTCACTGGGCTGGTCATCTGCCAGAAAAAACTTGCCTCCTTCCCAGTAGTTCTTTCTGAAGTCCCAGAGCTGATTCTTATTGGCCCAGCTTAGGTCAGTCTCCCCAGATCCATCACTGATTGGCCAGGCCTGGACCATGTGCCTGCCTGTGAAAGTAACAGAGCTGTGCTGGGCCCCCTCGGAACCACCTGCAGTGATGGTGACAGGATGCTGATGCCAAGGTCCCCACTGTCGTCTCCCTGGCAACCCCCCAGCCACCATCCTACTTGCTGCAGGGAGGGGCCTGGGGGCTGTCCTCAGTGCTCTTTAGCTCCTCAATGAACCAGGAGCTGGGGATGCCTGCCTGGCAGGTGGTTGTGGGAGCCCAGCAGATGCAGAGTGAGGTCCCCAGGGGGCTTTTATAGATTTGGGCTGACATGCTTTGCTTCTGTCCCCCTCTTCAGATTTGCTTCTGCTGTTCTCCCCACGACAGCTGGAGAGATGCCCAGTTACCATTCAGAGGCAGGCCCCGGGGGTGGGGGCAGGGGACGGTCATTCAGAGGCCCCAACTGCCCCAGCTCTCCTTACCCGTGACTTCTGGTAACCTGTTTTCCGTTATTGCCCAAGGCAGGGTCATGCCAACATAGTGCCAGAATTACTGAAGACCTCCCCTTGCTTCTGGGTGGGGATCTGGTTAACACCTTTGGCTTCTTCCTCTCTGCCATTTGCACAGCAGTTAGAATGTTCTTTCTAAAATGTGGGCATGACCTCAGTCCAGGGTTGAGACTCTCTGGGTCTCCAGTTGCCACACACCATTGGCCAGCTCATCAGCCTGACTTCTGTTCCAGATTCACCCCTGAAACACCAGCCGCTTACCAGAAATACAGGTCCTTCCTGCCTCTGGGCCTTTGCACATCCTGTATCTTCTCCTGGGAGCCCCTGGCAGAAGCCTGCTCCTGTAGAGCCTCTGTTGAGTTCCCACCCCCTTGGCCGCCCCTCACCTGTTCCTGCACAGCATTTGTTCCTGTTTCTTTCTGAAACCACATTGTCCTTGTCTATCTGCCCCTCTCTCCATGGAGCTCTTCTGGTCACTGTTGCTGGATTATTACGGATGGACCGCCAAGATTAGTGGCTTACGACTATACCCATGATTTTATTATCTTATGGGGAGTGTCCAGCCAGGCAGTTCTGGCTGGATATTTCTCCCTTGATAGCTGTCAGATGGAGAAACAGGAGCAGTGGTGGTGGGCCTGGAGCAGCTGGGGGCTGCTGTGTCTCTCTGCGGGGTCCTGGGGCCTCTCCATGTGTCTCTGTGCCCTGGCTGGTTGGCCTCCTTCCAGCCCAGCCTCAGGGAACTGGCCTATCTGGTGGGTCGGAGCTCCAAGGGGGCAAGGCTGTGGTGCGTTTTATGATCTCGCTTTGGAAGCCATGTAGCATCCTTCTTGCCATAGCTCTTCGTTAAAGCAGCTGCAAAAAACCCAGTCAGAGTCGCTTGCAGGAAGAGCATGTGGGACAAAGGTCTTGAAGGGCATGTCAGCACAGGTGGGAGGGAGGGGCGGCGTCTGGGCCCATCTCTGGGCTTGTGGCAGTACCAAGCACAGAGTCAGGCCCAGGCATGATCAGGGGGTTGTTTTCCCCTGAGAAAACAACAAATTCCATCTCAGTGAGGGGTAATTCATACCTCCACAGCAGCTCACAGTCAAAGGAGCCTCTGAGACCTCCGGCCCTCCCTGGCCCAGCGCCAGGGCTGGTTCTCTGCAGCCCTGGGTAGCAGAGCCGGCCTCCCTCTCCTCGGCATCACTCCAGAGATGCTCTTCCTGCCCCCAGGAGACCCAGAGAGAGCTGCGGGCCCAGCTCAGGCGGGGGGAGCATAGAGGACTTGGCTCTGCCGGGGCGTGGAGCTCAGCCCCACCGCTTCAGAGCTGGGAGCCCCTGACACACGTCTTAACTCGGGTCTCCATTTCTGCACTTGCAAAAACGGAGATAATAATCCCCTCCTCTCAGAGCCCAGGCCAGGATCGATGGAGATAATAGATGAGAAAATGCTTGGCTAGGGAGAAAGTGCACTAACGGGAGAGGAGTTTTCACCTAACACCGCCCCCGCCCGCGCAGGATTTAATGAGAGCTGGCTGCTCCCTGGGATCTTTAATTAATTGCCCCTGCCCCAGAGCCTCAGCGCCGACAGATTAAACCTGGCGGAGGCGGTGGGCCGCTTTGGATGCAAATGCCTGCAGCGGAGGATTTCCGCGGGTGAAAAGGCTGACGGGGTGAATTGAGAGCCGCTGAGTCCTGCCGATGCCCCAGGGAGACGGGCCTCCGCGCCCGCAGCAGAAGCAGCGCAGCTGGAGGGGCCCTGGAGGGGCCGCGGGAGGAGGCAGCTCGCTTCCACGGTGCGCGGGGCCAAGGCCCGCAGCCGCGCACTTCCTGAGCGTAACCCTCCAGACACCCTCTAAGTAGGACAAAGTGCTTGTCACATGGTGGGAGCTTTGGAACTATTTGGAAAAAAAAACCCGACTGAATAAGATCCAGTCCCTGTGAAGCACCCGGATTCTGAACCCCTTTTGCGGCCCACTCCGCAGAAAGCGACCCCCACTTAGTTGAGCTTGGAGCCTGTGCTGCGAGCTGCCCGCATCTTCCCTCTTGTCTTCGGCCCACGGCTCTGGGTGGCAGAGGCAGAGATAGAGGCGGGTCCCGCCTGTCCTCTGGCACCGATGAACCTGGGACTGCGATTCCAACCTTCGCCCCCGGCCTGTGCTGAGCATGGGTACCTCCGGTGGGCGCTCTGTCCAGGACCCCTGGCCTGGGACTGAGGCAGACAGTGGCATCTTCCAGCATCTGCCCTTTCGGTGACTATCCAAAGCCCAGGAGACGCCCCTTGTTCCCGCTGCACCCCCTGTGGGTCACCAGCCAAACGGAGGAGACAATCGCAGAAAGGGCAGCACACACTGACTGAGGCCTGCCGTGCACCAGCTGCATTCTTTATGCCCGCAATCCATGCAACAGCCTTACCAGGCGGCACTTCCCCTGCCACCCCAAAGCCTGCATGGCACTGTCTGGTCCTTACTCTGTAACAGCAGAGTGCCCCGGGCAGTATAGGCCCCAGAACCGCCATCCCAGTCACTCCCCAGGGCACTCCCCTGCCCTCAGATTCCAGCCCACGGCCCCATCGTCATCATCACCATCACCGCCATCGCCCATGAGGGACACTCCCACCATAATGGGGAGCACAGCATTCAACACGCAGAAAACAGGCATCCGAGGGCAAAGAGAGAGCTGAGAAAAATGGAGTTACTGTCCTCAGAGGGCCAAGGATGGAATCCCAGTGGTATGAAAAAGAGCCAGGGATGGATCTTGGAAGTATAATCACTGAGATGAAAGTTCAGTAGATAGGCTGAATGAGGATGAACACCTCTGAAGGCAACATTACAGACAGAGAGATGGAACTAAAGGATACTCCCATGGTCCCATGGTGCTGCGCAAGAGAGAGTGCGGAGGAAGGACCTTTTCTGGACCCTTTCCTTTACCAAGCACATGAATAAGCATTCTAGACAGGATGGTTGAGGAGGCTAAGTTCATGCATGATTAAGGCACAGATGGTCAGACTACGATTCCTATCTAGGACGTACTTAGAAGACTGTTTCACTCAGAGACCTGGGATTTGGAGTGGCAGGCAATACCTGGGTGCAACTTCAGGTTGTTTCCGTCTAGGGAGAGGGGCGTAGTTTGGATTTATGTGGGATGAAAGCAGAATGTAAGCCATGGATAGTTTGGGATTTTATGCCTGGTAAGAAGCATGTGTTTCTCTTCTGAGTAGCTGAAGGGTGGATGGACTTGGGCTGCTGCGGCTGTTTCTCATCCTTCCAGAATGCTTGCTGCCTCTCTTTTTGGTGCTAACAGCACCTCTTGTCTTGGGAACTCTTCTTCCATTCCACGTGGTCCTGATGAATCTGACAATCAAGGGCCACCCCTGGCTCCCCCTCTCCCCACAGTCACTGAGTCACATGACCCTGGCTGGACCATGAATGGTGACCTATGTCTTGATGCATGACTGACCCAGCATTAGGAATGCAACCCACAGAGGGCCGACTACGATTTTTGGAAATAATATAACATGGTGAGAGGGAAACACTTTTTCTGCCAGGATTGTCTGGGGCTTCCAAGGCCATTTTCCCTGATACCTGTAAAGTTCCTGTCTGGAGAATGGAGCTAGACAGAGACAGGCAGAGATACAGATGGACAGAAAAATAAAAAGATGTTTTGATATAATTGGAGGCCCCAGAGCTAGCTTTGCTGAAGACAAAACCATCCACAGGCTGTCTCGTTAATGAGAAAGAATCATTCTGAGATGGGTGACCCTCGTGACTGTTATCATTCTAACTCATATAGGATCTTCGAAAATCATGGTTGTAGGTTTTTTTTTAATTTTTTAATCCTGGGGATTCAAGAATAGCTTAATATCACAGAAATTTTTTTTGTTTTGGTGATTCATTGTAGTAGCAATTAAAGGAAAAAAATCACATATTTATTTTAATGGACTCAGAAAATGCATCTTCATAATGGTCAACACTTATCAAGGATAAAGAAGAATGTATATA
This sequence comes from Smutsia gigantea, assembly GCA_032199065.1. Taxonomy (NCBI): domain Eukaryota; kingdom Metazoa; phylum Chordata; class Mammalia; order Pholidota; family Manidae; genus Smutsia; species Smutsia gigantea. The sequence goes on from JAVSCE010009884.1 coordinate 248,860, forward strand.
TGCCAAATAAGAAGAGAAATTATTTGACTTGATAAAGGTTAAATACCAATCATATAGAGCAGCAGTTCTTAAAGTATGTTCATTGAAACCCTAAGGATGTCTTTTTTAAAACTGAGATGAAATTGTTATAAAACATAATATTAGTTTCAAGTGTACAGCATAAAAATCAGATATTTGTACACACATACTTTTCTTTCTCTGTCTGATTTGTCTCACTCAGCATTAATACCCTCAGGGTTCCCCCATGATGCTGCTGCAAATGGCAGGGTCTCCTTCTGTTTTTATAGCTGAGTATATTTTGCTGGGTATACAAGCCACATCTTCATCCATTCACCCATTGATACACTTAGGTTTTTCTGTATCTTGGCTGCTATAAACAATGTTGCATTGAACATAGGGGTGCATGTATCTTTTCAAATTAGTGTTTTCATATTCTTCAGATAAATACCCACGAGGGGAAATAGCTGAATAACATGGTAGGTATATTTTTAAGTTGTTGAGGAACCTCCATACTATTTTCCATCGTGGCTGCATTCCCGCCAACAGTGTACTAGGACTCCCTTTTCTCCACATCCTTGCCAGTACTTGTTATTTCTTGTCCTTTTGTCAATAGCCATTCTGACAGGTGTGAGGTGATATGTCCTGTAGTTCCAGTTTGCATTTCTCTGATGGATAGTGAAATTGAGCAACTTTTCATGTGCCTGTTGGCCATTTGTATGTCTTCATTGGAAAAATAGCTATTTAGAACCTTTGCCCATTTTTAAGTCAGGTTTTTGTTTTGTTTTTGCTATGGATTGAGTTATTTATATATTTTTGACATTAACCCTTTATCAGATATATGATTTGCAAATATTTTTTTTCCCATCTGATAGATTGCCCTTTCATTTTGTTCCTGGTGTCCTTTGACCTGCAGAATCGTTTTAGTTTGATGTAGTGCCACCTGCTTATTTTTGTTTTTGTTACCTTTGCTTTTGATGTCGGATCCAAAAATTCAACACTGAGACCAATGTCAAGAAGCTTCCCATCTGTGTTTTTTCCCTAAGGGTTTTATGGTTTCAGGTCTTACATTCAAGTCTTTAATCCATTTTCAGTTGATTTTTGTGTCTGGTGTAAGAGAGCAGTCTAGTCACATCCTTTCACGTGTGGCTGTCCAGTTTTCCCAATACCACTTATTGAAGAGACTGTCCTTTTTCCATTGTGTATTCTTGGCTCCTTGTCATAAATTAATGGGCAATATATGTGTGGGTTTATATCTAGGCTTTCTATTCTGTTCCATTGATTTTATGTGTCTGTTTTTATGCTAATACCATAGTGTTTTGATTGCTATAGCTTTGTCATATAGTTTGAAATTAGGAGTGTGATACCTCCAGCTTTGTTTTTCTTTTTCAAGATTGCTTTGGCTGTTTGGGGTCTTTTGTGATTCCATACATATTTTAGAATTATTTGTTCTAGTTCTGATAGAGATTTTGATAGAGATTGCACTGAATCTGTAGACTGCTTTTGGTAATATGGACATTTTTAACCATATTAATTCTTCCAATCCATGAGCATGGAAATTCCTTCCATAGTTTTGTATCTTCTTCAAATTCTTTCATTAATGTTTTCAGAATACAGATCTTTACCATCTTGGTTAAATTTATTCCTATTTTATATTTTTAAATGCAATTATGAATGGGATTGTTTCCTTAATTTCTCTTTCTGATAGCTCATTATTAGTGTATAGAAATGCAACAGATTTCTTTATACTGATCTTGCATCCCACAATTCTACTGACTTCACTTATTAGTTCTAACAGTTTTTGGTGGCGTCTTTAGGGGTTTCTCTATATAATGTCATGTCATCTGGAAATAGTCACAGTTTTACTTCTTCCTTTCCAGTTTGGATAACTTTTATTTCTTTTTTGCCTAGTTGCCATGGCTAGAACTTCCAGTGCTATGTTGAATAATAGTGGTGAGAGTGGACATCTTTGTCTTGTTCCTGATTTTATAGCTTTCAGCTTTTCACCATTGAGTATGATGTTAGCTGTGGGCTTGTCATATACGGACTTTATTATATTGAGGTACATTCCCTCTATGCGCACTTTGTTTTTATCATCAATGGATATTGAACTTTGTTAAATGCTTTTTCTGCATCTATTGAAATGATCACAATATTTTTCATCCTTCATTTTGTTACTATGGTGTAATTTGTGGATGTTGAACCATTCTTGCATCCCTGGAATAAATCCTGCTTAATCATGGTGTATGATTCTTTTAATGTATTGTTGAATGTGGCTTGTTAGTATTTTGTTGACGATTTTGCAGCTGTGTTCATCAAGGATTTTGGTTTTTAATTTTCTTTTTTTTTGTGGTGTTTGGTTTTGGTATCAGGGTAATGCTAGTCTCATAAATTTGGAAACATTGCTTTCTCTTCCATTTTTTGGAAGAATTTGAGAAGGATAGGTATTAAATCTTTGAATGTTTGGTAGAATTCACCAGTGAAGCCACCTGTTCATGGGATTTTGATTTTGGGGAGGTTTTTGATTACTGATTCAATCTCCTTACTAATAATTGATTTATTTGGATTTTCTATTTCTTCATTATTCAGTTTTTGTAGTTTGTATGCTTCTAGAAATTTGTCCATTTCTTCTAGGTATTCCATTTTGTTAGTGTACAATTGCTCTTAATAGTTTCTTAGGATTCTTTGTATTTTTTAGTGGCATCAGTTGTAACTTCTCTTTCATTTCTGATTTTATTTATTTGAAGCTTCTCTTTTTTTCTTGGTGAGTCTAGTTAAAATTTTGTCAATTTTGTTTGCCCTTTCAAAGAACCAGCGCTTAGTTTCATTGATTTACTATATATTTTAGTTTCTATTTCATTTATTTCCACCATGATCTTTATTATTTCCTTCCTTCTACCAATTTTGGGCTTTGCTTTTTTTTTTCCTTTTCTAGTTCCTTTAGGTATAAAGCTAGATTGTTTATTTGAGATTTTTCTTGTTTCTTGAGGTAGGCCTGTATTTCCATGAACTTCCCTCTTAAGTTACTTTTGCTGTGTCCCATCGATTTGGGGTGTTGTATTTCCATTTTCATTTGTCTCAAGGTGTTTTTTAATCCTGATTTCCTCACTGACTCGTTGGTTGTTCAGTGGTATGTTGTTTAAGCTCCACGTATTTATGATTTTTCCAATTCTCTTCCTGTGGTATCTAGTTTCATATCATTGTGGATGGAGAAGATACTTGCTATGATTTCAATCTTCTTAAATTTGTTGACTTCTTTTGGGGCCTAACATGTGATCTATCCTGTAGAATGTTCCACATGCACAGAAGAATGTGCATTCTGCTACTTTAGGGTGAAATGTTCTGTATATACTTATTAAGTCCATCTGGTTTAATGTGTCATTTCAGGCTAGTATTTCCTTATTGCTTTTCTGCCTGGGTGAGCTTTCCACTGTAAGCATAGTATCAAAGTACCCTACTATTATTGTGTTGCTCTCAATTTTTCCCTTTAGGTCTGTCAATATTTGCTTTATGTATTTAGGTGCTCCTATGTTGTGTGCCTAAATATTTACAAACGTTACATCCTCTCATTTAACCCCTTTATCATTATGTAATACCATTCTTTGTCTTTTATTATAGTCTTTATTTTAAAATCTATTTTGTCTGATATAAGTATTGTTATTCTAGCCTTCTTTTTCATTTCCATTTGCATGGGATATCTTTTTTTTCCATTCCTTTACTTTTAGTCTGTTTTGTCCTTAGATCTGTTGTAAGTCTCTTATGGGTATGATATAGATGAATCTTTTTAAATTTATTCAGTCACTCTATGTCTTTTGATTGAGAATATAGTCCATTTATAAAAAGTAATTGTTGAAAGATATGTATTTATTGCCATTTTGTTATGTGTTTTCTGGATGTTTTTGTAGTTAGTCTCTGTTCCTGTCTTCTTTTCTTGCTCTCTTCCCTTGTGGTTTGATGACTTTCTTTAGGGTTATGTTTAGATTTCTGTTTCATTATCTTTTGTGTATCCATTATAGATTTTTGCTTCATGGTTACCATGAGGCTCACATATGATAGCCCATGTATATAACAATTTATTTTAAGTTGATAGCAACTTAAATTTGAATGTATTTTAAGATCTCTGCATTTTTACCCCCATCATGTTTTATGTTTTTTGAAACCATATTTTACATCTTTTTGGTGTGTATACCTTAACTAATTATCATAGTTATGTTGATTTTACTACTTTTGTCTTCTAACCTTCACACTAGCTTTATAAGGTACTAATCCACTACCTTTATTATGTTTTTGCCTTTATCAGTGGGATTTTTATTTTCATATGTTTTCTTGTTATTAGTGCCTTTTGTTTTCAGCTTTAAGGAGTTCCTTTAATATTTCTTGTAAGGCTAGTTTAGTGGCAATGAACTCCTTCAGCTTTTGCATGTCTGGAATATGCTTTATCTTGTCTTCAGTGCTGAATGATAACCTTGCTGGCTAGAGTATTCTTGGTTGAAAGTATTTTCCTTTTCAACACTTGGAATATATCAGGCCACTCCTTTCTGGCCTGTAGAGTTTCCACTGAAAAGCCAGCTGATCACCTTAGAGGGTTTTTCTTATGCATAACAAGTTGTTTTTCTCTTGCTGCTTTTAAGAGTCTCTCTTTAATTTTTGACATTTTAATTACAGTGTGTCTTAGTGTGAATCTCTTTGGGTTCATCTTATTTGGAACCCTCCGTGCTTTCTGGACATGGACGCTCATTTCCGTCTGAGGTTTGGGATGCTTTCAGCCATTATTTTTCAAATAAGTTTTCTGCCCCTTTATCTCTTCTCCTTCTGGGACCCCTAGAATGTAACAGTTACTTTGCTTGATGTTGTCCCATGTATCTCTTAAGCTATTTTCACCTTTGTAAATTCTTTTTTCCACTGCTCCTCTGTTTGAATTAGTTCTGCTGCCCTGTCTTTGAATTCACGGATCCTTTCTTCTGCTCATCTGGTCTGCTGTTGAACCCCTCTAGTGTATTTTTTTTTAGTTGAGTAATTTTATTCTTCAGCTCTGTGACTTCTGTCTGGTATTTTCTTATATTTTCTCTCTCTTTGTTGATGTTCTCACTGCTCATCCACTCTTCTCCTGAGTTCAGTGAGTACCCTTATGAACATTACTTTGAACACCCTATTATGCAGATTACTTACCGTCATTTTATTAAGGTCTTTTTCTGAGGTTTGTCTTGTTATTTGATTTGGATCATATTCCACTGTTTCCTCATTTTGCTTAACTTTCTGTGTATTTTTTTCTATGTATTAGGCAAAACAGCTACCTCTCCCAGTCTTGAAGGAGTGGCCTTGTGCAGGAGAGGAACCTTATTTATTCATCCTTGGACTAGTGCTTGGCTGTCTCTTGTACCTTTGAGATTGTCTAAGTAGCCTGATTTATTCTTGTTAGGTCCCAGTTGTTGAGGGTAGGCCAAGTTCTGGGCAGTGTTCCAAAAGGAGGTGTCTCAGTCAGTGCCTAGTTTCAGGCTTATTGGAAGCCAGATCCTCTGGCAGCAGCTTTTCAATTATGCAAATATGTACAGTCCAGGGGGAGTTGCAACTGTACACCTTGCTGACCTTAAGACCAGGAGATATGGAGGTATCTCTAGGGGACATTTGCAAGACTTGGGGATTCAGTTGAGTGTATAATCTCCTTTTAGTGAGGTATCAGTGAGCTGTGGTGAGACTAATGGAGGGTGCACAGATGGTGTCTCCCTGCCTAAGTTCCCCGAGGGCACCTCTGTAGCCTCTAGATGTGTGGTGAACTTAAAGCCTGTCCCTCAGGTTGAAGTAAAACCTGTCCCCTGGCCAAGTAAAAGGGCCTTTTTCACAGGCAGACTGGGGGTGTTTCATTCTACGGTCTGTGCGGTGCCCTGGGAATGGTAGCCTGCCCAGGACTGTGTTTTAGTTGTTATCATATCAGGGGGCCCAGAAACACAAATCTCTCTGGCCACCAGAGCCAGGTGATCAAGAGGCATCCTCTGTGTGTACTGTGTTCACCTGCTGGCTTTAGCAAGTCTGTGGGAGAGTGCTGAGGGCAGGGCACATCTGTGCCTTCAGGAAGGCTGGCAAAGAGTGCTGGGGGCAGGGCACACCTATAGCTTTAGTAAGGCTATGTTCACATACCCGCAATAGCAAGGTAGATGGTGAGGGCAAAAAAGGTGCTTGCCAGCGCTCCATCCTTGAAGAAAGTCCGAACTGGTCCCTGCCTCTCCACAGATGCTTCAATATTAGCAGATGAATCTCCACGTATAATCCAGTCACCTCTCATACAACTGTCTGCACTGGGTCCTGGAATAAGTGAGTCTGCATGCAAGCTTCTCAAAAGGAGCATCTCAGGTGCCCACAGCTTCCTGGGCCCCCTGAAGGGAAGTCCCATTGGGCTCCAAAACCAGACATTACTGGAGCCTCATGTCTCTGGCACAGGTCCCAAGGGTTGGAGGGCCTGATGTGGGCACAAACCCCTCACTCCTTAGGGAGAAGCTCTGTACCTGTGAGACTGTATCACTGCATGGGGTGGGGGGTGGTTCCTGGTGAGGCTGCATCTCTGCCTGTCCTACCCATCTCAATGTGGTCCTTTTATCCTTGTTGCAGAGTCAGCTGTTCAGCTAGTTTTCAGGTTTTGTTTTTCTGTAATTATTCTCTATGTAGCTGTAGATTTGGTGTGTCCATGGGAGAAGGTGGGCTCAGGGTCTTCCTACACCTCCATCTTGGACCACCGCCTCATATTGTGTTGTAGTTTTACATCATATCATACCTGAATATACACCTTGCTGACCTTAAGACCAGGAGATATGGAGGTATCTCTAGGGGACATTTGCAAGACTTGGGGATTCAGTTGAGTGTATAATCTCCTTTTAGTGAGTTATCAGTGAGCTGTGGTGAGACTAATGGAGGGTGCTTGTTGAATTCTCTTCTTGAATTTTTAGGTACAACTTGTGGTTGTACCTTTTTCTTTCTAATAGTTATACCTCATGTCTTTTCCCTGTTTTATTGCCGTGTCTATAGTCCCCAGAATAATGTTGAATAATAATGTTGATAGTAGGCATCTTTTGTTTCAGTTCTTCACTAACTCATTTATCCAACATTTTCTCTGGGCAGAAATAGCTCTGAGCCCTGGCAATGCACATGTGACCAAGTGGACAAAGTCCATCAGAAAGGTTTGAAGAAAAATAAGGGAGGATTGGAACTATTTCAGAGACTGGACCCAGGTCTACACTGGAGAAAAATCTTCCTCAAGGAACTTCCCAAATAAAACACTTTTATTTTATATAACCTGGTCTTTGCTATATGGCTTCTAATTAATACTCTACCAAAGAAAAGAAAGTTTCCTTTTATACTTTGCTTGTTAAGAGCTATTTAAAAAAATCAGGAGTGGATGTTGGATATTATTAAATTCCTCTTTACTATCAATTGGACATAATCAAACCTTCATTGTTTTAACCTATTAATGCCATGAATAAAATCAATAGGTCCGTTATATTGAACCAGCCTTGCCTTCTTATATTTTTGCATTGTATTGGCATATTATTCTCTTCCTGGCCTCCTGGACTCATTCTGCTAATATTTTATTCAGGATTTTTGTATCTTTTAGTAAGCAAAAATTAGTTTCATATGAGTGCTTTGTCCATTGCTCTAGAATGAGATCGGAAAGATTCCCTCAATTTCTGTACTCTGAAATAGTTTAGGTAACGTAAGTGTCACCTGACTCACTCTGAGACTCTGAATGTTCTGGAGGAGGTGGTATACATTTTCCTGCTTCACTCTTAGTTCCGAGCTTCTGTTGCAACCGAAGTGGTTCCATTTTTGGATTGTCTCTCTCACCCATATGGGCTGTCTCTGTTCTGCTTTCTATTGCTTCTGATATGACACATTTTTTTTCATACACCAGGCAGATGGGTGTATTACAAAATTGGCTGAAGATTTAAGAAGTCTGAGGAGGAATACGCTACAGCATCTCCCAGCAAATAATCCAAAAGTGAACATGAGACACCCTCTGTGCTCAAGATCCCTTTGGCCTTCCCTCAGAGGGCCCCTGCCATGTCGCCCACACTCTCCCTCCACTACAGACTGGCCACATCTCTCCTCTCTCAGACTCCTTCCCTCAGGCTCCCCTAACTTCATTCCCCTACATTAGGCAGGTAGATTTAGCTTCTTTCTCTTCTCAGCACAGATATACTTTTGCACATTCAGAGATCTATTTTGTCTTAAGCTAAACAGGAGCTACCTACTTCAGACCCTCATTCTTTAACAAATTTTTCCATCAAAGGAAGGGCCCAGAAAACATATTTATTTCCTCACTGATCGTGCCACAATAACCTGGAAGGAAGAAGTGGCTAAAGTCGTGTTTGATTTTAATAACTCCCCACTATTCATTAGATAGGGCAGCAGTCAGGGTTTATTAGCTTTTTCAATCCCTGGGCTAGTTCACCCCATCAATGGAGTTGGAGGCTAGGAGGCAGCAAGAGACCAACACAGGGAGCAGTCTTCCTGTGATTTCCTGCTTCTCTAGCGTCCCCTATTTCACATCCACCTATTCTAATACTACTGGTAATATTTGGTAGTCTTTTATTGCTGGTCTCTCACAAATAGTACTGCTGTGAACATTCTTGTATACTTATTTTGGTGAACATATGTATGTCTTTTAATCAGGTATATACCTAGGAATGGAACTGCTTGGTCATAGAGGACATATGTACAGCTTTTAATAGATGAACATCTTTTTTCCTAAGTTGTACCAATCTACTCCCTGACCAGTAGCATAAGAGTGTTCCAGTAATTTCAACACATGGCATCTTTGTGTCATTTTCATAACCATTCTGAAAGGTGTGTAATAGTAACTCATTGGGGATTTGATTTACATTTCTCTGGTGATTAATGAAGTCAAAACCCTTCTCATCTGTGTACAGACTATTGAGATATTCTGCTTGAAGGTCTGGCCAAGTCTTGGCCATTTTTCTGTTGAATGGTGTGTCTTTTTCTTATTGCTTGTGGGAATTCTTTCTATTTTGTATACAGGTCCTTTGACAGATGTTCATATTGTGGATATCTTCTACCATTCTGTGGCCTGCATTTTCAATCTTCTCTGGTGCTTCCCAATGGATGGAAAGTCTTTATTTTAATGTAATCCACCTTACCAATTATTTTTTTTATGACTGAAGGTTTTCTATATATTGTTTAAGCCACCTTTGCAACCCCCCCCCCCCCACACACACTCAAGGTAATGAATTTATTCTCCTAAGTTCTTTTTTCCCCAGATATTTGCATACCTCATTCATTCATGTCTCTGTTCTAATGTCCCCTGTCAGAGAGGTCTTTCCAGAATACCTTATCTAAAACAATATTCCACTATCAGGTACCATCCCTTTAGCCCATTTTAATCTTCTTCAATGGCCTGATAGCAATCTGACTTTATGTTATGTATTGAGTTATTATTTATTTACTGGTTAGTTAATCATCTGTTCTCCACACTAAGTGTCAGCAAGGACTAAATAAAGGCAGGGACATTTTTCTTGTTTACTGCTTCATCCTCAGCTCCGAGAACAGTGGCTGGTACACAGTGGGTGCTTATTCTGTATTTGTTACAGTAACGAATAAATGATCTGATTTAGTCCTCATCACTGCCCTTTGAGGAAAGGCTTACCATTGGTGTTAATTTGCATCCAGGCATACCCCTCTTTAAAAATGCAAAATCTTATCAATCACTTACACTTCAGTACAGATAAACATTTTTTGCTGTGCTTTTCCTTGGTGATGTTTTGTAGGTAAGGACAGACATTGAGGCTCAGATAATCCAACTCCAGAAATTTGGTGGGCCTGTTTTCTTAGGTCAGGCTCTGTGCTTGAACCTGGAGGTACAAAGATGAATAAAACAGTGGCTTTTTGTAGCCATTTGGGGGCAAGTGGCAGAGTCAAGCATGGAATTCAGGACTGACTCTAAAACTCACATTCTCTCTGTTCAGATGTGCAGAGACTTCTAAGGAGATGTAGTAGGACTTTTCTGGGTGGGAGAACCTTGAGCATGCTTGCAGGCTATGGGGGCATGCCAGCAGGGGAGAGAGATTAAAGGTGAAGAAAGGCTACATCACCATTAGGCAACTGAATCCCTCCTCTGGGTGCCTCCTCAGACTTCCTTCACCCCAAGGTCTTAAGAGACCAGTGGTCTCAGCTGTGTCCAGGCTGACCTCACCTTCAGAAAGTGACACCCCAACCAGCAAATCTGTCCTTGGTTTTCATAATTATCCCTTCCCACCACCCTTTCCATAATAAACCTCCCTTTCCTGCTCAAGCCTTTCCTCAAAGAAAGGATGGGCAAAAACTCATTTATACTAAAGTGTAAATGACTAACTAGACAATGGTTCATTGTTCTTAGCAGGGATTTCCATTGTCTAGAAGGGATTCAAAATGGGCAATACTGTAATTGGAGGGATGACTTGATAGTGTGTGAATGCTGTCACAGATAAGATACTTGGGGGGCAGAAAAAACTTTCTGTATTCAAAACACCATGAAACGCGGACTCTTGCTATACCTAATTACATCCAGCCTCCATATTAGCAGGACGTTTTGTAATCTACCAAGTACTTTCATCTCAACCAGTGCTTCTAAGGAAATGAGGCTTATCGTCTTCCCAGAGGATCAGGGGATGGATGTGAGCTTCTTTCTGCCTCTTCTGCTATTGTTCTTTCCACAGGGCCAAGAGTGTGAGCAAGGAGAGGCCGGGCAGCTGCACCCTCTGCTCCTCCTCTTGGAGGTTCCTGCTCACAAGCCTTCAATAAGTAATGTGGATGGGCCCCATCAGGTGTGCAAGGAGAGGGTTCAGCCCCTCTTGTACTCTTACCTGTAGTGGCAGCTTCTGCAGGTATGAATTTGACCCTGTTATTCTGGGATGACAGGGGTGCGGGGAGAAAGGACAGCAGATGCGAATGTATCCCTCTGGGGTCTTTGCAAGGATGATGCTGGTCTGTGGGAAGCCAGGGCTGGCCATCTGGGTTTGAATAAGGAGGCAGTTTTGTACACCAAATCCCTGAAATCTGCCAGCCTGTCCTGGGAACCAGCATGGCTTTCTCCCCAACCGTGGTCTGCGCAGATTGCCTGTGTGACCCTGGCCAGGACCCATACTCTCCCAGGGCGTCTGTCTCCCCATTTGTGCAGGGCAGGTTTGGGATCAGTGATTTCTGAGAGGCCCTATAACAAGGAACCTCAAGTACTTGGAGCTGCCATGTGATGTCCTGTCCTTCTCCTGGTGAATCTGGCTGGACCACCAGAAATCTGGTCACCTGGGAGATAAGGGTCTGGACTGGGAGCGGTGAGAAACATAATACGGGAGAATCTCAGGATCCAAGAGGCAGATTAGTTTGGCTCAAATCCCTCCCGACTCCTGTGAGCTGAATCACCCTAAGCATGTCACTCAACCTGCCCTATTCTTCATCTGTGGAAGGGGACAAATGGTGCTCACTGAAGAGGATGTCTGACCTATGAGAACGGGGGTCTCTGATGGTCCTGGTTCAAGGGAGAGGGGATGACTTTTTACAGTTAAAAATCCATTTGTGTTGTTTCCTTACTTGAAAGTGCCCTCAGGCCACTCACTGTACCACAGGCCCTACCAACACTTTCTCCTCTCTTTTCACCCCAGCCTCCATGGCCTCTTGCTTCCTGACTGGCTGTTCTTCTCCCCACTTGAGTGCTTTTCCCTTTTTGCTCTCCTTGGCCAACTCCTATCCATCTTACAGGTCAAAGAGGCCTTTCCCCCATCTAAATAAATTCCCCTGTTATAATTTCTCAGAGCACTGTCATGTTAGGGCAGTTGTGAATGAACAAGATAAAGGATTCTTTTTCTCTTTTGTAAATGAAGTCTAGAAATAATACTCAGGAACTTTGGCTTCTTCCATCTTGCACCATGGTTCTTGACATATAGCATATCCCTCATAGACCAAAAGCGATGCTCCAGCTCCAGCCATCACACTTTCATTCCAATGAGAAGGAGGGATGAAGAGCAAGGAAAGTCTCACCTCTCCAACCACAAGACACTTCTAAGGAAGTCACACACTTACTTCTGCCCACAGACTCATTGGTAAGATTTTGCCATGTGGCCACACACAGCTACATAGGAGGCTAGGGAATGTTCACAGGGGCCATGTGCCCAGCTCAGAAGCCACATATTGTGGCTCAGAAATGACATGTGCCAAGACCCTGTTCCTTTTCTGCACAGCCTGTAGTCATGGGCTCATTTACTGGTAATCTGATGCATGCATGTCTTCTTCCCTAAATGGAAGCCTTCGGAGAGCAGGGAGCCCCTGCCTTGCTCGCCTTCTATGCCTTGCGCCCAGCACAGTGTTAGGCAGCCCGTAGGTAGCCCACTGGAAAGATCTGTTGAACAGGTGAGCAAAGCTTACCATGGGTGTCCTCCTTTGTTCTAAAGCCTTTGTGATAGAAATCACCATCCCCCACGTTCTGCATCTTCTGTGATCTCCAGAGAAGGCCTCTGGGGGCCTCCTGTGCTCCAGGCTGCTCAGCGGTTGGTCACAGAGGCCTCCGCAAGGCCGTGCAGGATTAGATAAGGAGTGTTAGATATGCGGATGCTGGCGTGGGGAGGGCAGGTCTGAACTGCAGCTGGCGGATTCCAGCGTGGAGGTGCGGGCCGCGTCCCCAGAACACCAGCAGCCTAATTGGCAGTGCAGTACATCAGTGGTTCTCAAGTGCAGTTCGGCCCGCGAATCACCTGGGAACTTGTTAAAAGTACAAAACTTCTGAGTCAGTAGGTTTTGGGTGATATATTTGGTTGAGAGTGACAGCAAGGCAACTAGCTTGGGCAAAACAGGAACCACATGTAAGGGTGTCGGGGCTTCTCCTGTCCCTGCACGAAGGCTGGCATGGGGCTGTGGGGGGCCAAGGCCCCCCCCACCTGGCTCTCAGGGCTGTCCTGTCTGCTTCTCAGCTCTGGGGCACAGGGGAACAGCTCCTCCTGTTCCACGGAGTCCTGACCTGCCGGAGTGACTCACTCTCCGTGGGCTTCCAGCACAACTGCCTGGGTGAGGTGGCGTCCCACCATCTGTGACCATGGGGCTGGGTTCTGTGCTGGCTGTGTAGGAGTGCGGGGCAGGGGGTGTGGAGGGTCGCTGAGGTCTGTGTGGGTCCAGAGAGGGCACTGCTGGAGCTGGCTGGCATCTACCATGCAGAAGCAACTGGGAGCCTCAGATCAACACCTCCTGACCGCTCTCAAGTGTGGTTCCTGGCTGCTCTCTTGGGAGAAGCCTCCCTGTTTATTGGGGGCCCTGACAAAGGGCTGGGAGGGGGCTAGCGGTAGACAGAGTGGAGATTATGGAAACCTTTGTAGGGTCACTTCCCTCATAGTCCTTTTTGCGAGTCACTGGACAATGGGGTCAATACATTTTCATCAGATTCAGCAGCCTGGGAGCCATGGGGGTTGTAGGGGTCGTGCTGGGCAGCAGCGGGAGAAGCCAGGGCTCTGGAGGGGGAACACGGCAGCTCTCTCGGGCCATAGGAGCTGGCCCAGATGCGGGCAGGACCAGCATTGCCCCACCCAGTGCTTCTCACTGGGGTCTGCAGTGCACCTGTGGGAATCACATGTCTGCTTCTTAAGATGCACTTTCCTGGCCCACCCAGACTCACTGAACCACACTCTCCAGGGCGGGGGTGCAGGACGCTGCCCTTGAATCAGGTTCCTAGGGGGATGACCTCCTCCCCCACCCCTAACAATGTCAGCACCTGGCCTGCAATCCTCCCCATCACATAGCCCACATCCTGAGCCTGAATCTTCGGCATGTCTCTGGCTCCTGCGCCAGGGCCTACCCTTCTCTGAGCGCCCCCAGCTGCCTCTGTGGGGCCCTGGGCTTTGTGCACCCATCAGGACGTCCCCGCCCTGGGGCACAGCCTCCCCCGCCCTGGGGCACAGCCTCCCCGCCCTGAGGCATGGCCATGTGCGCCCTGGGCCTGTTCCTGCTCTGCCTCTCTGAGGGGCTTCCTGTGGGCCCACCAGGTGCCACCTGCGAGTGGGCTGGGCCCCTCTGCGTGCAGGTCGCTGTGACCCAGGGTGCGCACTGGGGCCCACAACCAGTTCAGCACATGGATGCTGGATCTGGTCCTCACAGGGTTCACACAGGGAATTGGTGACCAAGATGCAAAACTCAAAGATTCGGTGTTAAAAAAATCCCTATTTCTGGCTCTTTCTGAAAACTTGGCAGAACACAGTGCCGGGCCCTGAACGCCACCTCCCGCCTCCACCTTGGTCTCACCCTGCCCCTGGGCCTCCGGCGCTGGCTACTGCAGGCACCTGAGTTCGTGAACCCCAGCTGGGTGTTCAGCAGTGTCTCTGCCAAGAAGTGATGTTTTATTGTTCTCGGCGTCATCCTTGTCAGTGTTTTTAGTCACTCTGGATACCTCGCGATGCAATCACTCTGGGCTATTTGCCCATTTTATGGATGAGGAAACTGAGGCCTGGAGTGGCTCAGTGACTTGCATGGTGGCCCAGCTGGCCAGAGGAGCTTGGATCTAGGTTTGTCTGTGTGCCCCTTGTAGGGGGACCCTGACTTTCCCCTGGCACTGTGCCCCTGACTTCTGACCCAGCCATCCTTACCTCTCCCAGCCTCTGGCTAAAGCCCTCTTGCAGCTGGGCTCACACCAGATGTTGAGAACAAAGGGGTCATGGGCCTATGAGGGAGGGTGCAGCGCTGAGCAAAGGTGAGGGGGTCAAATGTGGGATCAAGGGCACAGGAGCAGGCCTGATGGCAGAGGCCCCCCCCCACCATGGTGTTGGGGTTAGCCCATGTACTGACCCCAATCGTCGGCCCTAAGGGGGAGTGCCTGGGGCCCTTGTCAGAGTCCCCCACACAGACAGGGGTCTCCACCACTTTGAGGGGTGCCTCTGGGACTCTCTCCCTCATTGTCAGGTGTCAAGAATTCCACCATTAGCATCTACAGCAAAATCATCTCACCTTCAGGACTGGTGACGGGGCAGGGGGGACACGCCCCTTTGGGGCCCCAGGCAGGTGGTGCCTGGCTGAGGGGAGGGGCCTCATCAGGAGGCGGGGCCAGGGCAGAGGGGAGCGAGCGGGATGGAGGAGGAGGGAATACACACAGAGCCCCTGGGCGGTGGGGCCGCAGTGCAGGGACCGGGCGCTGGAGGCCTCCTCCGTGCCCCCAGGCGACAGCCCCTCTCCTCTGCGCCCTCTTTCCTCTCTCCCACCCCCCATCCCACCTTGCCCTACATCTCTGTCCCTCTTTCTAGCCCTTTCTATCCCACTGTGTGTCTGTCTTCTCTCTGTCTCTCTGGACCAGTCTTTTCCTACATTCATCTCCATCTGTCACTCTGAGTATCTGTCTGTCTGTCTGAGTAGCTCTGCCTGTAAGCTCTGGCATCCCTGGTCGCCCTGTCCCTGTCTCCCTGGCTGTCTTTGTCTCTCTGTTCTGGTTCTTTCTCCTTCTCTCTCCCTGCCTCTGTCTCTCTCTGTCCATCTCTGTCTCTCCATGTCGGTGTCTTCCTTGGCTGTCCATCTGTCCATTGGTCTTAGGCAACTGAAAAGACCCCCTGTGTCCCATTTGATGTGCAGTTGTGAGATTCCCTTTGAATATTGCAGGAGTGAGTTGACGGTTGCCAAGGGAACGGGTCAGGAAAAATGGGGGGAATGAGGGGGGCCAGGAGCCAGGCGGGGGGTGCGGGCACGCTTTTCTGTTTTCATCTCCTTTGGCGCTTTCCTTTTCCAAAGCATAAAAAAAGGGCGACAATTTAAAATGATTTTTCAAGAATCAAAACGACAGAAATAATGGGTCCTAATTGTGTTGGACTAAAAGGCAGGCAGGGAGGGTGCAGTTCCCCCTCCTGTGCCTGGAGGGAGTTAATGGCCAGATTCTAGGAGTGGGTGATTAGAACCATTTGCCAGGCACTTGGGGGCTGGCAGCGCCACGACCAGCTCCAAGTGCTCAGTCCTCAGAGATTTCTGGGCCCCCTTGGCCGACAGCACTGCAGCCAGGCACAAGATGAGCTGGGGTGGCCACACATAGGGGCACTGGGCTGCCCGCCCCCGCCGGCCTTTTAGTTGTGGCTGGAGGCCAGGGGCCAGGGGCAAGACCTGGACAGAAGAGGCCAAGTTCTGGCCGTTCAAGACCCGGCATACAGCCCAGCTCTCCCCAGCAGCTTCGGAAAGCACCCTGCGCTCTCTGCCCAGCCTGGATGGGGTTGTCATGGGGATTAGCAGAGACAGTGCCCACACGGCGCGCGCACACCAGCCCGGGTCTAGTACCCAGGCTGGGGATGCTGTCGAGCTTGGACTGGACTCGACCATCTGCTGTGGATTTGTCATTGTCATTGTGTGATTGGCAAGCAAGACTCAGGCTTCTGCAGGGACACAGATGAGTGATCAGCAATGATAGTGTTTCCTTACGAGCTGACATAATGGACAGGCTTTAACTAGAATTTGAGTATTTCCTATGCATCAGGCATATTTCTAAACTCTCCATGTGCCTTTATCCATTTGGTCTTCACAGCAAACCTTTGAGGTGTTATTAATCCCATTTTACAGGTGGGGACACTGAGGAATTCAGCAACTACAGTTCAGAACTGAAAGTGCAGTCATTGGAGGAAATGTAGGAAGCCAGGGCCCCAGAAACAGAAGCTGCCTTCCCACAGTGTTGGGTCTGGAAATGTTCCCCAGCTGACCTCTGAGCTGAGCAGGCATTTACAGGGTGGATGGTGAGTGTGTGGGCTTCTGGGGTGCAGGCTGCACACAGGGCAGGGGGAGCCCCTGAGAGGTTTAAGCAGGGAGGGCCTTGAGCCCTTCCCTCCCCTCCACCTACCAGCTGAGGAGCTCACCATGTTGGGGCTTTCTGTTCCAGCCCCAGCCTCAAAGGCTGCAGAAAAGCCAACTCAGTGCAGGAGCCCAAGTAGGTATTTACAAATGGCTTCTCCCATCCACCATGCCAGCCTCCCTCCTCCTTCTGGCACCTGGAACCCCGTTTGGCTCCTCTCCCTCCATTTGCCTTGACCCCATCTTCCTGTCATCCTGCCCAAGCTTGACTCATGGCAGTGACCATGCAAGTAGGTGCCAGGGAGGGTGGGCCTGGAAGGTGGGGACAGGGTCACTGCTGCACCTGTGGTCTTCATCTGGCTCCTTGTGATCTCTCCCTCCCAGGGTGGAGGCTTCTCTCCTCTCATCAAGCCCCGGGCCCTACAGTTCCTTGCGCCAGCTGCAGCTGCCAGGACCTCAGGTATGTTTCCCACAACACACAAGCCTGGATCAGTGAAGGGCAGGGTCACAGTCAAATTGATCTAAGGGGAGATACGGTTGTGGCCCCGAATTGCTCACTGTTGGTGGTAGGAGGTAATCAGGACTCGAAACAAGAGTGGGAGAAGAAAAATGTAGGTCAGGGGCTAAGCCTCTGTGGTGGCTTCAGCGGGAAGGGAGGGAGAGGTGGCATGGGCTGCAGTATCAGGAGGCCCCACTGAAGTGGGCATCTGGCATTGGGTGGTAGCCTGAGTCACAGAGAGGCGCTTTGGGAGAGGTTTTATGTGTTCTAGAGTGAGAGCAACTGTAAGTGCCCACCCACTGTGACACCCCTCCAGCTGGTGCCAGCCTGTAGACCACGTTTCCTAGTTTCTGTCTGATGCTCTTGCCCTTGGCCCTGCTGACCCCGAAGGGACTGACCTTCCTGGGATGAGCCAATTCCCAGACAGAGTAAATGACTGCCCTGCCAGTGCACCTTCTATGGGCACACCAACCCGGAGTCTGCCCTTTACCTCCTCTATCGAGTTCTCACACTCAGGGGCCACCGTCCCCCTGCCTGATCACCCCAGGGTCAGGTACCAGACAACCAGGGACACCCCGACCCCCAACAGCCTGCTGGAATTATTCAAACCAGCCAGTCCTGAGCCTGGGTACCTTGCCTGGCCCATCCCTTCCTGAGGAAACCACAGAGAGGCTCCTGCCCTCGTTCCCACCCACCCCCAATCATGACCACCTCTGGTGCTTCCCCGTGAGGCCCCGCATGGTGTGCCCGGCTTCCTGTGTCTAGGGACCTGTGAGTATAACCAGCTATATTTCCAAGGGCAACCATCTCCCGATCTGCTGGCCTCATCAGACCTGAGTAATAAAACCTACCTTTTAAAATACAAAATACAGCTCCGTGAGGTGGTGTGTTGGGCCTTTCCCATTGCTCCTGTGGACCCGCTGCTGTCCTTTGTCGCCTGCTCTGTGCTCTGGGGACCCGTCCCGGTGGACAGGTGGTATCTGTAGGCTGGAGGCTAAAGGGAAGCGAGGTGGGGGTTTCTTCTCTTCTCCCACCCCTGAGGGGAGGTGGGCTCTCTGAGCTCCTCTGCAGAGGCCACAGGTGCTGGGGAGCACCCCGCTCTCACATGGGTCCTCTCTCTGGATCCTGGAATTTGCTTTCTCCACTTGCTGTCCAGGCCTAGGCTAGGTAAAGGCTTCTGCTGCTGGCCAGGTGCTTCACCATTATCCCTGGCAGATCCTGCCCACACTTTGTCAATGGTCTCTTATGAAATGCTCTTCAGTTTTCCCACCAGAGCATCTCTGGTGGCCCGTGGGTGAATAATGTGGGTGGCAATAGCAGGGCCCAGGGATGGGGGCCGCCAGAAGTCTATGCGTCTCTGCCTTCCTCCCTAGAGGACTTTTTAACTGATATTTCAATTAAACTACCCCAGAACAAACTACAAAAATGCTAAATTATATAGATCAGATGGGAGAAAATAGACATCCCCATTCACTTTTTTTTTTCTTTTTAGAGAGACCTTGCTTTTTTCTTTTTAGAGAGAGATATAATTAGGACTAAGTGTTCTCAAAATATATTCATTCTTATCCCACCTCCACAATTTTTGCCATTTCTGCATACCACCTGTATGATTATTTATCTAATAATTTTCTTTCACTCAGCTTATTTTTTGAAAAAGTCAGGTGTATATAATTTACATAATTGCAGATAGAATTTGCATACAGTAAAATTTGCCCCCATTAACCATGCAAATTAGTTTTGACAAATGCATACAGTCTTCTAACCACCAAAACAATGAAGATCACCTGCCAAAACGTCTCTGTACTCCTCTGCCATCAATCCTATCTGCCACCCCTAGGCCCTGGTGGTCACCAATCTGATTCCTGTTCTACAATTTTGCCTTTTCCAGAATGCCATATAAATGGAATCATATAGTATGTGGTCTTTTAGGTTTGACTTCTTCTACTTAGCATAATGTTACTTTTTTTGAAAAAAAAAAGTCAAGCTTAAACCCAAACCACCATTTTTTCATTCATATTTTTACATACTGTGTTTGCATGTAGTAATTCAACAAATCATTTGTCTCAGTCTATTTTAGAATGTTTTTTAAAAGTCATGTTTAGTAAGGTCTAATTTCCACACAGTAAATTTGCCCTGTTTACTATGTGGTTCTAGGAGTTTTGACAAATGCATCTATTTGTGTAACCAGGATCAAGATACAGAACAGTGTGGTCACCCCCCAAACTTCCCCCTTGCCTCTTCCTAGGCCATCACTTCCCTCACTCCCAATCTCTGCAATCACTGAGCTGACCTGTATTCCCTTAACTTTACCTTTTCCAGATTGTCATATAAATGGACTCATACCATGTAGCCTTTTGAGTCTGGTGTCACTGCGCATATTTTTGAGATAAATCCACAGTGTTGCATGTATTAACATTTAGTTCCTTTTTATTGCTGAGTAGTATCCTATTGTATGGCTGTGTCACTGTTTCTTAATCCAGTTACCAGTTGACGGACACCTGGGTTGTCTCTGGAATGAGCCTATTATGAATAAAGCTGCTATAAATATTTGCACTCAGGTATTTGGCCATATGTGTTCATGTCTGTCACCTGGGAGTGGAATTCATGGGTAGGATGGTAAACGGATATATACCTTTACGAGAAACTGACAAACTCTTCTCCAGTGAGGCTGCACTATTTTTCATTACCACCAGCAGCCTGTGAGAGTTCAAGGTGTTCTGTGTCCTTGTTAGCACTTGGTATTGTGAACTTTAAAATTTTAGCCAATGTGTGTGAGGAAGGAGCTTACTGAGGTTTTAATTTGCATTTCCTCTTGACTAATGATGTACATCTTTTCAGATGCTTATTTACTATCTGGGTGAAGTATTTTCTGTTTATATCTTTTGCCATTTTGGAGAGAAGGGGGTTATCTGTCTTCTCACTATTGAGTTGCAAGAGTTCATTTTACATTCTAGATATTAGCCCTTTGTCAGGTATGTTTGGCAAATTTTTTTTTCCCAGTCCTTGGCTGTTTTCATTCTCTTAACTGTGTCTTTCAAAGAGCCGGAGTATTTAATCTTGATGAAGTCCACAACTCACTTTTAAAACTTAAAAATGCCTTACAGTTTTCAATGAAAAACCCTTATTACTTGTCATAAATTGATATTGTAGAAATGCTTTTGGCAGAGAGTAACAGAGAACCTAACTTTCAGGGACTTCAGGCATTATCTTAATAAATGTGATTATCCCATAGACCAAGAAGCCTTGAAAGGGCAGCCCTCCAATACCCCAGGCTCACCCCACCTTTGTGGCTTGGGGACCTTTGCCCTCATTCTTGTGGCCTTGCATCACCAGAGAGCTGCCTGGTTCTGGGCATTGCGTCTGGGATTCAGAGCAGGAAGAAGAGCTGGGGCAAACAGAACAGGGCTGGGATGAGGGCAACACACCAGAGGTGCCTGCATTTAAGGTGTTTACTCTCAGGTGGTGCGCGTTCCCTTGCACAGCCCTCAGAGCCAGCATCTCCTTAATGTGGGGCACTGTGAACCTCTCCTGCCTCACCCATCCCAGGGCTGGTGCAGAGCAGAAAATTGCCCTGTCCTTCTTTTATCATCTGACATAATGTCTGTTCCTGAAGCTCCCTTAGCAGGTGTCTGCTTATGTCTCATGGTTGGAACTCAGGTCTATCTCATGGCAGCCATTCCTGACAGTAAAGGAGACGGGGAGAGGGGTGTCCTTGTGTGTTGTAGGGAGAAGTGGAGAAAGCATACTTCTATGTGAAAGTGAAGAACATTCCCATGTGTTTAAGATGCAAACTAGTTGTGTATGTCAAAAACATATGACCTGGGTGCTCTTTTGGAAGCAGCCAATTTTGCTGACTTACCATATCTGCTTGGCCCCAGTTGCATAAGGTTTGTGAACTTTATTAAGAGCCATGCACACTATGGAATTACAAGGAACACAGAAGAGCCAAAATAGTCTTGGAAAAGAGCAAAGTTGGAGGACTGCAATCCTTGATTTCGAAGCTTACTACAAAGCTGCAGGAACCAAGACTATATGCTACTGACACAGGTGTCCATGTATAGACCAGTGTATTAGAATCAAGAGGCAAGAAATGACTTAGGGCCAATTGATTTTCAACAAGGGTGCCAAGACTACCCAATGCGGAAAGAATAGTCTTTTCAAATAATGGTGCTGGGCAACTGAAGAGCCACACATGAAAGAATGAATTTGGGCCCCTACCTCACACCACACACAAAACTGAACTCAAAATGGATCAAAGACATAAATGTTAAAGCTAAAGCTGTAAAACTTTTAGAAGAAAACATAGGGAAAAAAATCTGTATGACCTTGTATTTAAGCAATGGTTTCTTAGCTATGACACCAAAAGCACAATCAAAGAAAAAGATAAAGTGGACTCCATCCAAAGTAAACACTTCTGTGCATCAAAGGCCACTATCAAGAAAGTGAAAAGAGAGCCTACAGAATGGACAAAATATTTTCAAATCACATATCTGATAATATTCCAAAATGTATAAGGAACTTTTACAACGGAACGATAAAAAGGTGAATAACTCAATTTTAAAAATGGGCAAAGAATTCAAACAGCCATTTCTCCAAAGAAATTGTGCAAATGGGTAATAAGCATATGAGAAGATCATATGCTCAGCATCATTAGGCAGTAGGAAAATGCAGATCGAAATCACAAGGAGACACGACTTCACGCCCATCAGGAGGGCTTCAATAAGAAAGAAAGAAAGGAAAATAACAAATGTTAGCAAAGATATGGAGAAATGCAAACCCTGGTGCAGTCTGAGTGGGCAGGTAAAGTGGTGCAGGCCTATGGAAAACAGTTTGGCAGTTGCTCAAAAGGCTAAACACAGAATTGGCATTTGACCCAGTAATTCCGTTCCTGGCTATATACCCGTGAAAATGGAAAACACGTGTTCACACACAGACTTATTCATGGCAGCATTATCCATAATAGCCCCAAAGTGAAGCAGTCCAAGGGTCCATCAGCTGATGAATGGATAAATGAAATGTGCCCTGCCCACACAATGGAATATTATTCGACCATGAAGAGGAACGAAGTACAGGTTCATGCTACACATGGATGAAGCTTGAAAGCATGCTCAGTGAAAGGAGCCAGTCACAAAAGCCCAACTGTATGATTGCATTTAAGTGAAATGCCCAGAATAGGCAAATCTGCAGAATCAGGAGTAGAACAGAGGTGACCAGGGGAAAAAGGGAGAGGGGATACTGGGACTAACTGCTAGTAGGCAGGGGTTCTTCTCACTGGGGTGATGAGAATGTTCTGGAATTGGGCAGTGGTGATGGATGCACAATGTGAATATTCTAAGTGATCTCCTGAGAACCACAGAAGTGTGCATTTGTGAATGGTCTATTGACGTTATGGGGACTATATCTTAACTTAAAATAATAAGAGAGAGTCATATCCCTGCAGAGGCCCCAGTCGGAGAGGAAGGAGGGCATCTTTTTCCCCAGCAGAGGATCCCCTGGTAGTGTGGGCTGGAGGGGACAGAGGCAGAGGCACCCCTAGCTGGAGGGATGCTGTGGAGGCCAGCTCTTCCTCAGGAAAGCTGCTGCAGAGGCCCCAGCTCAGGGCCAGGATCCCCAGCCGCCAAGACAAACGTCACCTGGGGAGGTTCCAAGCCAGCCTGGCATAAGCTGCCTTCAAAACATGTGCATGGAGCCTCGGAGACACCTGGGGTGCCAACTTCTGGGCCGCCGCCCTGAGAGACAGACAACCTGCCGTCTTCCTCCCTCTGTTTGCACAGTCTGGCTTCATTAGTGGGGAGGTGATGATCTAATTCCCTCCAAACAAGTGTTTGGGATGTGGAGTTTCCCTTCAACAATGAGCAGCGGCAGACGGTGAGAAATCTGCTTGCACCTTCTGGGGGTGGGGTGGGGGAGCCACCCTGGCGTGCCTGCTGGCATGAAGAGCTCTGGCTGCCATGGCCAAGGGCTTCTGGGGCACGGCGGTGTGAAAACACAGAAAAGAAGACGCTGGTCCATCTGTGTTGACGTGAACACATGGTGGTCAGACTGGCAGGGTCCTCTCAAATGGCCTCTCACCAGCTTGGAGTCAGACAGCCCTGGATTCTGGCACCCTGTAAGTGGATTGAGCAAACCACTAACCCACTGATGGGGAGGGGAATTGAGACAGAGCTCCAGGAGCAGGATGTCTATTGAGGAGGGCCCCAAGGATCAATGCAAGGGAAGGAGGAAGCAGGAGCAGGCAGAGGGGGGTGCCAAGCTGAGTGTAGGTGCCATGGCAGCTTCAGTTAGCCCATGAGGCCCAGAGTTGGAGTGGCCCCCAGTGTATTCCAGATCGGGGAGATGGTCCATGCCTTGATGGACCTGTGTGGGTGCTCCTCTGGGGGGTGGCACCTGCAGCTGTGGGAGATCCCTGAGGAGGCTGAGACCTTTCTGCCCAGAGCTCTGCCAGCCACTGGGGCTGTTTGCCCATCACTCCTGAAGGGGATTCTGGACAGCATGCCACAGCACCTGCCACTCTCGATTCTAAAATCAGCTTCAGAGCATGGCCGACCCTGGGGAGGAACTAGAAGGCTTGCACTTGTGATAAACTCCTCTGGCTACCATGGCTGTGGAGGGGGTGAGGACACAGGGGAAGGCACTGAGAGAGCTCATCCTGCAGGGCTACGCGCAGGTCTTGGGCCAAGCCTTTGCCTGGTTCTCAGTCTCACGGGGACTTTGTCATCTCAGCTGCACCTGAGGTACTTTACAAATGAGAAAAGAGGTCCGCGGGTCTGATTTGCCTCTGTGCCCCTGGTCCCCAGCCCGGGATTTGCCTGGCATGGAGTGGGCACTCATAGGTGGGGCTGGAAAGAGGAATGGGCATATTGGTTCTCTGCTGTTCACTGTTCAGTTAGTGGCTGCACCCATCACTGTCGTGTTTTCCTTCGCATTAACTTCCTCTTGCCAAATGCCCCGCAAGGACGGTGTGTGCCGGGGCTGATACTTAGGTCCACTATCTTTTTAAAAAATTAGCTTGTTTTCTCTTAATACAGCTAATGATTAAAATGATTTTTGTCTTAACAGAAATTGATAGTTCAAAATGTATTCACTGAAACGCTATGATGTCCTTTCCCTGCATTTTCATCTGCTTTGACGTCTGAATGAAATGTCACCCCCGAGTCCGCCCCCCGGGCTCCATGCACTTTGCACAGCGCTTGGACACCAGGACACCATGCTGCATTTGCCATTGGATCTCTGTTACACAAGCGGCAGAACACCCGGCACAGACTAGTGTGAATGACGAAGAAGTATGGGAGCTCACGGACCCAAGAAGTCTAGCGGCTCTTCTGTCCAGGCGGGATCCCGCAGCTCACACAGCAGCTCCAGCAGCCTGGCTTACCAGCGCTGGGCTCTGCCCGGGGGCTCCCCTCCCGCAGGAGTCTCCCCACCACTGCAGCCAGTGGAAGAAAGAGAACGCCCTTCTTCCCCCGAACATGACCTTGGCTCTTCTGGGGCTATATGGCTTGAGAATGGGTGGTTCTCAGAAGAAAATCAGTTTTTTGTTTTTGTTTTTAACCAAGGGAAGGATGAATATAAGTATTCCCAAAAACAGATGTCCGGTGCCTGCATCTTCATCTGCATGAGTTCGTGGTAGCCAAGGGCCAGCTTAAAGGCCACCATCTCCAGGAAGTCTTCCTGCTGCCCTCTCCTGCTCTCCGCAGCCACTCAGGGCTGGCACAGCTACTCACATGGCAATTGACTGGCCTGTGCACCCTTGCTGATGACTGTGGTGCAGACGTGGGGCTTGGGTTCGAGGGGAGACTCCCAGGGCCAGACTGGGCCCGTTCTCTGTGGCATCCCGGGGGGCAGCCCCCCTGCTTAGGCCCGCGCCCTGGACGCTGCAGCCGGGGCACAGCCGGGGAGCACAGCGCGGGCACGAAGGGGGCAGGCAGGCTTCTGGGGCCTCCGAACACTGCCAGCCTCCCCCCCACGTCCTGTTTCCTGCTCCGGCTCCTGGTTGCTCACTCTCTGCCCTTCATGACCTGCTTCTCTGCGGTGTCCCTTTGGAGGAGCTTATTGGTGGCAAGCAGCGGGGTGAGAGGGCTATGGGACTTGCATTTTTTATTGAACTTGTATATTTACTTGAGGGGACCATCGGTGGGGGGCATGCTGGAGCTTACGGGACAGAAAGCCAAAGCACTCACCAAGCTTGATAGCCACCAAGGCAAGCTTCTAGGAGTTCCCACACTGTAGAGTTCCATCTCGCACTCTAGGAGTTCCCACACTGTAGAGTTCCATCTCGCGCTCTAGGAGTTCCCACACTGTAGAGTTCCATCTCGCGCTCTAGGAGTTCCCACACTGTAGAGTTCCATCTTGCACTCTGCGACCCATGTCCACTGGGCGCTCCTCTTGCCTCAGCGCTAGTACTGCTCTTCTGGGGCCATTTTCATCGGCTTCTAAACACTCACACATTCATGGGTCTATTTCTGGTTGCTTGATTCTCTTCCCTTGATGTATCTGTTCATATTTTGAATACTTCTGTCAAGTTCAATTCAGTTAGAATTTTTACTTAGAGAGGATTGACAACTTTACAACTTGAAGTCTTCCTATTTAATAAAAAGGCACGACTTTCCAGTTATCCTATCTTATGGTATGTCTTTTTTGTCAAGCTTTGTAGCTTTTTCTGTGTAAGTCCCTCATGTTTCTTAATTTTTTTTAAAGGCATTTCATATTTCAGTTGCTCTTTCATTAAATTTTTTAGCTGTTTATGTTTTATGTAAGAGAAAGTTATTGATTGTGATACATCAATTTTGTAACTAACTGCCTTGGTGAATTCACTTACTGCTTCTCTTATTTTTCTATCTTCAGTTCATGTTACCATATTCCCATTACCAGTGATAAATTTTTCTCCTCCTTTCCAATCTGTATGTCCTTTATTTCGTTCATTTATCTAATTGCACTGACCAACTCCTCAGAAGAATGGTAACTAAGTTACTGTTTGTTCTAAGAGACTTGGTTTGAAACAGCCCCTAGTATTGCACTTCTCTCCCCTTCCACCCTAGGGACACATGAGAGGCTTTCCCAGCAGGGGGGAGGTTGGGGTTCAGGTGGCCTGTTGTCTGCACTTTCCTCTCCTTTCAGCCACCGTCTGGTTTATTTCCTGAGATCCCTTGTTCCAGGTCTGCACTGTCTGGGTTTTCAGCTATTAGCCACACATGACTACCTAGATTTAAATTAAAGTTAACTACAGTGAAATAAAAGTTAAAATGTATTTTCTTATTTGCGTTATTCATACTTCAAGGTTCAATAGCAACATGGGGCTGGTGGCCCCTGCAGATAGGACAGATGTGGGACATTTCCAGTGTGGCAGAATGTTTGCAGAGCACTGCTGCAGACACCTGTCTCCACCCCCCACACCACCACTCCTGCCTTGAGGGGTTTCATAATGCCTCTAGGCTCTCCATATTATTTATCTGGATTGGGGGGGGCGGGGAAGAAGGAGCCTTAAAGCACTTTCCATGCCCCCTGCCCAGAACTGCCCCCACCTTCAACTGCCAAACCAGAAAGTGTTGGTGAGCTGTTTGTTTTCTCAGCCTCTGGCTTCCTTGCCCATTTCACTTAGCGTAACACCCTGAAGGTGCATCCATGTTGTTGCAAATGTCAGGATTTCCTTCTTTTTTTTTTGGCAAAATAATATTCCATTGTGTGTGTGTTAATGTTTTATATAAACATAATCGCCCTCCACTTGTGGCTTGCTTGTAACCAGCAGAATGTGGCAGAAGGCACACGGAGTCAGTCCGTGCAGTCTGAAAAGGCAGCCTCTGTCTGGGGCAGGGGCACCGCCCCGGCCGACCACAGTGCCAGCACTGCGTGAGTCAAGATGCCCAGGGGCGTCAACAGCAGCAGAGGCTGCAAACCAGAACCAGCCCACCAAGGGCCTCCTGAATTCCTGACTCATGAAAGTGCGAAAGATAATAAATTGATGTGGTGTTAAGCCCTACATTTTGGGAACTTGAGCAGAAGGGAGATGGGGTGGGAGGGTGGGTGTGCTGGGGGAGCTGTGTCAGGTCCTGAAGGTCCCACCGGCCATCCCGAAGGGGAGAGCACCTCTGTGCTGTGATATGGTCTCCTTTCCTTAGCGTCCCGCTCCTGCTAACGCGACCGCCATCCTGCTCTCGGTAGAACAGGAGCGTCCGGCTCCTCCCGGGGCCGGGATTCGGCGCCTGCCTGCCGCCCTGGTGGCCGCAGATGGCACTGCCCTCTCCACCTCAGGAGCCGTGGCTGCGCCAAGCAGATTCCTCCTGATCTGCCAAACCTCTCCTCAGCTCACTAATTCTCAGCTGTTTGAATTCGTAGGTCTTCTCTGTTCCTTCTATTATTTCAAGAAGAACATCCCATGTCTTTTGCCTAGGCTATTGGAATTGATATCAAATTCCCATTTGATTTGAATTTAGCTGCCAAGGTGCTAAGTTTTGTTGAGGCTAATACCCCTTCTCTGAGGCTTTCTTCAGGGGCCCAGTTAAACTTTGTGTCTTTGACTCTCCCTTCCAGCCTTCCCAGGGGCCCCCTGAGGTGGGCGGGGAGAGACGCAACCTCGCCTCTGGGGCCAGGCCCTCGGCCTCCTGGCGCTCAGCACCCGCCTGCCCCTGCAGCTGTGGGGCTACCAGGGTGTGCAGGCAAAAGAGGAGAGTCGTGCTGGGAGGGCTCAGAGAAGGCTGCGAGGACAGCAAGGAGCCGGGCCTGGAAATAGGCCAGGCATTGGGATGGGCACCGGTGCAGCCATTACAGAAAACAGTATGGACGTTCTTCAAAAAGGTAAACTAGAACTACTGTATCACACAAAGAATTGAAAATAGAAGTGCAGAGATTCCTCAAAAAATCAAAAATAGCAATCCCACTTTTCGGTCTTTATCTGAAGGAAATGAAATCATTCATTAGAAAAGATACCTGCTCTCCCATGTTCACTGCAGCATTATTTACAATGACGAAGATATGGAAACAATGTTAAGCATTCATCAACTGGATGAATGGATAAGGAAAACGTGCTATATATATAGTTATACACAGATACACTTGCACAATGGAGTATTATTCAGCCATCAAAAGAAGGAAATCCTGCCATTTGTAACAACATGGATGGACCTAGAGGTCCATTATTAAATGACATGCATTTAAGAAAGAAAGAAAGAGGAGGGAGGAGGGGGAGAGAGAGAGAGGGAAGGAGGGAGGGAGGGACGGAAGGAAGATAGGAAGGAAGGAACCCCGGAGTCAGAGATCAGCATGTGTTGAGGAGAGGCTGGATGAGGCGAGAAAGAAGGGGGGCACACAGCCTGGGGCGCAGACAACTTGTCCATACAATCATCTAATGATCAGCTGATAGGATGATCTAGCACCCACGTTCATTCATTCATTCAGCAAGTCTGTGTGCAAGGCTTTTTTCTAGGTGCTGGGAGTTAGTAGACAAACCCCGGCCCTCATGGAACCTGCGGTCAGGTGGGGCCGTAAGTAAAACCGACATAGAAATGGGAGTGCAGTGTGGGCTGGGGGGAGGGCTCCCACTTTTAACTAAGTGATGCCTGTTGATGCAGAGGAGGTGGGGAGCCGTGGGTATCTAGTGAGAATATGCAGGACAGAGGGAATGCAAGTGCAAAGGTCATGAGGTGAGGCAGCCGGAGGGCAGCAAGAAGGGACAGAGGTTCCAGTTGGGTGGCCCCCATATCTGCCCCACTCCCCACCTCTGATAAAGCCTCCAGTGTTTGCAGGGTTGAGCTCCGGGGTCTGCATCTGCAGCAACTGACATGTGCTCCTTGGTGACCACTCACCTGGCAAAGGAGGCAACCGAGGTGGGGGGAACCTGCAGGGCCCCATGGGCTGGCTGTCTCTTATGCCAAAAAGCTGGCCAGAGGAAGGCCCCCATGGGCACTGCTGTGGAACCTTAACAGGAGGTGCCTTCTCACAAGATGACGGGGCCCCAGGGAGGCTGCTGAGGGGGCTGACGCCCCTCATGTGTGCATCAGGACAGATGTGTGACTGTCTGCGGTCCCCGGCGTTTCGACCAAGGCCCTGGGGGAGGGAGACAGAGCTGAGAGAGCGGGAGAGTGTGATGGAGGGCCTCGTGGGGTGGCCCTGCTGCCCGCAGCACTGCTGGCCATGATGGGAGTCGTCCTTACCCCCAGGCCTGGCCCGCAACTCTCCTTGGAGACCGTCTGTTTGTTCTGACCTGCCGGCCGCACGGGGGTGGGATGGAGTTCCCCACAGCCTTCCCTGGAGGCCTGCCCTTCCCAGGACCAGGGCCACCCTGCCTTTCTGTCACGTGGCTCAGAGGTGGGAAGGCCCCACATGCTTTTCAGCCTGGTACGTTTGCCTGCACGGTGACAACGTCCTCTCAGCTTTCAGACGGTCCACCGGGGCCGGCTCCCCATGAGGCCCTGTCGTGGCCTACCCTGCGGCACGCACGGGGGGCTGACATCCTGGCCAAGGCCATGAGGAGGTGAGACAGGCCTGGGGGTGGGGAGCAGATGAAGAGAGAGGGTCACCCCCTGTTGGGGGAGGGTGGCTACTGCCCACGGCCTGTGCCCAGAGATGAGCAGGACGGACTAGGACCCCCATAGACAGACTACTGGGGACCCCAGCAGGGTAGGATTGCCCACCCAGGACTGGGGCGCCATCTGCCCTAGCCGCAGCCCAAGGTCAAGCCCCCTGGACTTCACAGTATGAGCCAGGGGCAGGGACTCCCTGGGCCCCTGGCAAATGAGGCTGCTTTTCGTGGGAGCTTCCTCCTGTAATGAAAGCCATGCGTGGCAGGGTGAAAGCAAAAATCACAGTTTGGGGTTGGACAACCAAGCGCCTTTCCCCGTCCTGCCAACTTGAGCACCTCTCTGGGCCTCGGCCTCTGCAGCTCCCAGCTGGAGACGTGGCGCTCGCAGGGCTTCCCTGCCTGGGCAGACCCAGCTCATGCTCAGGGTAGTTGCCTCCCTCGCTCCCAACCCGAGCTCTGCCTGACTCCTGAGCGGAAGGGATGCCTGCTTCTCCTTCCACTTTTTGGCTATTCTTTTATTGACCAGACTGACCACCCTGCACAAGCATCCTTTGCTTTTAAACTTTCTGGGCTATTTCATTCTGGATGTTTTTGCTTAAAAATAGCATTATCCTTGGATTTTATTTTTGACCCTTATCTTTTCACGAGGGGTTTAACCTATTTATGTTAAATAGTCCTAACTACTAGCTCTTCTGGTGTTGTTTTGTGTTTCTCGCTTTGTTTTTTTCTTCTTGGTATTTTAACTTCCTTCTGATTTCCCCTCGAGTGATCGAGAAGGTAGACATCTTATGTCTAATTTTGCTAGCTTACCTTTATTTTATTTTTAAGTGGGTATGTGCTGTAAAAACGAACAGCAAGAATAAATGTATAATTAAGGAGTCCCCAACGAGTAGAAAGAAATTAGCCTATTTTACCTTCCTCCTCCCCACAGTTTTAATAGGTACGACCTAGGATTTTAGATCCAATTTTCATTTTTAATTTGTTCACTTATTTCATCATTATGCAACTTCTTTTTCAGGAATGATCACCCTAGGGTGGTGGCATCTGCCCATGCTTAGAATCCCTTTCTTTTCTAACTCAACTTCCCCATTCCTGAATCTTGAGTAAGTAGAATAGTTTTTCCTATGGAGTTTTCAGGACCGTTGCAACTTAAGGATGCATACGTATCTGGAATGATGGTCCTGCGGTTCTCAAGCATATGAGCCAATGACTGGGCATCTGCTTACTTTGTAAAACTCTTTTCGTTGTTTAGACCCAAGTTATAAGTGCGCATAAGGAGGCACAGGTCATTTTGGCAAGGCATTCTGTGAGAAATAGTAATTTTTCTGTCTCTCATCATCCCCTGCTTCCAGAGGAAACTCTTCCAATTCTTTTTACTGATCCTTTTGGAATTTATCTCCTTAGCTCTGTAGAGCATGCTTATGTTGTTATTTTTTATTTCATGTTCCATTTCACGCAATGTGTGAGTCTGGTGCTCTTGTGCACACAGACCTCTTCCCTTCCGCTGCCTGCAGACCCCACCGTTGCCCCTGCAGTGTGGGCTGCACCTGTATGTAGACGCCACATAACCTTTGCTGGACCATGTGGTGGTCTGTGGTTATTTGTCCTTCCTGCACAACTTTTCTATTCCTTGGCATTAATAATTATCTTTTCATCATTCTCTATAATCTATGAATCATCTATTCTACGAGCATTCTAGTCACTTGTCACAGATTTGTGCCCGCCTCCAGTTCAGCCAATCTCCTCCGTATCTTCAGGCCATCAGCTCTTCTGCCCACCTGCCCCCAGACCCTCTGAGGGGCCGCCACGGCCCCTGCCTGCCTCGCCTCCAGGTCAGGACCTCTTCTTCCCGTCCTGGCCGCCCCTCACCTCTCTCAGGTTGGAGCCCCACTTTCACCCTCCATGTCTTCCTCTTTCTTGGCTCCTTTTCGATTTTTGAGGCCTTGAATGCTTGAACCCATCTGAACCCACCTGGACTCTCCTCTACTCTTACGTGCCTGGATGTAGGCGTCACGTTCCCAGGAATGTTGAAGATGTTGCTCCCTTGGCTTCAGGCTCCCAGGGCTGCATGGGGAGGTCAGTGACAGCATGGCCCTTGACTCTGCATTGTTTTTCTGTCCGGTTTTGGTTTCTTCTGTCTCTCTGAAAGCGTGTGGAGCCTTCTCTTTGTCTTCAGTGCTGTGAAGTTTCACACGCCTCTCTTGACGAAGGCCCCATCTTCCTCCAATCAAGACTCTTCCGACTGTCCAGTGGATTGTTTTTCCTTTGGCCATTCCTCCCCCTGTTTTTGCTGCCTCTCCTCCTGGAACTCCTATTAGTCGGTGTGGGTATCCTGAATTGCTCTTCTAATTTTCTGATCCTTTTTCTCTCTTTGCTCTTCAAATTCTGCTTTTAAGTTTTTCCCTCCTGCCATCATATTGTTAATTCCCAACACTCACACC
Organism: Smutsia gigantea; assembly: GCA_032199065.1. Classification (NCBI taxonomy): domain Eukaryota; kingdom Metazoa; phylum Chordata; class Mammalia; order Pholidota; family Manidae; genus Smutsia; species Smutsia gigantea. Next base: position 281,081 of record JAVSCE010009884.1, read on the forward strand.
TTTGTCTCTTTTGTTAAGTCCTACTCTGTTCTCACTTCATGGTCAGAATACTGTCTCCTATCTCTCTGAATATATTAATGACCATCATTTGGGAGTTTCTTTGCCCTGCATCATCTTTGTTTCCTTTAAGCTGCCTTTTGCATTTGTTTGTTGGTACTGACCTCTGCTCTCCTATCAAAGGTTCCTCAGACATCTGCTCCTTGGCTGTCTGTTAACATTTACAGGCAGGGCACTGAAGTACCCCTGGGACGTCCTGTGTATGCACATGTGCATGTGGGGATGTGGGGGGAGACGGCTCATGGGCTGCAGGCTTCGTCATAGGGTGTTCTCCCGGAGAGTTTCCTCGGGGAGCCTCCAGGTCTGTCCTCCTGCTCTGGTCAGATCCCCATGGGCATCTGCCCGGAGGGAGAAGCCAGGTACTGGTGGTCGGGGTGTTGGGTGGGGCAGGAGGCTGGAGGTCTGGATGTCCATCATCAAGTTCATGTATTTCTTCTGACCTTAAGGGGTCAGCTGTTCCCCATTGTGGTTTCAGGAGAATTACGTTCAAGCTTGTCCTGGGATGAGCTTGTGGAGTCTAGCGGGGGCCTGGGGGCCTGACTACTTAGGAAACAGCTTTCAGCCACCACCCTCCTGGTTCTGCTACTCCAGCGCTTCCAGTTCCTGAGACTTCCAGACATTCTGTGTGTCAGGCTGGCCCACGGCCATCCTTTCTTCCATCTGCTAATTCCATTACCAGTTGCCCATCTCCCTTCCTGAATCTTCTCCTGTTCTCTTTGTCTTTATGTGCTTATGTATCCTGCTACCCTTTTAAAATCCTGTTCTTGCAATTTTAGTGGGAATTCAGTATGGAGCAGAGGTTAATATTCATTTCCATCAGCCACACTTCACCAGGAGTCTGCACTGAATTCCAAGCCATGAACTTTGAGTCACCCAACAGGTAAGAGGACAAGCCATGTCCTTTCATGGGGACACCCCATGCCCACCCCCACTGCTGGCAGCCCTCTCCCCAGTAGATGGATTGCAGAACTGATAAAATTGCCCTTGTCGTATTAGCTGCTAGAAGTTCTGAGACAAATTCATGCCCAAATATCTGTGGTAGGAAGTCTCAATTTATAGTCCCTTCAGCTTTAGGTCTTACCTCTGGTTCTGCCTTTTCCACATCCTCATTTGCCCATCTTTTTCGATAATGCTTTCCAATGACGCTCTTACAGTGTCTGTTATATGCACGTTACATGGTTCAGTTTGCAACCACCAGCCTGGTAACTGACCCGGGCTAGGAACGTCAAAGAACCAGAGAACCACTGGGTGGAAGCTGGAGAGTCACAGAGTCTCAGATTATTACCCCACAGGCTACTTGTTAATTAAAAAAATGGGAAAAATGCCTCAGGATGAAGAGGTCTGAGGGGCCCTGCCTTAGCAAAGTAACACTTAGCATTCCCAATAACGGGGCAGACAGACAGCAGGTGCCCCTTTGGGTGGGAGCAGGAAGCACATGAGGTCACCTGCCCAAATGTCTAACCTGCAGCTGATCGAAACTGTCAGTGCCATGATTTTTTTTTGAAAAATCAGGAGAAATGTTCTAGATGAAAGGAGACTGAAAGACAATCACATGCAATCTTGTTTGGATCTTGGGTCAGAAAACTATATATGAAGGACATTTGGGGAACAACGGGGAGATTTTAATATGCAGTGTATACTCGATAATAGGAGTGTTTAAATATTAAGTTTCTTGGGCATGATTAGGATTTTGGACTCTAGCCTCCTTTCCTAAAGTCTGAATAGCTTGTATTTACTTCATAGGTGTTAGGAACCTTCATAGGCTGAATTTTGTCCTTCCTCCCAATCGTATGTTGAAGCCCAAGCCTGGCATTCCAGAATGTGACTGTATTTGGAGATACGGTCTTTAAAGAAGTGACCGAAATAAAATGATGTCATTTGGGCGAGCCCTAATCAATAAGACCGGTGTCCTTCTAAGAAGAGTTTAGGACACAGACACGGACAGAGGGAAGGCGTGCGGACACGGTGGGATGACGGCTGTCTACACGCCAAGGATAGAAGCCTGAGAAGGAACCACAGCCTTGCTGGTCGGACTTCCAGCCCCCAGAACCATGAGGACATGTCTGTGGTGTGAGCCCCTCAGCCTCCGGTACTTGCTACGGCAGCCTGAGCAGAGCAATGCAATATATATTTTTTACCTCTTTTAAAAAATGCATTTTCTTTTTCACCCCGAGCTTTATTGAGATATAATTGACAGATAACACTGCATAGGTTTAAGGGGTGCAACAGGTTGATGAGATGCATTTGTTTCTTACAAAATGATTACAACTGTAGCTTACCTAACACCTCTGTGCTGTCATAGGAACATTTCTTTCTTGTGGTGAGAACATTTAAGATCTACTCTCTCAGAAAATTCCAAGCACATGATACTTGAGGTATCATTATTAGCTAATTCACCATGCTGTACATTAGCATCCCAAATTTGTCAGTCTTATAGTTGGAAGTTTATAGTCTTTGACTCACGTCTCCCCGTTTCCCCCACCCCAGCCCTGGTAACCACCACTCTGCTGTGTTTCTCTGAGTCTGGCTTTTTCAGACTCCACATATAAGTGAGATCAGGCAGTCTCTGTCTTTCTCTGACTTATTTCACTTAGCATAATGCCCTCAAGCGCCATCCATGTTGTTATAAGTGGCAGGATTTCCTTCTTGTTCATGACCGAATAATATTCCACTTAATATACTGTATTTTAAAAAGCTGACTCACTTATGTCATGGGGTCATTGAGCAAGTGTGATCCAAAGCGTGTAACCATGAAAACATGTGCTTGAGCTGTGTCTTCTCTGAGTTAGCTTCGACGATTTTAAAAAATGTCCTATGATTGCTTTAAATCACATTTCAGCAAAAGTGCCCAGGTAATAATAAAAAACCTCCGCCTCCCCACAGAGCCCCTGTGAGGGCTAGTGGCCTGTGGTGGGAGGGGCAGCACACTCCTTGGTTTCTCTCTTCTTCCCCACATTTGGGGCAAAACGGTTGTAGGGTGACTGTTGTAAGGCGGCATCATCACAGTGTCTAGGCTGGCTGGTGTTGAAAGAGGGCTCTCTTCCACTGGGGCCTTTCAGGTTCTTCACAGGCACTTCCCCTCGGCAAGCCATTGGCTTCTCAGGATGGCCCTTCTCGTTCCTGTAGGGCAGGATTTAGAACGGCTACTGCCATTTCTCTGGCCCACGTGGCCCACCTCTGGTCCACGAGAAACACTCATCATCTTTGCTCCTGTGGTTTTCCCAGTGTGGTTGCTGCCCAGGGAGAGGTAGGCTTGCATGATGCTTTGACCATTGCCTGCAAGGGCCCTTCTGAGACCCGGGAAGGGCCCCAGCAGGTGCTGCCATGGAATCCGACCTGCACTTCCACACAGAGGGCCTCCCAAATTGTGCAAACTTCAACTCCATGGGCCCCAGACTGCTCCTGTTCACAATGTGGGTCTTTCTCTCTGCCCTGAGGCCATAGCCACAAACCGCCTGCCTTTATACCCCTCAGATTTGTATCAAGACCAGTCCCTGTGTCCCCAAAGCTCAGAGCCCCATGCTCAGCTCTCCTGAAGGTTCTCCCAGAAGCCCCATTCCCTCAGCAAGAGGTGAAGGGAATGCCTGTCAAGTCCTCGGTCACCTCCTGGCACATGAGCCATTCCCCCCAACACCCCTCTTCAGCAATCATCTCCACTCTCCTGGCCCTTTAAACTTGACCACGACCCTTGTTCCAGGTCATCTCCTTGGTGAATCCTCCAGCCTCGTCACCTTCAGGGAGTGGAACCTGCTGGACTGGGACATCTCCCCTGAAATTCCCAATTTAGCATCCAGTCGCACTTAAATTTATTTTAAATGGAAACATTACATCATAGATTTCTTGAGCCAGATATATTTTAGGTGAATACACTCTATTATTACAATAGAAGGTGTGAAAATCATGAGTGGTGTCACCCTCTCTGGGGAACCAGTGGGTTAGCAGAACCCTGAGGAGAGCCTTTGTGTGAAAATATTCCCCCAGGCATGGCCTGGTTGGCTAGGACAGAGACAACTACATTGCTCAGCAGATGAAGCAGGAAGAGATTATTGAAACGTCTTGAGCAGACCAGGAAGGAATTGGGGTTGGGGCACCCAGAAGGGAGAGAAGCAGAGAAGAGAGAGAGGGCGGGAGAGAGGGGGTGCTGAGAAAAGACAGGGGTGCCCAGTGATTAGTGTTGACTTGCTTGCTATGGTGCTGTGTGTGTTCTCCTGCATTTCTTGTCACCCAGGCTTCCGGATACGGGGCTAGATCCAGACTTCCTGGCTGGGGGTGGGGGCACGTCACTGGGATGACCTAACAGAGTCCTTACCTATTCTCCTGGTTCCTCTAAGGGAAGGCAGGCATGCTCTTATGTATCGGTTAGCTATCGCTGTGTAACAAATCATACCATAACCTAGCAGCTTGAAACAAACATTATTTTTTCCCAGTCTATGGGTTGGCCAGGCAATTCTGTTGACTAGGGCATGCTCACTCCTGCATCTGGGGCCAGTGAGGGCTGCGGAGGCAGCTCTGTTGATCTAGGTGGGCATCTCTTATGTGTTGGAGGGTTGGCTGGATGTAAGCTGGTCTAGGATGCCTAGAACCTCTCTCTTTGTCCTCCAGGAAGTTCGCCCGAGCCTGTTCACACAGCAGGTGCTTAGGGTTCCAAAAGATCAAGGGGAAGCTACAAGACTTCTCGAGGCCAAAGCTCAAGCCTGGCACCAGTCCCTTGTGCCCCTTTCTATTGGCCAAAGCAAGTCACAGGCCAGCCCAGTGGTGGTGGGGAGAGGGGCCCAGCATCCTGGAGGGAAGAAGAGCTGTAAAGCTGCATAGCAGGGCACAGACACAGGGAAGGATGAGAAGTGGGGTGAGGTTTGAATCCATCTGTCACATCCTGCAACCATGACCAGAAGTGCCTGTGGAAACTTCCAGCTGCCACTGGTCAGGGCCAGAGGCCATTGCTTCTTCACTATCCGTGGGACCCTCTGTCAGTGCATCCTCTGGGGTGGGAGGCACATTTCACCCCAGGGAGAGACCAGGTCTGATGTGACTGATGCTGGGAAGGAGCCTCAGAGCTGAGGAGTGAGCAGCGTAGTGGCCACTCATACAGGACAGCACGTGGAGGGGGTGGACCGGGCCCCAGAGCCCCAGGGCCTTCTGGTCGGGGCTGGAGAACCACCTGCAACATGCAGAGAGCCTGCCCAGACTCTCAAGCCCTCGCCAACCCAGCCAGCTGGGGAAAATGAGCGTGCCAGAAGAAAGTGGGAATTCATCTCCTGGCCTCCAGACGTCCTGGGCAGAGAATGAAGGACTTGGGGCCCAGATGGTGATTTTTATCTTGTCTTCCAACTGGCAGTTAAGACTTTGGAAGAGAAAGGAACATATGGGAATTGAAAAGCTGGCTAAGTAAATGCAATCGAAGAACAAGATTTGGTTTTTCTGGACTGTGGCTTAAGATGGGTTCTTGGCTTAGACCTGATATTAACCATCTTAATATCACGCAGTTGTACAAGACTCAGCTGTTTAGAAATCACTTTCATCGATTTACTGTTTCATTCTCCTTCTACATGAACTGTGTTTGGGGACAGGTGTGTTTTTACCCCATTTCTCAAATGGTGTCAGAGAGGAGAGGTCCCCTGCCTGGGATCATTTGGCTGGTGAGGGTCAGGCCTGGGTCTGGAATCTAAAATCCATGGTGATTTTATTCTTTCACAAGCTTCTCATGAGAGTGGTTTGGAGCAAGGTTTTTCCTTTCTTTGTGACCCACAGAAAAACATTTTACGTTGAGACTCAGGGTACATATGTGTATCATTGTGCATGTGTGTGTGTGTGCTGTTTGTGAAAAAGACAAGCGGGAGATGTGCCCTAATTCCCAGAAGGAAATAACTGGAAAGATGGTCCACCGTGTGTCTGGGACATCAATGTATGAGGGGTGAGGAATGCGGGAGTCGTCCACTGTGTTCCCGGGCCCTCCACGTGCCAGGCTGCTGCCCTGTTCTCCTGGGCGGCAGGGAAGCCCACATTCCAAGCCGTGACGGCACGCTGTTCCTTTTCCCCTTCACCACCTCCTGCTCTTGTATCTGGTCATGGGCCCTAAGCTGCGCACTCCTGCATTCCCATCGCGGTGGTTGTCCCCTAGCCCTTGCCGCAGGGAACACGGCTGTTGACACCTCCCCAGCTCCCTTCCCCTCTTGGCCGCTCTCTGGGTTCCGTGGCTGAGGCTGAGCGTGGGCCACGGGAACTGCCCATCACCTGCTGGTACTGCCTTCCTCATAGCCCGCCTTCCCCACCGTCGAATGGGGGATGTGACTCAGGCCTGCAGACCAAAGCATCTCATATCTCCAGGCAGAGCTAGACTCCCAAGGCCAGGTGAATCCCCCCACATCTGGCCTCTGGGTGTGCATTTACTATCTGTGCACACCGGGTCTGACATGGGGGACTCTGACTTGTATGCTGCCATGCCCACACACACCCCATCAGTGAGGGACCACTGACCAACTGTGGCCAGAAAGAGGAAGAAACGTGGGCATTTCAAGAGCGGCCAGCTGCCCAGGACTCTCTGTGGACCCCCTGCCCTCCCTGAGAGAGGGAGCCTGGGGTGGTGGCAGTTAGTGTTCATGGTTCCAGCCGGCTACTCAGGGCCCATCACTTCTGACCCTGCACCCGGCTTCTGGCCGGTCCTCGCCTGCCCAGGCTGGGTGGGCATGCCTGGGCCTCCTGCCATGCCCCTGCAGAGCACGTGCTGGGTGGGAGGGTGTCAAGGTTGCAGTGGGTGGGAGGCAGCAGGGCGCTTCTCTGGGCCACAGACCGGGCTCATCCAACACTGCACCAGCCATCCCAGGGTGCGGGGCAGGAAGCTGTGCCAGACACCTTCCCCCCGGCATCCCCCGTGCTCCCACCGCTCTGATGGAGCCCGAGGAGCCTCTTAGGCCTGGAAGGAAGCTGAGGTCCCATGACCTGGCCCGGTGCTCAGCTCCCAGGCCCTTGCACATCACTGGTGTCCCCCAAAGGGCGGTGGTGCTCAGCAGAGGCGTTGAAGAGAGCCGTGAGTCCAGCACTGAATGCCATCAGATCCCACAGTGAGAGAGTTATTTCCCTACACATTATCTTTCCAGTCTTCTAATGGCTTCAAGGAAAATGCCTTGATTTGGTGCTAGAATGTTTTAACACCTTTCTAATGTGTGCTAATCTCTCTTCTTGTAACAAAGAGGGAGTAGGCCTCAGGCTGAGACTCTTGCCAGGAAGCAGTATCAAATTAGGGTTTAATAACATGGTTTTGACTTCATTGTGTTTTCTTGCACTCATATTATAGAAAATGAGACTCTTTCCCATTTATGAAGTGACATAAAGCTTCCGGTTAGGGATACACTAAATATAAATGAGAGAAATGGAAAAAGAAAAAAGAAAATTTAGGTATAAATTAAAAGAAACTAATATTTGAGAAATTGTGAATTTGAGAAAGTCTGAAATTGAAGTGAAGGGAATAGCTGGATGGGGGCTGGGCAGGGGTGCTGAGACTGGGAAACATGGGCGACTGCAGGCCAGTGACCTGCCTCTTTGGGCCGCAGGAGGGCAGCTGGGTGTCCTGAGACCAGGCCCAGGTGCCAAGCAGCCCGCTGCAACCGGTCCTCAAGGCTTCTGAACCCACCCCTTCCCTGCTACCACACCTCCACGCGGACACGGCACAGCTGGAGGGTCAAGATTTGGCTGTTGATTTCTGGGACCTGTAATCTACATCCAGGATTGAAAATTGAGGGCCAGTGAAATGTCTCCACCATCCTCCTGACCTGACCTGAAGGTGGGTGGGTCAAAGGCCGACTGGGGAGTTGTTCATTGCCTCCAAATGCCAGGGCACTGGCTATGGTCCTGGCACACTTCCCAGCTCCTGCCCAGCCCTTCCCCTCAGTCAGAATCTTAATAAATATGTAAGAGAACTGTCCATCACACTCCTAACTACAGCCTTTGTCCAGGCTCCACCACTGTTACGCCCACTTTCTCTGGTGCCTGAGTTAATTAGGACCCTGTTGGGGGCTTAGACAACGACCCTGGGATGGTGGACATGTTGGTCACTCACCCAGAGCAATCCCTTCCACCCACCTCCTGTTGTGTTGTTGGAGTCCCAGACCCATGTGGTTGTCCACTCTCCTCCAGAAAGCTCTGGGCTGGGGTGGGTTTTCATTACTCTCACCTAATCACAGTGATTCCATTTCCCTAGCCTGTGACTGGCTTAGGAAGAAGCAGGCGGCCCAGTTCTGGCCACTGAGAGGTGAGGTTGCCTCTGTGATGCCTGGCATCTTGGCAGCCATCTTACACTCACAAGGAACATTACCCTGATGGAAATGTGTCAAAAATGACAAAGCAGGAAGATGGAAGACCCTGGGTCCTAGGACTTGTTACTGGGTGGGATAATGAAGCCACTTTGGGTTGGGTTTTCTGCTACTTGCAGCCAAGAAGCAGCCCACCTGACACCACATGCTGATACCCCAGGTCCCTGCAGCTCTTGTCCTGGTCTCTTTTCCTCTGTCCGTTTCATTTCCCTTCTCCTGTGGGAAGGCTGGTGTTGCCTTCTGCCTGTTGTTCTGAAGCCTGAGGACATGAGGGTGGGTGTAGGCAGCTTATTTGGTTGGGCGGAGGCCTGGAATTTATTCCCTCTCCTGGGATTCCAGTCAATGTGAAGATCAGGGCCGCTCCCCAGCCCGGGCTATGGCTTCAGTGGTTAGATTCCAGCTTCTCTCCAACACGGCACCACCTGGAAGCCTCAGTACCCCCATTCCTCGTGCCCCCATGCTGGATTTGAATTCTGGTTGTCTGATTCTGGTTGAATGCTACATCTGTAAATGTTCAAGAGATTCTTATTTAATTAAGGGACAAAACATGGGCAAGTTATCATCTTACCAAGCCTCAGATTCTTTTTCTATAAAGCGGGGACAATAAAAATATTAGTACGTCTTCAGCTGCCGTTACGAAGACTCAAAGAGATCACACATGTAAAGTGCTTGACACAAGGCTTAGATTGTATCAAAGTCAGGAGTGGTGGTCACTATTTATAACAAGAGTTTAAGAAATGCAATCCTTAGGCACACGTATATGCATAACTCATTGATTTACAATGCTTGTCAATAATTATCGCTTGATTCAGCCCCAGTTTTCTCATAGACTTGAGCAAAGTGGACGTAACAAGTTTCCTGTGACCCCCCAGTCTAAGCCAGAATCTGAGGTGCTCATATACACCCCGTCAGTGAGGGTCAACTGACCAGTTGGCTCCAAAAGGAGGAAGAAATGTAGGCACTTCAAGAGCGGAGAGCTGCCCAGGCCTCCCAGAGGAAGCCCTGCCCGTCCGAGTAGGGAGCCTGGGTGGCGATTAGCATCGTGGTTCCAGCCCCCAGCAAACTCCCTCCCCCTCCAGCTCAACGGGTTCAAACCGGATTCACACTCCCCCTTCCCCCATGGCTCCCTCAATAGCCTTTCCTATGAGCGTTACTCTCATTTCCCCATTGCCACAAGTTGCGCTGTTGACTTTCCTCTTTCCACTCTTGCACCTGCTGTAACGCCCACCGTCTACTCCACACAGTCTGACAGGGGTCTCCACTCTCAGGTGCCTGAGCTTGGCTGCCGGCTAAGTTGGAGAACAGGGTCTGTGGCTTTTCTCTCCAGCCTGGTGCTGGGCATTCTGTAGGTGCTTCAGAAGGGCCTGCTGACTGAGCGCACTTAGGCTTCCACAAACACCTTATCTAAACTGGTTTTCCCTTTGCTCTTCATCCTGTTTCTCATTTGTTTCTTCCTTCCTTCATGACTTCATGTGAACTGTTTACCATCCGTCTGTCAGTTGCCTGTTTGGGTCCAAGGGAACATAAGCACCGCAAGGGCAGGTGTATCGTCTGTTTGGGTCTCTGCTCGACCCCCACCACCTGCAAGATTCATGCAGCAAATAGTAAGTCTTCAGCAACTGTGCATTGAATGAACAGAGCTCCCAGATGTCCACCACTGTGGACCTTTGGTTACTCATTGTAGATTGGATTCCTACAGGGGCTCCCGAGGACTCTTCTGTGTGAATGCACACACTTTATTAAATGAAATAAAGTGGAAGCCAAAAGAAAGAGGGAGAGAGGGGATAGAGAAATAGAGACAGAGAGACACGATGAACACACACACACACACACACACACACACACACAGAACTGTACCAATTAATTGTATCTAGTGACAAGTCACCAGGAGTCGGCTCAATACCTTTTTACCTGTCTGATAGCCTAATCAAAGTCTGCCTTCCTTAATCCTTCTCTCCATCCCTCATTGATCCCAAACCAGAGGCAGAGCCGAGCACACGCCTGGGGCCAAAGGGAATGCAATCAACAGCCCTGTGGCTTCATTTCAAAGCTGTCACCCAGCAGTTTGCCCTCACTCGGCAGATATTTTTTGTCCTCTGGGCTATATATCTCATCTCACCTTTTCTTTCTGTAATTCATGTTTTAAACACTAAGCAGGCCAAGAATTTATAAAAAGAATCTATGGGATTACACCAGGGATTCCCAAACTTTTGGAAGTCATGAAACCTTGGTTCAAAAAAAAAAAATCATAGCAAGTAGAAACTTTACAGTTATATTTAGAAGTAGCAAATATTCACTGGGAACTTTCCACTGACAGCAATCCTATCAGGTTCAGAGATGTAAAGAAAAGTTGCTACAGGTCACACAGCTAAGTGGTAGAGCTGGGATTTAACCCAAGTCCTGGCTGCATGCACAGGGTTCAGGGTCTCCATGCCCAGGACTGCCACCTAGACCAAGGGGAATGTTTGCAAGGCCCTAGTGTTCTCACAGGTAAGTATCAACCCAGGGCCCTTGGGGGACGGGTGGCAGAGCTGGGGCAGGCAGATTGCGGACCCAGGCATCCTTCCTGGCCAGCCCAGAGGGACCCTGCCAGTCCGTTCAGCTCTCACTCAGGGTCAGGCCTCAGTGATGCAGTGGCTGTCAGAGCTCATCCCTAGAAAGTCTGAGAGGTGGTACTTAGTGTTCTCCTGTTGGGCTGCACTCTCAGACTCTTGTCCAAATTCTGTGGTTGATCTGGGTAGGGCAAGGGGCTGGGGAGTGGTCTGTGGATGGCAGAGGATGGAGCCTAGAGCCTAGTGTGACCCCAGATGATTTAGGACATGGGATAAAATGGGGGGAGGGGGCAAAAAAAGAGGGAGGAGTGAACTGGGGCTCAAACCCCAAGCAGGTGGGCCAGTTGAGATGGATGGGGGGAGGGGCTGGGAAGACGCAGGGCGTGAGGACTGGAGATGCGGATGTACTCTTTAGAGAAACGAGCACGGTGGCTGCCCTCCTTGGACCTGGAGTTTGGGCCTCCCAGGTGTTGTCCCCGAGAGCTCAGCATAAATCCCAGGGCTGGTTGGGGGTCTCCCTAGCTGAAATGTCCAGGGCCTTTTGGAATGGCAGCGGGCCAAGTGAAGTGCAGGCTAGGCCTCCAGTACCACTGGTCCAGCCCCCCCTCACCCTGGACAGAGGACTGGAGGGCTGGGGTTCAGCACAGTGTGCGGTGCTCTAAGCGGGGTGTAGAAGCATGGCAGAGGAGTGCTGGGGCCGCATGGCCATGGCATCAAGCGCCTCCACCATCATGGGGTCCTTGCATCGCTCTGCAGAGGCCTCTGTCCTCCAGCCCGAGAGGGTTTGTGTGTGGGAAGCAAGCAAATACCTGCTGCAAGGACCTCGTGTGAGGTCTGCATTTTTAATTTTCTGTCCCTTCCCACCCGAGAGTGTCCTGGTGGGTCTTACTCGGTGGTCTATAGTCCCTTTAGCCCATCAGGATGTCAGTGGCACTGGGGCTGGAGGGGGTGCATGGAGATTGTGCAGGCGCAAGCCAAAGCCGCTGTCAGAGGGTGGGATTTAGCCCAGTGTGTGCTCGCTGTGGGTGGTGAGGAACGTAGACCAGCCCCTGCCCAGGCAGGACAGCCCACCAGGTGTGGGCTGCAGCAAACGGCTGCATCCTTTCTCCTGCCCACAGCAGTGCCTTGTACCATGTGACTTTTCAGGTCAGTCTGTGGAGGCAGTTGGCAGGGCAAAAATGGATTCAGGCTGAAAGACCCTGGAGGGTCCTATAAAAATGGGAGCCCCCTGTCCACTGTTGAATAATGGACGCATAAGAGCTCCCCTGTGCAGTGCAGGGACAAGCCTGGGTGGGAAAATATGGTCCCTTCCTTCCAAGACAGACCCCTAACATTATTTTCTAATTACACAAGAAATACATCAATGCACTCTCTTTTAAAACAATAGGGAGATTCCACATAAACCCCTTAACCCTGTGTGCGCCCCAAAGTAATTACTCCTGGGAAGCTAATGGGTTTCCTTCCGGACCATTACAGACTCTCTTCCCCATCGGTCCATGTGGCTCCTAGTTCAGTTTTAAGCCGCTGCACAATATTCCTCTGCGCGATCACCACCCGAGCCACTCGCCAGGCGACGGACACAGTCGTTCCTGTAGATGTTTGGTGAGGACGCACCGCGTCAGCACCTGTGGGGCTTCTGCAGGCCCCGCCCCTCCTGGGCACGTGAGTTTGCACAGGCAGGACTGCCTTCAACCCGGACAGCACTTGATACTATCAAACCAATTCTTGCCAGTTGTGAGGGTGAATGAGACAGTGTCTCCTGATTTAATTAGCATTTCCCTGATCACAGGTGAGGTTAAGCATCTTTTCTCCTGTCAGTTGGCCTGCTTCCTCTTCAGCAAATTCATATCCTCTGGCCATTTATTTCCCTATTTGGTTGCTTATCTTTTCTGGTTAATGCGATGTGTTGTTTATATAGTCTAGACAGTCCAGGATGATTTCTCTGTGGAGAGCAGCATGTCGGAGGCCTGTTAGACCGGATAACAGGACGGGCTGGCTGAGTGGGGCTGCAGGCTTGTCTCTACCCAGAACCTCCGTGGTGTTTTTTCCCCCTTTCCAGTTTTATTAAGATATATTTGATGTAAAGCACTATATAAGTTTAAGGTACACAGCATAATGGCTTAACTTACATATATTGTAAAACGATTACTGTAATAAGTTTAGTTAACATCCATCTTCTCACATAGACACACACACAAAAAAGGAGAAGGTGTTTTTTTTCCTTGTGATGAGAACTCTAGGATCTACTCTTTGAACATCTTTCAAATATGGGTGACCCTTGAACAATATGGTTTTGAAATGCATGGGCAAATTTTTTAAATTAATATGTTGGAAAATTGGAGATTTGTGACAATTTGAAAAAACTTTTTCTTTTCTCTAGCTTGCCTTATTGTAAGGATACAGTGTATAGAATACATATACTAAATATGTGTTAATTGACTATATTATTGGCAAGGTTTCTGGTCAACAGTAGGCTATTAACGGTTTAGTTTTGCTGGAGTCAAAAGTTATATGTGGGTTCTCAGCCACACAGGGGTGGGCACTCCAGCCCCGTATTGTTCAAGGGGCAACTGAATACTGCCCAGCCATGCTAACGATAGTCACTGTGCTGTGCGTTACACTCCTGGTACCGACTTTTCTTATAACTGGAGCATCTGTGGTCTTTCTGATTGACAGCTGCACCTTCTCCACAGAGAAGTAATGGAGTAATGGCTGTGGTGGAGGAGGGATGCAGGAAGCCCTTCCTGGAGGAAACGGTCAGGCTTGCTGGTTTGAATTTCACCTGTACATGGAGTCCCTCCTGTGGGGAGACGTCAGCTCCCGGGCAGCCCCAGTAAGTGGCTGGTGCCTTGAGGTGGGCATGCGGTGCACACATCTAGGAACCCATAGGGCAGGGGACACAGTGTCAATCTTCATCCTGGGGAGACCTCTGTGATCTCGCAGAAGGTATAGGCTCTTCTGCTCATAACGCTTCCCCTTGGGAACCAGACTCAGAGGCAGGAACCGGCTTGCAGGGTGTTTGGTGAGAGCACTTTCCTCTCGGAACAGCACCTAAGGAAGGAGGGAGGGAGGAAGGGGAAGTGGGTAGAGGGGCAGCCTTGCTGAACTCCCTGAGCTCTGGGGCTGGAATGGTCTTCATGTGATCCCAAACCGACGTAAGAAGGCTGGGTCTTTTCACCCCTGCGGTGCCCAGGGGAGGGTGGCATCCTGGCAGAGACAGCTCCTGGGGGTGGCTCGGTGCCGGTCCTCAACAGCCCGCTGCCTGACAGCTGGGGACGGAGGGCTCGGGCTCCAATGGGCACATGTTCCCGTGGCTCCCGTCTCAGTCTGCAGTAGTAGGGCTTTCAGCCTACATGATGTAGCCGCTGCTCCTCTGGCCTCTGCTTTCCTCTCTCTCCCACTTCACTTCATCTAGCCTGCCTCCCGCCCCCGCCGTTCCTGGAGAGCGCCAAGTGTTCTCCTGCCTTGAGCTCCGAAAGGAACACTGCCCCATCCTCCCCATGAGGGCATGGCTCTATCCCTTGCCCTTTTCTATCCCTTGAGCATTGCAATAGTATCTCCTCATGTACCCTAACCATCCTATTTAAAATGGAAGCCACTCTCCCAGGTATCCCTGTCCCCTCAACCCTGCCTGGTGACTGTCCACAGACAGATCTGATCACAGGCAGATGCTCTCTCCCCAGGAGGATGGGAGCTTGCTGAGGGCAGGCATCTTTGTCTCCTTTGTTCACTGCCGGGGCCCGGGTGCCTTGGACGGGGTCTGCCTCACAGCAGCCTCTCCATAGTGCTTGCTGATGAATGTTGAACTAACGAATGGAGGACACAGCTGGCAGTGAACAGACTCAGATTCTTCCACTGCTGAGGAATTCCCTGTGGCAGAAACCCTCAGTGCCAGCACAGCCATGCCACTAGGCAGGCAGAGCTGTCTGTGATGGGCATTCACAAAGGACATGGCCACATGGTACACCTGTGGCAGACCTCTCAAATCTTGTCCTTAGTTATTCCATCAAACGCTCATCTGAGTGTTGCTCTGGGCGTATTTTGTATATGTAGTCCACATCTACGGTAAATTGGCTCTATGTAAAGGGGATTATCCCAGATGGTCTGACTCGACCAGATCAAATCAGTTGAAAGCCCTCAAGAACAGAATTGAGGTTTCTCTGAGGAATCACCAAGTTTCCAGCCTGTCTTTCCTGACAGGTTGCCCTACAGATTCCAGATTTGCCTAGCTGGCCCCCACCATCATGTAAGTCAGTTCCTTGCAATAAATCTCAATACCTTTCTCTCTCTTTCTTAGTCTCTCACTCTATGTCTCTATCAATTATCTCTCTCAGTTGTCTATCTCTATCATTTATCTCTATCTATTAATTATCTATCTATCTATCTATCTATCTATCATCTATCTATATCTATCTATCATCTATCCCTCCTACTGGTTCCATTTCTTTGGTGGAACCCTGATACACATGAATAATCAAACAAAAATTTAACTTGGAGAGGAGGCTATGAACATATTTTGCTTTATTTCGTATGGACCATCTTCTAAGACATGTCTGATCAGGACGCAATAACTGAGGGCCTGATCAGGGTGGACCTGGATAGCTAGATATCTGTGGTTCAAGCACAGGTGGCCGAGGTCATAGATCTAGATGGCACAGTTGGTATACCAGTTGTCTAGAACACAGCTGACCAGTGCATGATGAGCAAGGGCACAGTGTAGAAGATAGGATGGATATGGATGATTATCCTAGACATGGCTGGCCAGGAAGACAGTCACAGAGAAATAATCAGTGTCCATAGTCTCCCAGGACCTGGGTGGCCGGTCCATAATCATGGGCATAAGGCCAGGCATGATTTTCTGCTCAAGACACCGTTGCCAAGAATACAGTCCTTGAGGGCAAAGCTAGTGAGGATATGTAGACAGGACATCACTGGCCAAGAAAAGTCTTAGGGACACACAGCCAATAACAACAGTATAGATTGCTATGCAGGATGCTAATGGCCATTGTGTGCTTGGTGAAACATTGTCCTTGAGATAAGCACCATGTATACTTGTGCTGGAGGTAGGCTGTGGGTTTTTTTCTTATTTATCTAAGAAGCTATTTTTGTTCATTAAAACCTAGTTACTTGCTGTATCTAGCCAGGATCCTGGAGTGCTCGCTTGGTTAATTTAAGCAAGCAGAGCTTTGACGAAGTAATTTTATTGTCCTCTGGGATTGGCCAGCTTATGCCAAGCCTCACTCTTTCTGTTGAAATGGAGTTAATTTTCACTGAAATTGCTTCTTAGCAGAAAAACACATTCCCCATCATTGAGGGCTTATGCTTCTGCAGCTCTATTATTCCTTAACTCACACACCAGGGCAGTATAGGATCTATGCTCAAGACAGATAGCGATTCCCTTGCAGGGTGGAGGGAAACAGAGGAGGGGATGGCAGCACCTGTTTAGACCCACATACCTGGTTGGAAGTAGCCATGAGCTATTAGTCATTAATTGTCCAATAGTCTGCACAGCCAGAGCCCCTGTGTGCCGAGCTCTGTGTCCAGCCTAGCAAGAGGATGCAAGGAGGAGGGGACATGATCCCTGCAATCAAAGAGCTCAGTTTATCTGGGGAGATGAGACTTAAACATGAGACTCAAAAATGACACAGGACAAAAATAACTCAGGCTTTGGCTCTGGTTCAGGATATGGGAGAATGGACCGTCTTTTAAAGGGATATGGAGTAAAGCAGCTTGAAAAGGGAAGAGAATGCCCCTTGGAGGGGATTTGCTATGGCTGAACCCTGAAGCTTCTGGTGAATTTCAGAGAGGGGCTCAAGAAGGAGCAGAAGTGGGATGGACTGAGTGAAAGGATCGAGAGGGGCACAAAGATACTTAGGGTACTTCAGAGAGTGGTCAGGTCAGGGGCAAAGGCCAGGACCACGGTCAAGGCCATGGTGATGAACCCAGCATTTGACTCACTATGGGTGTCAGCATCTGAAGCCTAAAGGGGGTCAAAGGTGAGACCAAGGCTAGAGGGAGGGTCAGGCTGGGACCACCGCCAGTGCTGTGGCCAGCACCATGGAGAGCTCCAGTAGGTGCTGGTGCAGGAAGCTTCTACAGCCATTGGGCATAAATATTCAGATCCCACTTGGGCAAGCAGAAATGTAGAAGCCCGTATTCTTTAAGTCAGCCTTGGCTAGAAAATGTAACAGAAGCAGAAGCTATGGGCTTTGCCTAGCAGTTAATGAAGAACCTTGAAGAAAATGGGAATCTGTTGACACAGATGCTTTTGAGAAGACAAGCAATAAGCTAGCCATTACATCTTGTTAGATGGATTAGGAGAACGCTGGGGAATATTTGCATACCAATTACCATAAAATTTAAATTCAATCTATACTTATTTTATGTCTTGTCTTCAGAAAGTTGAGTTTCTGTCTACATCTGTTCACTGTGAAGATCCATTTTCCTGTAATACTGAAAATTTTGTCATAATAGTTTCAAAAAGTGTTGGCTTATAACATTGAAATTAAAAATGTTTATTAGAAAAAACTACATTTGCTGAAATGTTTGTACAAGGAAAGCATTCATGCACTGTTATGTATTTACCTTGATGATAATTAACCCATTATTTCCCTCTCTAATCTGGTAAATGATAGTCAACTCAAGATGTATAAGACAATGCCAAATTCCTTACTATTGGGAACACAGTAAGACGCACATTTCCATGTAAAATGTATTTTGCAAGTATTTGCAAAATGACTCTAGCATATTAACTTTTAAACCCAAAGCATGATCTTTGTTCACTGAAGGACATAGGTGCCTGGCTCCAGGCTCAGGGATCCTGCCCCAGACAGAAACTACAATCTCTTTCCGTCTGTGACCTGCTCAGACATTAAGCCTCCATCTGTGGAGCCATGGCCCCTCACAGGCCATGCAGTTTTATTTTACTCACCTGCACTGAATTGTCTCTGTGTCTACTTACCTCAAAGTTCTAGGTTTTGCTTTAAAGCTCAGCTAGTTTCTTAAAACTTAAAGTATTTGAGCACCTCCATACTTTGAGGATGCACATGGGGTTCCATCATATGACTTTGATCTACAAGTCCCATTTTTAACTCCTGGATGCTTAACTATTTGGGGACTCGTCAATTCTGGGAGCCTTTGTAATGCCTAGCACAAACTAGGGCTTACCAGTTGCTTGATAAATTGGTGAAAAAATAGATGAATGAGTGAATGCACAAAAATAGTAAAAAATGAAAGAGCAGGCAAGTTTAGATGTTAGGTTTCCTCCAAGAGCAAAATGTTTGAAATTCAAGAGATGAATCACTAGCATTGAGGGGCAGAGAAAGGCAATCTGTTGGGAAGTGATTTTACCAGAATTGCATGCAGCCTCATCTGGCACAGAGGCCGCCCCAGCACACAGCTCAGCCCAAACCCGGGGATATGATGGAAGTGGGGTTTGTGCAGTTGACCTAGGGGTCTCCACTCATCCTTGAGACGCCCCTCAGCTGCCTAGATTCTCTCCAGTTTGGGGCCTAAAATGAGACAAATTTACATGTGAATCTCGGCATTGCACTTAAGAGCTGTGTGGTCTCAGGCAGGTTCCTTACTCCTTAGAGTCTGTTTCTTCAACTGTGAAATGAAGATAAATGAGCGTGGCCACATCAGGGCACAAAGATGATTAGACATTCTGCACTGCATGCAACACCGAGAAGGCACCAACACAGCCATTAGCATTGAGTAAGTGACACTGGCTGCCTCCCACCAGGAGCAGCGGTCCCAGGTTGTCACAGAGGGCATGGTTCACTGGCATCAGGGTCGCCCAAAAAGACCTGACTCACACAGGCACCGGAGGCAATGGCAGTTTACTCAGGGCAAGATCAGTGGTGGGCATCGGTCACCACGGCCAGCAGGCCTCCCCCGCAGCCAATGCAGGGCAGTGCATGTACCTGCCCCTCTTGGGCCGCAGGCAAAGGACCCTGCTCCCTCCACATCGGGAACAACCAGTGGCATTGGCCTGGGGCAACATGGCACACACACTCGAGTGGAACAAAGAAACGCACATGAGGCCCAGAACAGACAGAGATACTCCCGAAACTAAGAGATGTGTCCAGCACAGGCCAGCAGGGCAGCGTTGGAGGTCCAAGGCACAGTCTTATGCCACTTTGAGCCTCCTACTTTTCTCAACAAGGATCAGTACTGTTATTAAGGTCAATTTCCCTTGACCCTGTCCCCCTCCCCGCCCCCCCGCCTGCCTTATCAGGCAAGTCTCTCTCTTGCAAAAGTTGGGTTCCAGAGGCAAGCAGGCCCCAGCCCCCTTGTCGCTTCCTTCCTCCCTCTTGCTAGTTTCGATTTTCCTGTTCATATTATTTTCTAATTACGGAATTGATATATATTCATGGTCGGGAAGAAAAGGAAAAAAATCCCTGATCATGCAGAAGAGTGGAAAGACCAAAATTAAAATCGTCCATAAGCCATCAGAGCTGTTGATATTTTGGAGTATTTCCTTACAGCCTTTCTTCTATGAATATACATATACTTCTTACAAACAAACTTAGAATTACATTATTTATAAAGTTTTTAATGTACATTTACTTAACAATTCTCCAACACATCACCACGCATTCTTTGAAAGTGCATTTTTAATGCCTGCATGATATTTTTATTATGGGGGTGACACATTTTTATTGCTCCAGTGATTAAGTCTAGTAAATGCGGTATTTTTTAGTCTCATTCAGGTGACAGTTGGAGCATTTTGCATTTATCTATTTCCCTACTGAACTTCACCTCACGCCCCCTTCTTCTGACGGCAGTAACTTCCATCTAGTCATTTCCAGGAAGAGTCAGTCACTTGAGATTTAAAATCAGATCATTTCAGCTTCCTACCTTCTCTCTTCTCCTGGGTTGTATCTAAGTTTATTATTTTCTTCTTCTCAGAAGCAAAACCCGAAAAGCCTCAGGACATGAACCCAATGCTACAAACCACAGCCAGTTTCCTGACAGCCCAGGTGAGATAACATTCTATAACGCACCCCAAACAGCAGAGACCCCATTCCCTGGGGGGCGCCTGGACACGCTTCTCCCACCGCCTGCAGGCAGTCCCCTGAGGCTCTCGGCATTCCTG
The DNA here is from genome assembly GCA_032199065.1 of Smutsia gigantea. Lineage (NCBI taxonomy): Eukaryota > Metazoa > Chordata > Mammalia > Pholidota > Manidae > Smutsia > Smutsia gigantea. The sequence continues at coordinate 301,096 of JAVSCE010009884.1, forward strand.
CCGCTGGGCCACCCCGACAGATGACATAGGACCTGCTGGGCTGGCTCTGGGTTGCAGTACTTTTTTAATAGTTGATGTACAATATTATATTGGTTTCAGGTGTAACTACAGTAATTGGACAATTACATACAGTACTAAATACTACAGTAAATGTAGTTACTATCTGTCATCATACAAAGATACTACAATATTATTGACTATATTCCCTATGCTGTACTTTTATTCCCCAATGCTTTTCAAATCTTCTCGGACAAGCGTGAGAAGCAGCAGCACGGACCCTTTGCTGTGCAAAGTGTGGCCCAAGGCAGTGAGTGTGACCCAGGAGATGCCAAAATGCAGGATCTCAGATCTTCACCTTAACAAGACCTCCAGGTGGTTTACATGTTAAAGTGTGAGAAGTTTATAGGGAAAGGGATGCAAGTGGTAAAAACCATTTATACGGCTCTTAACCCTGTCTATACTATAATGCTTTCCTTGTACAAATATTCTACTTTTCTAAATTGGCTTTTGAAAAGTATGTTGAAGGGACGACCTTGGAGAGACCTGCGCTGAGTCCCAGCTCGCCCAGGGGTGGGCGGGTGCCGTCACGTGCTCCAGAGGGCCTTCATGAGGGCTTGCTGACCCCGTGGCCACAGCCTGGGGCACACAGGACAATATCTTTATATTTAATGGGGATTTCTTACAGACAGAGTGTATTTAGTGGGGCAAGACCTTGTTATTAAATAACACCAGAAAAAGAATTCAAACCTCTGGCCCAACCAATCAAAGTGCAGCGAAACAAAACACAACAACTTAAAAGAAATTAACAAAAGACTGTCATTGTGCAATATGAGAAAACTTGATTTTCGGATGGTTTCCCTGCACCCCCTCGGCCGGCGAAGAGCCAGTAGAGCCTAGAAACTTACAGATTCACAATGACAAAATTATTTTGCCTGCTAGAGTTTTAATGATAAGGGTGTTTTTAGAGACGAGTGGGCAATTATAAACACATAAATATCACTGATGAGGTTAGTGTCCACTGGTTTTTGCCCAAAGATCATACCCTTTCCTGGCCCTCACCAGCACAGAACATAACCTCTCGCACATTTATACTCATCATTATGATTTAAAAAACCACAAAGGCATTCACACAAAGCAGGCCTATTGCCTTCCCTCGTCCTTCGCCACCACTTCAGGGTGTCATGATCTTCTAAGCCACACTTTCTAAAATTTCAGTATCTCCCGACCAAGACATACCTGCTTTCTTTAGTCTGTGTAGTACTTAACATACCCATGGTTTAATTTGTCTGTCTCATTTATTCCCTGTGTCCCTGATGTTAGAACACAAACTCCACAAAAACAAGGATTGTGCTGCTGGGTTTTGTTCACTGGTATATGCCCAGGGCTTCCTACAATGCCTGGGATGTAGTAGATTCTCAAAAAATACTTTTTAATGATACATAAGTGAGTTGCTTAAGATGAAAAAATAAGTTGTGATGTAATAAATATATCGGGTCTTTATCTCCATTTCCTGGCACAGAGCTTCAAACACCCAGAGTGATGGGACTTTCTTTATTGTGCTAAGGAGCTGATTCCCGGTGGGCCCCTGCGTGGCTTCAGAATGGGGGCTGCTCACCAGAGAGGCCAAACCCATGGTTAGAGGGTTGGAATATTCAGCTGCCCAACCTTTGCGGGGGCAAGGGGACTGGAGGCAGAGCCCAGCCATGCGGCCACTGATGTAATCAATCTCTGTGAAGAGCCCCTGTTAAAACTCTGGGCGCTGAGGCTTGATGGCTCCTCCTGACTAGCGAGCTGATGCCATGTGCTGGGAAAATGACGCACCTGGGTTCCGAGAGAAGAGGGCACAGACGCACTGTGTCCCCCGGTCTCCACCCCTGCCTTGCCCTGTGTGTCTCTTCATTTGGCTACGCCTGACCTGTCACCTTCATGATATAATAAAGCCGTGACTCTAAGTACAGCGCCTCCAGTGAGTTACCGAGTCGTTCTAAGGAGGTATAGGACCTGAGGGACTCTGGGAACCTCTGGATCTGTAGATGACCAGAAGTACAGGCAGGTGAAGCAAGTGGTCCTGTGGGCGCTTTGCCCTGACTCGGGGCAGTTAGTGTCAGGACTGTACTGCAGGACACCCACGTGGGGTAGAAACACAGCATAAGTCAAAAAATAAGAATTTTTAAAGTTAAAAAACAGTAAGTTGATTTAAAGAGAAATACTGAGTTGTAATGGCAGTAAGGGGACAAGGAAACACTGAGAGGTAGTAACTCAGCTCTGGAAGATCCCTGTGAAACCAGTGACCAGTACAATAAAAACGTAAATATGATAAAAAAAATTAGAGGTCCCCAATTTATTGACTGCACCTGTTAGCAGTATAGAAAATCAAGCCATGAGACAGAGAACTTTTACAACATTGGAAGGAGAAAGGCATTATTTCAAATGAGAGAGGAAATATATGTGGCATAAACACATATCACATTAAACTCTATGCAGATAGATTTGACGCCTCAAAAAACTGGAAGATTTTATTTAAAAAATACAAATGAGTAAAACTAACTGAAGAATAAGTAGAAAGATGGAATATACCGGAAACCATGAAAGATGATAAATTCGTATAAAAGGAAAAGTGACCTTCAATGACTGCTCTGAAGTTTGATGGGGTTTTATTTTTATTTTTCAAACTTTGAGAGAAAGGGTAAATTCTCAGCTGTATAAACGTCTGGTGAATCCGCTCACCGAGGGTGTCTGTGGGAATTCCTTCTTTCCTTGTTTAGTCTGGGTTTATCATCTTTCGTGGTCCAGACTCTATTGGTTTCTTTTCTGTCCCAGGCAGGGCTGTCAGGCTAGTGTATCTCCCCGGTGGGGCCTGGCTCTTCACCGGAGGGGACATTGGCGGAGCCCCCTCGCCGGCTCAGAGCGCAAACATTCATAACAGAATCCTTATGAACAGATTTCTTTCTTTTTTTTAATAAACCGATTTCTTTAAAAAAGGTGTAAATACACAAGGAACGCACTATCCTTATGAGATGGTAAGAGGAAAAACCTACATTATGGAAGTTCCTGGTGCTTGAGATCTTTGGTACCACAGTGAGCCGATAACCAGCAACGCATTAGCGGACACTTAAAAATTTGTTGAGAGGGTAGATCTCATGTTACGTGTGTTCTCACCTCAATAATAACAATAATAATAATAAAGAATTTTAAGTTCATGAGAGCATTCAGAAAATTTTTTTAAACTTTAATTGAATTCATATATGCAAGGACAGAACTTCATTTTGAGAAAATGTTTTTACTGCTGGAAAATAAGAGATAATGTGCCTAGAAATCAAAATGAAGCTTGATTTCCTTTTTAATGAAAAAGGAGCTTTTAATCCGAGGAGCTTTCGGTCTCACGGGAGGTGGTGTATTGATAGGCAGGAAGGATGTTCTGTTAACAGGCTCGGCTGCGACGGGTGAGTTCCCGTGGTGAGGAAGGAAGGGTCTGCAGCGACAGAAGGTCCTTTGTGCGAAGAGTTGTTTCTTTGTTTAATAATTATGCTTTATCTCACTAGTGCTTATCTCATTTGTCTTGCTTTCCCTGTTGATATATATAAAAAGTTATGGGAAATTTTGTTTATTGGGATCTCAACAAAAATAAAAAAATTTTTTGATGAGATGTTAGCTTGGTCCTTTTTTTATGCCTCAAAAGAAACAAAAGGGAAAAGAACATAAAACTCTACCCTCCTTGCCCCAAAGACATCCACTCTGAGCCCCTGCTTAGAGCCCATGAAAAGTTGGCTGCGAGTCTAGAAAAGCCCTCCGCTGTCTTGTACTCACCGAGTGAGCGGCACGCTGTCTTGGAGTGACCTCACCTTCCAGAGAGCAGCTGGGGTTGGTGCAGGAAGTAGCTGCACAGTATTCAAATGGGGTGTGAAAACCTGGCTTTCCCTGAGTTCTCAGTCTTGGCTGAGGCCCCAAGCCTAAGGCCACAGCGCTCTGAAGCCATCCTTAGGCAGGGTGCTAGGTTCCCTGAGGCAAACACACATCGGCCCTTCCCGGGGTCCACACTGCTTTATCCCACTTATCTGGAATGGTGATGCGACCAGTTTCATAAACCTTTCCTACCATCCCTTTGCAGTGTGGCAGTCATGCAATACAATAAAGCAAAAGGGGAGAGAAAGGAGGCTGATTCTGCTAGCCTGTCCCTTTCCCCTTTTCCTGCTGGAAATAAAGATAGAAAAGCTAGGGTTCTGGTAACTGTCCTGAGGACATGAGAGTGTGGGTCAGACCTTAAGAGAGGCAGAGAGGGAACCCCGTGGAGGCACCAGGCCAGCCCCAGAAGGGAATGCCTGTCCTCAGGCTTCTTTTAGGTGAGAGCAAAATAGCGCTGTAATTTGTCCAGGCCGCTGTTCGGGGGAGAAATACAGATGAAGCACAGTTCCTGGGAAATACAACCTCCTCACTAGGCTTACAAAGGCCATAGAAGGAAACGCTTGGAGGTGGCCTTAGGGTGGGAGACTGGAAAGCAGAGGGGCGCAGGCTGCTTTCTCTCCTCTTGCCAGTCAGGGTGTCTGGATCCTCAGCTACGCAGGACTGAGCACTTCCCACCATGACGTGCGTCCTGCAGGCCATGAGGACCCCATAGGAGAAGCCAGACTGGGTTGTCCTGAAGAGATTCTGCAGGAGAGGACCCCTTGCAGCGGGCGGTGGCCTGGCAGTTTGAGTGGGGAGTTTGACCAGGAGTGAGGAGATGGACAGGAGGGTGGACTAGCGATGGACAGAGGCCAGCACGAGGGCATGTGATGCACCGAGCGCCCTGGCCCCTCCGCCCTACCATCCTCCTCACCCACAGGGGGCCTCTGGTGGGACCGAGGGTCTGGTATGCAGAGAGCAGGAGAAAGAGAGAAGGGAGGAACCATCCTTCCTTCCCCACCAAAAGCCTAATTGAGATAAAAGCACAAGTTGTAAATTAGATAAGAGTCTGGAGTTTTGATATCAGATGGACCAGACATTTTCTTCTTTGTGAGAGACCAGAAAGGCAATGAAAACCGCCCAAGCTTTCACGGAGGAGAGGGAAGGGGTGGTGAGGTGGGAGCACCACACAGCCCCCTTTCTGCCCCTCTCTGGGCCAAGCCTGCTCACTGACATGATCTGACATGTAAAAGGGGGAGTGGGGGGCACAGGCCCCTGGCTGGCCTTGGCCTCCTGGTGTCCTGCGATGTCTGTTTCATTGCAAGCAGAGGAAACAGAGTGAGCGCCGTGCTGTCTGAGAGCGAAGGCATTCCCAGCTGCGGCAGACTGTCGGGTAAGAAATAGAGACTAGAACGAAAGTCTCCCATACCCTGCCTCTCGACGATAGCATCTCTGTGTGTGGGCCTTTCCAAACTAATTACAGGATTGTGATGACACTTCTGTCTGCTCGGAGAAGCACTCCCATACTGAAAGCCTGGTTCAAGACACGTCCACGCAGGATTTAATAACCGCCAAGCTGGGTCCCTCATCGTCATGCATCACCTCCAGCTTGTATAAGGGGCTGGTGGCTCAGTGGGGGAAAAGGTGATTGCAGGAAAAGCTTAGATGTGGAGCGGGCAGCGTTGTTTGTCCCTCCACTCCCCGTAGCAGAGAAGGGCATGTCCGTCCTTCAGGCCTGGGATGAGGGGGCCCCAGAAAGTCACTATAAAAACTGGGGATGGAGAGCAAGAAGGGAAACCAGGGTCTTCCTTCACAGTTGGATGGTTGCCTGGCAAGTGGAAACTTCACTGCTCTTGCACTGAAGCATCAGATGGTTTGGGGGCACCTGACTCTCATCAGGATGCTGGCTGGCGATGCTCCCAATCACGGGCGGGGGCAGGGAAAGTGGCCTGTAGGTGCAGCATGTCAGAGCAAGGATGTCTGACGTCTCCCTGGCCAGTGGGCGCGAGGGAGTAGGTCTGGTCACAAGCCTCGTCAGGAGGTCTCCACCCAGAAGCCTGCCTGCCAGGCAGACGAGTCCCCCGTGGAAGGAACCATGGGCGTATCCCTGGATGCTAAGGAGCTAAGAGCAGAGGTGAGGCGAGGGGGATACGCCCAGGGCAGGGAGGATGTGATGACATGGTCTCTGCCTCTGGCAACCCCATGAGGTTGCTGCTTATGGCAATCAAGAGAGAGCCACCCGCAGTGAATGAAAAGGATTTTGCCCCCTTTCCTCTTATCGTAGAGGATCCGGAAAAACAGAGGGGGTGATGGAACCAGGAGAGTGAATGCAGACAGCCCTCCCTCTGCCCCACTGCAGGTCCTCAGGCTGAACGTCTTCCCCAAGGGGGTGGGGAGAAAACAGTTTTAAATTGAACGTCAGGTCAAAGTTTTGACTTAGACTGGCTGTATTTTTCATACTTGAAGACGAGACTTTTCTCATTCCTGAAAGCGATCAGACGTGGCCAACGGCTGAGGGAGGGAGATGGGAGGATCACGTGTCAAGGCAGAGCTGGGAGGATAACAAGGCTGCCCCCTGATTGCAGCTGGTGGAGTTGTGGGTTCACAATACACTGGGCGAACTTATCAACTCCTCACACAATCAGCTCACGCCCTATATGCTGTTTGACTTAACAATATATTGTGGACATTTTTCTTTCTACAACTTCATTGTCAATGCTTAAGTGAGTAATTTATTTAATTCCCTAGGAGATTGGAAAGATTCTTTTTACCCAGGTTTAGAAACTCAATCTCAAATCAGCAGCCATCACCCTAAAGTCTAATAGAAATTAGGAATAATATGTGGATATTGGTTTCTATTATTTTCATTTAACATTTTCCTACAGTTTCTAACTACTTCAATTACATATGAATCATAAATAAGAGATCTGATTCTTATACATGAAGAAACCAGTTAGCTAGTCCCATCAAAAGAGTTCCCATTCACAATAGGGAGACAGAAAATATTGAAATGTTTAAGAGTAACATTTACCAAAACATCTGAGCAATGTCTTAAAAAAATTCACTATACTTTGCTGGAAAAAAAATCCATGGAGAACTTTATTTCTGGGTAAGAACACCTAATATACATTTTTAAATGTCATGACAACTAAGCATATGAAAATATACTCAGCATCACTTGTCATCAGGAAATTGCAAATTAAAACAATGAGATACCACTACATACCTGTGGGAATGGCTAAATGCAGGAACACTGACAATACCATATCTGGCAAGGATATGGAGCAAGAGGAAGGGTACAGTCACTTCAGAAGATAGTTTGGCTGTTTACGGCAAAACTAAGCATAGTTGTTACCCTATGATCCAGCAATCCCACTGCTAGGTATTTACCCCAATTACTTGAAACTTCTTATCTACCCAGAAACTTGCTCATGAATGTTTACAGCAGCCTTACTCATGATTGGTCAATCTTGGAAGCAACCAAGATGTCCTTCAAGAGGTAAATGGATAAATAAATGGTGGTTCCTCCATACAATGGGATATTATTCAGCAAGGAAAAGATATCAGCTATCAAGCCATGAAAAGACATGAAGAAATGTCTTAAATACTTAAGTCCGTATTATTAAGTGAAAGATGTCTTAGCAATTCTGGACATTCCGGAAAGGGGAAATCTATGGAGACAGGGAAAAGATCAGTGGTTGACAGGGGTTGGGGGGAAGATTGGTGAATAGGTGGAGCCCAGGGGAACTTTGGGGCCATGAAACTATTCTCTGTGATACTGTAATGATGGAAAGATGGCATTATACATTTGTTAAAATCCATAGAATGCACAACATAGAGTGAACCCCAGTGACAGCTATGGACTTTCATTAATTATATCATAATTCATTCACCAACTGTAACAGCCACACTGGTGCAAGATGTTAAAAATGGGGGAGATTATTGGTAGGGGTGGGAACTCTGTACTTTTTGTTCAATTTTTCTGTAAATCTAAAACTTCCCTAAAAAATAGTCTATTCATTAAAAGAAAAAAAAAGGAGAGGAATATATATCAAGACACAAAAAGACATAGAAGAACCTTAAATGTACATTGTTAAATGAAAGAAGCCAATCTAACAGAGTTAATACTGTATGATTCCAATTATATGACAATATAGAAAAGACAAAACAATGGAGAAAGTTAAATATCAGGAGCTGGGGGTTAGTTGAATAGCGAAATATAGGAGATTTCTTATTGTGGTGAAATGATTCTGTATGATACTGTAATGGCAGATACATGACATTATGCCTTTTAAAACATGTAGAACCTTATAGTGCAAAGAGTGACCCTAATGGATTCAAATTTTAAAGTCATGTAGGAGATAGTGGGATCCCAACATGGGACACAGAATTTGACAAAACAATTTAACTGTATTACAAATGTATGAAACAACTTCACCGAGGGGTATGGAGAAAAAGGTGCTATCCAGAGTAACTTGAGAAATGCTGAAGACAGAAAAACTAAAGGCAAAGGAAACTTCACATAAACACTATACTCTAGTTGATAAAGTTATTTCCATAGGGGTGTAGGATAATAATTCTGATACCGCTGTATATGTGCACTGGAATTCAACAATTATGTCATGGATTGTGGCTGATGGGGGCCAGATTTCTCCCTAGTGGAGTAGGAGGTTCAAGATACACAAAGGGAGGAGACCACAATGATCCCCATGGTGACGGATTGGAGCTGGAGGCACCTGCATGCGCTCATGTTGACCTTGACGTAGATACAGATGATTAGATACAGGCATATAGGTAGATAGATGATAGATTAGATTGATGATATATAGGTAATAGGTAGATGATAAATAGATAGATGGGTGTGTGTACACAGGTTTTCACACACACATGTGTTCCTGCCAACTCTGTCAGCTGAAGCAATGACACCCCATTAGCAACAAGCACACCCAGAGTCCAGATGTTGGCTTCTAATACTATTCTCCAATGGAACGAACCAGGACTCATTGGAGGGATGGCTGATTATAGAACTGGGCAGGAAATGTAGAAGATGAGCCTAGACCATGGAGTGCCAGGAAGTAGAAAAGTGCTTAAAAGCAAACAAAGAGAACCCAAATCCTGCAATGATAATGGTAGAATATTGTGCAAGAACATAGGACCCAAATGAGAGAGCGCCCGATGGCCAAGGGTGGAATCTTTGAAAAACAAAATAAGTAAAGTAGCATTGGATTACAATCCAAAGTCCAAAATAGATATCCATGAATCCATACCAATATGAATAAATGATTGTCTAAATACATGCATGGGGGAGAATAGATAAATCTCCCAGGCAGAAGAATTCCAAACAGTTAAGGCAGATACTCAGCTCTCAAAGAAGTGGACCACAACCTACCCCCAAAGTGTGGGCTCTGTGTAGTGACTCCTTCCAAAGAGTATAGCATGAGAAGGGGTGAAGAAAGAGTAACTGTAATGTGGAGACCCCTGACAAACACGTCCTCGGCCAGGTGATCAAAGTCAACATGGATGGTGAAGTCGTGTTGATAGCAAGCACCCTGATAGGATATGATACAAATGGCCCTTAACCTCTCTGTTCTTCCTCATGAAAATACATAATGTCAGTCTCATTATGAGAAAAACATTAGACGAATCTCAATTGAGGGACATTCTATAAAATCATTGACCAGCGCTCCCCAAAACTGGCATGGTTGTCAAAAACAAGGAAGTCTGAAAGGTTGTCCCAGCCAAGAGGAGCTGGGGGAGACCAGACCGCTGAATGTAACATGGGATCCTGGGACAAAAACATCATAGTATAAAAAGGAAGGAAGTCAAACCAAACATGGATGTTAGTCATTAATGTGTCAATATTGTTTCATTTAACAAATGCACATTAATTGTAATGATGGTAAGATGTTATTACCATGGGGGAACTGGGTGTGGGTGAGCTGTCTGTACTTTGTGATTTTCCTGTAAATCTAACACTGTTATAAAGTAAAAAGCTTATTTAAAAAATAAATGTCAATTCTTCCTTAGCCGATTTACTAATTTCAGTGTCATTCAAAATCCCCAATAGGACTTTTTTTTCCAGAATGAAAAGATGGTCACACATGTAGATGGAAGAGGAGGAATAGCTAAGTATATTTTGGAAAAGAAAAGTGAAAGAGAAAAGAATTTCTTCCATTGATAGTAAAACACAAAAGCCACAACCTTAAAACCACGTGGTGTGATGCAAAACAGGTTGATGTAATGGGATGCTTGACCCAGAAACAGACTGGAGAGCATAAAACCTCTATAAAGGTGGCCGTTCTGATGAACCGAAAAAGGAAAGGATCGCCACATTACAGATGCACCAGGCATACAACTGTACAGAAAGCATCCTGTTTGATTTTGTTTTTACAGTTTGACCTCGGGTGCAGCAGGTGGGGACTGTCACATCCCTTAGATCACGGCCTGCTGTCATAATCCATCCATGCAAGACTCTGGTGTGGTTTTGCTTTCCCTTCTTCCGTGGTTATTTCTCCTACTTTCCCTCCTCCAGTAGCATGCAATCCAGTGCGTGTGGTTTATGTGTTTAGAAATGAAAGTACTTTTGAAAAAGATAGCATTGCTTTATGTCTGTATTGTCAACTTACATAAATGGTCCTGTCCGATAGGTCTAATTGTATTTCTCCCCCTTTCACCCAGCAGTGTGTGTCTGAAGATCAGTCTGTATTCCTGTCTATGCTTTGAACCTAAGGCTTAGGACAGCTCCATAGTACACACATCATGTTTATTGATCTATTTCCCTGGCAATGAGTGTATAGGTTGCCTCAACCTTTTGAGCCCCACAAATAATACGTAATGAACTTTGTCATTTGTATTCCTTGTTCACGTGTGACTTTCACCAGATTACATCTTAGGCGGGTAGGGTACAGAGTCCCAGGGCTGCTCATCCTGGATTTTGCAAGGGCTACCAGCTTGTTCTTGAGAATAACCACACCAGTTCACATCCCAACTAGTAGTGGAAAGGGCTTCTATTATCTGCATTCGACCCAACATCTGTATTATCCAGTTTACTCATTTGGACTGATGGGTATATAGTTGTGTCTCACAGATGCGAGGTTTTGATTTAGTAGCTGGGGATGTTGGGTCCTGCTCCCTCTCTTCCAGTGTCAGTGGATAGCCCCTGATTTGTTTTGCTCATTGTTTTATTGGAGTTTCTGCCCTTTTCTCACTGATTTGCAAGAATACTCCAGATTAGCCCACTGGGCTGAGTGTTGTCTTTCTGCCTTACTGTGGGGATCAACAGGCTATGGTTTCTTCAAGGCGATGTGGGAAGACTTGAGTTTCCCCTAAACTGCACCTCCTCACCTCTCTCCATACAAGGGCTGCATCTCCTTTGACTGAGGACTGCCACTGCCCCACCTCCCTACCCACTCACTGGGATGAACCACTCAGTCACTCTGGTGGGTTCTTACTGTTTTCAGCATCAGTTAGACAAACCCATTGACCTCCCTCTGCCTTTGGTGGCATCTCCAAGGCTATTTTGGGGAGCAGTGACCCCATGCTAATTCGACATCTTTTCTGGAACCAGAAAATAGTGTGCCACATGCCAATTTTACAGGGAAAACTACTTGGGAGAAAAACATTTAAGTAGTCTGTATATATGTGTATTGAAAGTATATTAAAGTGGGCTTTTTTTAGGGAAAACAAGTAATTATTGTGTTTGCCACATCTAGCAGCTGAAAGCTGCTCTTCTTGTTTTCTCCGAGTCCTTGTCATTTTCTTGGTTGGTGGCAGACCAAATTACTACTCAGCAGCCTTGCGTGATGCCTGTGACATTAAACAGAACCCAGGATCACAGACACAACTCCATTGCTTCCTGGGCTATGGGACTGAAAGATTTAACTCTGAATGGTTAAGGAATAACCTGAACTCGACCTCCAGTGTCTTGGTTGTCCTGTGGCTCATTATCATTATTATTTTATGAAAGGGGTTAATTTTTATTTATTACTGTTTTTGTCATTGGTATTATATATTTTTTTATTAAGGTATCATTGACATACACTCTTCTGAAGGTTTCACATGAAAAACATTGTGGTTACTACATTCACCCATATTATCAAGTTCCCCCACCCCACCCCATTGCAGTCACTGTCCATCAGCATAGTAAGATGTTACAGAGTCACTACTTGTCTTTTCTGTGCTATACTGCCTTCCCCATGTCCACTCTACATTATGTGTGCTAATCATAATGCCGCTGAATCCCCTTCTGCCTCCCTCCCCACCCGCCCTCCCCCACCCTTTCCCTTTGGTAGCCACTAGTCCCTTCTTGGAGTCTGTGAGTCTGCTGCTGTTTTGTTCCTTCAGTTTTGCTTCGTTGTTATACTCCATAAATGAGTGAAGTCATTTGGTGTTTGTCTTTCTCTGCCTGGTTTATCTCACTGAGCATAATACCCTCCTGCTCCATCCATGTTGTTGCAAATAATAGGATTTATTTTCTTCTTATGGCTGAATAATATTCCACTGTGTATATGTACCACATCTTCTTTATCCATTCATCTACTGATAGACACTTAGGTTGCTTCCATATCTTGGCTTTTGTAAATAGTGCTGCAATAAACATAGGGGTGCATATGTCTTTTTGAATCTGGGATCTTGTTTTCTTTGGGTAAATTCTGAGGAGTGGAATTCCTGGGTCAGACAGTATCTCTATTTTTAGTTTTTTGAGGAACCTCCATACTGCTTTCTACAATGGTTGAACTAGTTTATATTCCCACCAGCAGTGTAGGAGGGTTCCCCTTTCTCCGCATCCTCACCAGCATTTGTTGTTCCTTGCCGTTTGGATGTTGGCCATCCTAACTGATGTGAGGTGATATCTCATTGTGGTTTTAATTGGCATTTCCCTGATGACTAGTGATGTGGAGCATCTTTTCTCGTGCCTGTTGGGCATCTGAATTTCTTCTTTGGAGAAGTGTCTGTTCAGATCCTCTGCCTATTTTTTAATAGGGCTATTTTGCTTTTTGGGTGTTAAGGCGTGTGTGTTCTTTATACATTTTGGATGTTAACCCCTTGTCAAATATGTCATTTACAAATATATTCTCCCATACTGTAGGATGCCCTTTTGTTCTGCTGATGGTGTCCTTTGCTGTACAGAAGCTTTTCAGTTTTAATGTAGTCCCCTTTGTTCATTTTTGCTTTTGTTTCCCTTGCCCGGGGAGATATGTTCAGGAAGAAGTTGCTCATGTTTATATTCAAGAGATTTTTGCCTGTTTTCTTCTTAGAGTTTTATGGTTTCATGATTTACATTCAGGTATTTGATCCATTTCAAGTTTACTTTTTTAAAATTCTTTTTATTTATTTTTTGGTTATCATTAATATACACTTACATGAACAACATTGTGTTTACTGGATTCCCCCCATTATCAAGTCCTCACCACATACCCCATCATAGTCATTGTCCATCAGCGTAGTAGGATGCTATAGTTTCTCTGTGCTATGCTGCCTTCCCCGTGCGCTGCCCCTACATTATATGTGCTAATAGCAATGCCCCATTTTCCCCCTTATCCCTCCCTTCCCACCCATCCTCTCCAGTCCCTTTCCCTTTTGTAACTGTTAGTCCATTCTTGGGTTCTGTGAGTCTGCTCCTGTTTTGTTCCTTCCGTTTTTTCTTTGTTCTTATACTCCACAGATGAGTGAAATCATTTGATACTTGTCTTTCTCCACCTGGCTTATTTCACTGAGCATAATACCCTCTAGCTCCATCCATGTTGTTGCAAATGGTAGGATTTGTTTTCTTCTTATGGCTGAATAATATTCCATTGTGTATATGTACCACATCTTCTTTATCCATTCATCTACTGATGGACACTTAGGTTGTTTCCATTTCTTGGATATTGTAAATAGTGCTGGTATAAATATAGGGGTGCATATATCTTTTTCAAACTTTTCAAGTTTACTTTTGTGTATGGAGTTAGACAATAGTCCAGTTCTCTTACATGTAGCTGTCCAGTTTTGCCAACACCAGCTGTTGAAGAGGCTGTCATTTCCCCATTATATGTCCATGGCTCCTTTATCATATAGTAATTGACCATATATGCTTGGGTTCATATTTGGGCTCTCTAGTCTGTTCCATTGATCTACGGGTCTGTTCTTGTGCCAGTACCAAATTGTCTTAATTCCTGTGGCTTGTAGTAGAGCTTGAAGTCTGGGAGGCTAATTCCCCCTGCTTTATTCTTCTTTTTCAGTATTGCTTTGACTATTCAGGGTCTTTTGTGGTTCCATATGAATTTTAGAACTATTTGTTCTAGTTCGTTGTAGAATGTCATTGGTATTTTGATAGGGATTGCATTGAATCTGCAAATGCTTTAGGCAGGATGGCCATTTTGACAATATTAATTCTTCCTATCCATGATCATGGGATGTATTTCCATTTATTGTTGTCTTCTTTAATTTCTCTTAAGAGTGTTTTGTAGTTTTCAGGGTATAGGTCTTTTACCTCCTTGGTTAGTTAGGTTTATTCCTAGGTATTTTATTCTTTTTGATGCAATTGTGAATGGAATTGTTTTCCTGTGGCACATTATTTTTGTGGGAAAAAAAAATCCCAAACCAAAAAATCCTCCACTAGGAAGTGAAGCTTGTATCTTCCCCATGACAGTTTTCCATGGCGGTGCTCCAGCCACATCTCTGGGGGTGGGGCCCAGACAGCATGGTTTTCAAAACTGTTCAGGTGATTTCCAGGACAGCTGAGGCTGAGACCCAGCACCAACTCAGATGACTGACTTTTAATCCTGGCTGCATATTGGGTCACCTGAGAGTTTTCTGGGTCCCACTCCCAGAGGTTATGAGCTGGTATAGAATGCAGCCTGAGTGCCGCGATTTTTAAATCTTTCTCAAGTTATTCGGATGTGCAGCAAAGTTTAATGACCACAGCCTTCCAGTGCTTTAGCTCCTCTGAGCCCTGACATCTGCCACATCATTGTGCTCATTAGTTTAATTCTTATTTATGAGTTCCCCTACAATTGTCATTCTTTTTGAACTGAAGGCTCACTTACTTACTATTAATAGTTTTTCATGTTTTATCAATTGTCTATTCATTATTGCTTCTTGTATCTCTGCCTTCCTTTGGAATTCCTTTTCCTTTTTTTTCATGACAACGTCCTTTAGAACTTCTTTTGGCAAGAGTCTGGAGGTTGCTATAAATTTCCTGCATATTTTTCTTTAAATAAAATACTTTTTGTTTAGCTTCTCAACTAATGGATTGGCTCAGTACAGAAATGTGAGTTGACAGTCATCTTCTCCCAGCCCTGTGAGTGTATTATTACATTGCCTTCTTTTCTCTGCTGCTGCCAATAAGAAGTCTTTGTTGGTCTATTAGTTGTTTGCTGATAACATGTTTTCTTTTTTTTTTGGTCTGGTTGCTTTTTTGCTTTTCCTCTTCACCTTTTGTTTTTGGAAGTTTCACTCACATAATGTTCGGGTGTAAATCTGTATATATATTTTTACCCTGCTTGCAATTTCTAGTTCTTCTCTCTGAGCATTCAAGTCTTACCTCCATTCTAGAGAATTTTCAGCTATGTTCTCTTTGAATGTTGCCTCTTTGCCCTATTTTTAGGTGTACGTTGGGTCCTTTCCATTCCATCTCTCATATTTTCCATCTCTTGGCCTCTCCATCTGTAGTATGTTTAATCCTTTACCTTTAAATTATGTCATTTTCACTTAATTTTAAATTTCAATAACTATACATGTTTCTAGAAGTTGCATTTGTTTCATTTTTAAATCTGTATGTTTTGTTGTGCTTTCACATTTCCCTGGTTTTGCCTATGCTTTCTATTCCTTATTTTATCTCATTGACACTTTCAAGAATATTTACTCTGTACTTCAGACTGATTAGTTATTTCGAATTCTTGGTGTGCTAGTTCTTCTTATTTTTTTTCCAGCTGATTCTCCGGCTCAGAGACTCCCTTCATTATCTTTTAGGTTGGAGTCCTTATCTTTTAGAGATATATGTTGAAATATTTATATTGAAATGGCATGATACCTATGGTCTGTTTCAAAAGAATCAGGTGTTGAGGAAGTGAGCACTGGTATAGATGAAGTAAGACTGGCCCTGAGATTTTTAATTTTCACTTATGAGCTCATCTTCACCAAGGATTTTTTTTCTTTTGGGAATTCTCATGCTCTGTGTTGTACAAGTATTGCTAGAGAGCAAATTTTTGTTTTCTTCAGCTACATAGCCTCATTAATTTCATGGGTAACAGTTTTAAGAATTGGCATCTTTGGAATTTCTGCAACATGTGACTAATATAAACTGGGACCTCACCCCATGATTAAAAGCCTAGAATTTTTTTGCTCAGAGCCCAAGTAGACTTAAGTTCTTTGTTTCTCCTCTGGGTTGTTGGGTAGATTTATTTTAGTTCCCCTTTCACCAAAAGGCAGTTTTTCCAGGATCTCAGGCTTTAATTTAAATCTAATTTCTGGCACTCAAACGGGGGAGGGGTTGGGCAAGAGCAAGTCTCCATTCCAGAGATAAGCATTAAAAACCCCTCCCTCGTCCTTTAAGGTTTATTCTGAGCCAATATTTATAAGGGCTATCATGACATCAATTATTTCATTAATGACACACAGGGATTCCCTTTTCTATTTTTCAAAATCAGTTCTGTATTTATACATGCTCCAACATTTCTATTCTGTGTGTATGTGTATGGGGAGCAGTGTCTACATTGGCTCATTCTGTCATATTGTTGGTCATGAAGAGGAAATAACTTACATTTAATTATTCTTGCACTTAAATTTATAATTAAGGGCTTTTCTTAATCTTTCTACTCTAGGGCTTCTTCAATAGACAATACCACTCAAGTATGCTAATAAAAATAATAATTAATATTTCTTTGCAGTGCACAATATTATCAATCATTATTTCAAATTGTCCTCAGAAAAATCTCTGTAATGTGGATGCCATAACTAATCTCTGTTGTGCTGATGGATAAGTTAAGGCTTAGAGTAGAGTTAGTATTGAGAGTAGACTCCCCATACAAAGTCATGTATAGGGAGTGGTAGAGTTGGAATTGCACCCCAGGCAGAAACACCCTCATGTCTACACAGGGAGCCTCTACCCAACAGCCTGGAATTTGCCTCAGAACAATCCCGTGTTGAGGGAGTAGTGGGGTAGAGACGAAGGAAGACTGGCCACATGTCAATCAATGTTGAAGCTGGGTCATGGCCACATAGGGAAGTCATCATACTCTTCTGTCTACTTTTCTGTAGATATATTTGAAATTCTTCATCATACACATTTTTCCTTAAAATGGTACACAAAAATTAATAGAGGAACTTTTAAAAATGAAAGTATTGTTCAAAAAGTGGAGAAGAAAATGTATTTATCGCAGCCTGTGAAGAACACATACCCCAGTGCCTCTTCATTTCACCCCCTCCCCAGTTAATCAGCACTGGGACCCCAGGAGTGTTCTGTTACACTGCTGGCTTTGAACACGGAGGGAGTGGCTGTGAGCCAAGGGATGCAGGCGGCCTCTAGAAGCTGGAAAAAGCAAGGACACAGATTCTCCCTTGGACTCCAGAAGGAACACCGCCTCATTGACAACTTGCCTTTAGCTCAGCGAGCTCTATTTTGGACTTGTGACCTCCAGTACTTCCTTTTTTTCAGCCTCTAACTCATTGATTGACTTATAGAGCACCCATCACGTCATCTAGGTGCTTTACAATTCTGTAAACAGCACAACAAAACTCATATAATTAAATGCAATCAACAAATTATAGAATTAAAAATACAAAAAAACTGGAATGAAACAACATTGTGTCAAATTTCAAAGATTCTGAGAAGACACAGTATAAAAAAGGTGATCCCACCAACTGGAGACCGGACAGGCAAAGACACACACACACTACAACCAAAATGGGCAGATATGTAGGGGGTGAGCGAGCCCATAAAATAAAATTTCACAACAGTACCAAGATGATAAATTTGTGTTATTTAAAGTCATTAAGTTTGTAGTAATTTGTTATATATAGCAGCAACTGGAAACATTTTCCAATTGAATCAAAATATGATACTGATTTCCCTTAGATGTCAGTGCTGCAGCAAAGAGGTTAAGACTTGGGCTCTTGAACTAGACAGCCAGGTTTAAGTCCTGGTCTGTCCACAGTAGACAAGCTACTCAATTGTCGTGTGCCTCAGTTTCTTCACTGTAAAATGAAAATAACAATAGCACCAAGTGATCACGATCAATGCCAACAGTGACAAGCCGTGTTGATAGCATGTAACCCCTGATAGGACTTGGGGAGGATGGCCCTTTACCACTGTGGTCTTCCTCACAAAAATACACAATCTCAGGGTCATCATGAGAAAAACACTAGACTCTAATAGAGAACATCCTTCAATACACCTGACAAGTGCTTGTCAAACTTGTCAACATCATCAGAACCAGATAGTGCGAGAAAGTCACAGCCATGTGCAGCCACGACTGGCTGCAGTGTGGTATCCTGGATGCGACCCTTGGATAGAAAAAGTACCTTAGGTAAAAACTAAGGAGATCTGAATAAACTATGGACTTTAGTTAATAACAATGTATCAGTATTTGTCCATTAATTGTGACAGATGTACCACACTGATGTTAAGAGGTTAGTAACAGGAGAAACTGGGTGTGAAGTATGTGGGAACTCTCTGTACAATCTCCACAACTTTTCTGTAAGTGTAAACTATTCTAAAATAAAAACATTTATTTATGTCTTTTGAATAAGTAAATCATTAGTCATCAAGGAAATGCAAATTAGAGGTACAATGAGATACCACTCCATGGACACTAGAATAGCTAAAATGAATAAGATTGACCATATCAGGTGTTGGCAAGGTTGTGGAACCCCTCACAGGGGTTAGACCCCTCATATGCCGCTAGAGGGAATATAAAATGGTACGACCACTTTGGAAAACAGTGTGATAACTTTTTTTACAATGTTTTATAAAGTTAAACAAACGCTTGATATTTGACCCAGAAATTCCACTTCTAGGTATCTACTCAAGTAAAATGAAAACATATATCTCCATCCAAAGACTTGCACATGAATGTTCATAGCAGCTTTATTCATAAAATCCCCGAACTAGAAAGAACCTGAATGTCCATCAGTTAGTGAAAAGATAAACATATGTAGTATATTCGTGCCATGGAATACTGTGCAGCAATGAAAAGGAATGGGTTACGGATACACTCCACAGCATAGATGAATCTCAACATTATGCTGGGTGAAAATAACCATATATAAAAGTAAAAACTGTATGATTTCATTTATATGAAATTCTAGAGCAGGTGAAACTAATCTGCAGTGATAAAATGATCACTGGGGTGAGAGGGGAGGGTGACTGATGGCAAAGGGGCCCAGGGAACTTTCTGAGATGATGAAAACGTGCCCCATCTTAACTGAGGCAGTGGTTACCCAAATACATGCATTTATCAAAACTCATTCAACTATGTGCTTAAAATGGGTGCTTTTGCTGTGTGTAAATTATACCTTAAAAAAACTGATTGTTAAAAAAGAAACAAAAAGTAACATTGGAAATCTTGGTGGAATTGCATTATTTATGCACTAATTTTAGAAGAATTTAAAAAACTAACAGTACAGTTCCCATCCTGTGTCCTGGCATGTGTCTATGTTTGATTCCAGGACCATCATGAACATACCCACAGCTTTAAATGTCAGTGAGGTATGTCTCATGCACAGATTTCCAGTCTCAACCTCTTCTCTGAGCTCCAGACCCCCAAACTGCCACTTGACATTCTCCCGCTGAGTTGCTCAGAAGCAACTTCAAAGTGTGAAACTAAGCTGGTAATCTTCCCGCTCAGAGCGGGTTCCTGGTACATCTTCTGTTTTACTAAAGGGCACTTCCAACTTGGCAGTCTCCTCCTCCTCCGAGGGGGTGCCCAGCCCATCACAGCCTTGGTTTCTCTCCTTGTCAGCCTGTCTGTGACCACGGAACGTTTCGCTGCTCTCCCACCTACCTCCTTCGTCTAGTAGGGCACCGCCGCCCACCCGGAGGACTGCAATAGCCTCGTTGCCCCTCCTGATTTAATCTAGGTGCCTTCAGTTCACTCTCCATTCCATGGTAGGGGTTTTCATGAAACGTTAAGCCCCTCCTGGCATCTCCCTAGGCCTGGAACCCTCCCGTGATTTTCTACCGCCCTTAGCACAAGGCCAGAACCTCGAGGCCGCCCCCCGCCTTCCGGGCCCCGCCCCTGCCCGGGCGCCCCCTCTGGGTGTTGGAGTGGGCGGACACCTGCTAGGCGCTCCTCCCCTCCCGGCCCCACCCTGCCTGGTTCTTGTCTGCTAATCCTTCCAATTTCATATTTCCTGCAAATAAGGATGCTTTCTCTGATAACTGCCCTCCCCCCACCTAATCAACTCTTCTTAGTCACTCTCATGACGTTTCACCTCTCGTTCACTGGCACTTAACACAATTGTAATTACGTGTTTTTTTCATAATGATCAGGTCAATCAATCAAGCATGAGGGCCTGAATGATCTGATCCTGGTGGGCCATTGGGCAGACTTTAAACTCCTCCCCACTGAAGCCTGGCCCGCCTACCCAGTCCTATAAAAGGGTCTAGTGCGCCACGAGCCGGGGACTTCCTGAAGGGCCCCTGCTGCCCGCCCTGTGAGAGACACACTTGGAGGCCCACATCCGAGCCACAGTTGTGACCCGCAGACACCTCTGGATCTCCAGCCCCTCGCGCCTCTCTTCGTGGACGAGTATCCAGACTTCCAGAGCCAGCAGTAAAGAACTCAGCAGCAGGGAGATCAGGTGTGTGTCCCGGTGTCCCTGGGGGATGGGTAGATTTTGTA
Organism: Smutsia gigantea; assembly: GCA_032199065.1. NCBI lineage: Eukaryota > Metazoa > Chordata > Mammalia > Pholidota > Manidae > Smutsia > Smutsia gigantea. Next base: position 321,801 of record JAVSCE010009884.1, read on the forward strand.
TTGTCCAGGTAGGGACAGAATCCGCAGCATCCTAGGACCTGGGACAATTCCCCAAATCGTCCCTACCTTCCCACCTCCGCTCCCTGCCTTTGTTCCCAGCTTCCCCACTTTCTTGGCCTCTTTCCTCTAAGGAGGGTAATTTCTCCACTTAAGTCAAAGTAAATCTCATTTCTCCCACCTTCGCCTAGAGGATTTGGGATAAATGAGTGAACCCATCTCCAGACCAGTCCCTGCTGGCTCCTCCTGGAAAACAGTTCAACACATCAGAGTCTCCATCCCCCAAACTCCTTCTCCACACCGTGTTCCCTGGAGCTGCCAGCTCAGCCCACTCTTTTGCCTGCAGCGCCGTGGGCGCCACGGCCATAGTGCGCACCGGGAGTGGTGCTGGCGAGACTGGGTTGTGCTTGGCGCTTGTGAAACAAGTGTGTGGTCTGAACCCCCTGACTAACCCATTTTTGTCTCTTGGGCAGATTCTTCATGGAAGAGCAAGGACCTCCCAAACGCCTTTGTTCAAGGGCACTTCCTCAAGGTACCGTCAAAATGCCTATCACTTCCTTTTTAATATTTTTCTGGTTTTTATTCTACTTTTGGTATTTAGACAACTATTTTCATCTGTTCAAATGGCTCCTCTAGTGTTCTTTCCATTCTTAAACACCATGCTTACTCTACTACTCACTTTTTTTCCCCCATTTTAGATCGTATGATCGTCCCTCGATGGCAGAGAAGTATTCAGCTGTAATTCATGCATTCCCACCATCACCACCACCACCACTCACCAAAAGCACCCCACCACCCACACCAGCCCCCACCCACCCTCTGCTCCCCATCCATCTCCCTGTAGAATTTCACTGTTCAAAATGGAGCCATCTAGTCAACCAGGATTACTTTCCCCTCTTGCCTAACTTTTCAATTTTCTACAACTTACTACTTGGGCAATGATTTACTTAATCAATCACTAATCCATTCTCAAACTCTTCCCCAGCTGTTTAAATTCAAACACAATCAAGCATTCTGTCAATCTCACTTTCTCATAGCAGTTCTGTCCTCCCCTCTAACCTGATCTGACCTGGATTGCTGTTCCCAGCCGGCCTCCCAGCCCTCACCTTGAAATCTTCACCATCACTGGGGGCAATTCCTTCCCTCCTTTGGAATTTTATCCCCTGTATCGTAATCTGGTGTCTTTTTCTTGATTTACTTTTTTCTCGTTGGTGGAGCAGATCCTTCAGTAGCCCCCTAGGAAGACATACATCAGAAAAAATGATTTGAGGTCTTGCATACTTTAAAATGTCTATATTCAAAACTCTCCCTGATTTATAAGTGATAGTTTGGTGACATGTTGAATTTTAAGTGGAAATCCTTTTCCCTAGAATTTTGAAGATACTTTTCTATTGTCTTCTGGATTCTAAAATTGCTTTTGACATGTCTGATCTTTGAGACATCCTGATTTTTCTGACCCTTTCCATATGACCTCTCTCTCTGGAAGCTTTTAGCATCAGTCCTTTGTCCTCGGCACTCCAAAAATCTGTAATAAGCTTTGGTGATACTGTGCCTCTAATTTTCTTATATTTATCCCTCTTATTTTTCATTTTGGATTTTCTGGAAGATTTCCTCAATTTAATCTTTCAAAACTTCCATGGAGAGTTTCTGCTCTTGTAATTTTGATCTCAAAGAGCTCTTTGTTTTTCTGAATGTTCCTTTAAAAACTCTCCTGTAATTGCTTCAGGGGTACCATGTCTTCTCTCATCTCTCAGAAGGTATTAATGATAGATTTTTTTGAACGTTTTTTCTATGGCATAAACTGTTTCCTCTAAGTTGCTTTTTCTGTTTCATTATCTGTTTCCAATCTCTCATGTTAGGTCTTTCCTCTGATGTCTCACGACCCCTGGTAGCCTGCGCACATTGAAAAGGGGACCCTGAGATGCTGAATGGGGCAGCTCTGAGCCAACAGTGGGGTGTGTTGACTGTGGGCCCCACAGAACTTATATGGCTGAGCTGTCAAATTGGGGAACCCAAGGGTCGGTTTCTTAGGCTATTCTCTTAGACTTACACAGATTTCCCAGGGAAAACTCTTCAGACAGTCTTCAGTGCCAGCTCTCTCCTTGGTCAGATTTCCACAGATGTGTGTCTAATCTGGGCTTTCTGTTCCATCCTGTTGCTCAGTCATTTATGTCTGTTCAAACACTACACTGTCTTCACCTATAGCTGCATGCTACTTCATGATCTATGATAAACCAAGAACCTTCACCTTGTTCTTTTTCTGGAAGGCATTAAAATTTGATAGCTATTGTCAGATTGTTTGACATAACATTTCCCTCCATAGACTGAGTGTCCTAAATCTTTTCATCTTTGCCAGCTTGATAGATGCATGACAGTGTCCCTACGTTTAATTTGAATTGCTTCATTATATATGAGGTTTAGCATTTTACATACATACGGACCATTTGCTTTTCTCCTTATATGGACTGCCTATGGTTGATCTTTGCTATTTTTCTTCTGTTTAGTTGTTTATATTATTGATTTTTAAGTGTTCTTTGCATTTCTGGGGTTTATAAATTCAGATTTTCTTTAGTCAATTAAGGATCTCTCAACTACCCACCCTTCTACTGGGGCTACATCTAGATCAAGAAAGAGGAATATGATTTATATACTACAACTTGATTGGAAAGAATGCTCTGGTCCTAAGTCCATGCAGCCACCCTTGCTTTTGTTTCCACCAATGTCTGGTGGCTAGTCCATGCAGGTCACTCTGAGCCCTCTAGGTCCCATCAGCAAGGGCCCTGCCGGTCCACCAGCCCTCCCTTAGCTCACCCAGGCTTTTAGAGGCGTGATGAGCTCTGAGCCAGAGTCGGGGAGAGCAGACGTCAATGGCTCTGAAGAGCCATGTGGGTCATTTAAGACAGTTGAATAAAGCATAGACTTTATAAGCCCTGGATCTCCAGGGACTCTCATTTTCTGAGGCTCAAAAGCACTCAGTGTTTTCATCTATTATATGTGTCCACAGTTCCAAAACTCTCCTTGAGCAAATGTGGGCAAGGCTAGTGTCCCTTTCTTTCTGCTCATGCCAGCTCCTGAGTACAGAGAAGGGAGGGTCAGAGGAGCCACACCAGGTGTGTCACGATTCACGACGTCCCCACAGAGCCTGTGGAGGGAGCACCCATGTCTCACTGCTCCCACTGTGCTGGGACTCTGACCATTCTGCAGATGGATTTAAGGTACTAACATGAGTTTGAGCATTCCTAGCCAAGAGCTGTGGAAAAGATTCACCCATGAGGTTATCTGATCCTGGCCCTTTTTTGGATGATGGTTGTGGGAAAGAGGGCGTTTGTTGAAGCACTCACAATTTGTTCTGTTGTAATGGGCCCATTGGAGTCGCTACTGGCTGTGAGTCCACAAGCCCCAGGGGCCTTGCGCCCAGCCGTGACTGCACCACTCCCTGTGACAGTCCCACCCCCGCTTTGCGTCCTCCTTCACTGTGTCGCTCTCCTGCCATCTTCCTGCCATGCGCTGCCCTGGCAGCTGAGTTCTGCCCACTACCGCCCTGAAGCTGCTCTCACCAATTCCAGGGCCACCCTTCCCAATCGGGATGGCCCACCCTGAGCCTGCTGCATCCTACTTATGACACTGTCGGCGGCTCACCCTCTCCTGATCTGTTCCCTGCACCTTGTGTCTGGGTGCACCCTCCCAATTTTCCTCCAATCAGTAGCCCTGGAAGGGGCTATTTCTCTACCTTCTCCTTAAAGGTTAGCAGTGGACTTGAGTTTCTATTGGGGACCTTCCCTGCTCCCCCATTCTCCCGAGTGGTCTGTGCCAGCCCCCATGACAGTGATGACCAGCTATGTGTAGATGACTCCAAATCCACCTCCAGCCCAGCCCTCACCCAAACCCACATCTATTTTCTTGCATCTTCACGTAGATAATGCACAGACACCTTACCAGCGTCAAGGCCAGTACTGAACACATTCTGTCACCCAAACCAGCACCTTCTCCCCCTTCTCCCTTGAGCTCAGGGAAGCAGCTTCCATCCCCTTCTCTGTCGGTGGGGGGGAAGGAAAACAGGGTGGGGCAGTTAGGGACGGTCAGGTGAGCGTCCTGCAGACAGATGAGGCCGGGAGCCCCGCTCGCCTGTTCCTCACCAGCCGCAGCGTGCCGCCTGCAGATCCCTGCAGTCTGCTTTCCAGGCCTCCTGCAAACCTCCCCAGATGGCAGCACCCCTTTCCCTCACTCCTTCTCCTCTACTCCCTGCACTTCACTTCCCAAAGTCTAACTGTGATGACATTGCTCCCCTCCTTAAAATCTTCCAGCGGCTCTCCTCTGATCTTGGGATAAGCTAAAACCTGCCTTAGCTTAAAGGGGTCTTTATGGGCTTCCACCTCCTGCTGCGCTGTCCTGCCGCTAGGCTAGCCAGCTTCTGTCAGTCTGGAAACCTAACCCACACCCTCTATCCTGGCCCTCCCTATCCACCCTGTTAGATCCCTGTCCCTAAGTCCCTGAGGTCGTGGCTTATGGGTTTATGTTAACTCCTGCGGCCAGACTCACTGCCCCCACCTCCCAAATCCATGTTAGCATGCAGACTTAAGCCAGGCATTAATCTAAGCAATTCGCTGGTGGTGACTCAGTCCTTGTAATACCCCATGGGTGGGCCTGTTACATCAGGGGATGCTGTGAATCGTGACACACTGACGGCCTTACGGTGGCTCCTCTGACCCTCCCTTCTCTGTACTCTATTTCAGTTTCTGAAAATAGAAATTGAGGCCAAGGCAAATTAAGATAAAGTCCCAGGCACCCTGGATCCGGAACCACCTCCCTTGTGATCCCCTAACAACTCCACTCACCAGCTTGTTGCCTGTTACTGTCACTTTATTCTGTCCTGTCTCTATTATTGAAGTTTAGGCTGATGCGTGCAGGAGCTGACCTTTTTAGTCAAATAGAACCTCTCTAGGGAGTCTAGACCCGACTGATCTGTCAGTAAGATGAGGGTGGTGATGCGCAGCTGGCCAGGTGGGGTGGACGCTACGTGAAATGGCCAGCAGGAAGTGCTAGGCCCGGAAGAGGCCCACAACTCCCCATTCTCCTTCCCTCCAGCTCCTGGATAATCCCTGCTCTCTTTCTCACTCTCTGCTTTTCTGTCACCTCAGATGAGCCTCCTGGGGAGCCAGGGCCTCCTGGTGCGGAAGGCGAAGACCCTGTGGGAGCAGCGGGCCCTGCAGAGCGACACCATCCTTCAAAACCCTTTGCGTATGTGAAACCCATGAGATGTGAGGCCCCCACTTCCACAGAGAGAGGCCAAGGCCGCCATGGGGGAAGAAGCCGGCGGGCAGAGAGAGGCCGCCGCAGCAGGGCAGACCGCCCCAGGGGCCCCAGCCTTCAGGCGGGGCCAAGACACTGGCAGGGACCAGAGTGGCAGGTAGAGCCTGGCCATCCTGTGGAACCAGAAGCCTGGCAGACCCCATCCTTTCCTGTTACTGAAGCAGCAGTGGTGCAGGAAGATGCGCAGCAAGGCCACAGCCCCACCGTGGTCCAGCCTGGGGTGGGACCCCAGAGGCTGCCAGATGCCCCTGGGGCTTGGACTTTCATGGAGTCCCTCACTTCAGCCACCTACCCCTGCATAGGGTTCAGATCCTTGACGGGCTCAATTTTGTTCTTCATGCCGACCTCCTTTGGCACCTACGTGTACGAGGTCCCAGCATTCTTCACCCACATTCCATGCCGACCTCTGTCGCTGCTGGTCTCCCCATCTCTGACCTGGGCATTCCCTAATTATTGCTTTCCCCCAGCCCAACCCTATGCCCCATTTCTGTCCCCATTCACTCCTCCCATCCACAGCAGAACCTCTGTCTTGTATTGCCCAGATTGAGCATGCAAACCCCCTCCCAGGTTCCAGGCAGGGTCCCATGTCTGCTTCCCATGCAAGTTTGGCCTCCGTATGTTTTATCAAAGATGCACATGCATGCATGCTTCAACTCTTGCTGAAATAAATTAGTCTCTCTTGTCCTCCTCTGGCTGAGTCTATTCAGGCTGCTATAACAAAACACCACAGACTGCATGGCTTATAAACAACAGACATTTATATCTCGCATTTCAGAGGCTGGAAGTGCAAGATTACAAGCAGATTCTTAGCTTGTGAGAAGCTACTTCCTAGTTTATAGATGGCTGTCTTCTTGCTGTGTCCTTACGTGGCTAAAAGGGTGAGGGATCTCTCTAGGGTCCCTTTTATAAGGGCACAAATCCCATTCATGAGGATCCACATTCATGACCTATTCACCTCCCAAAGGCCCCACCTTTAATATCGTCACATTGGGAGCTAGAAATTTCAAGGTATTCTTTGGATGGGATACACATGTTCATTCTACAGTAGCCTCACTGCCATGTTTTTCATTCCCAAGAAGCACCAAACATTTTAGAAGTAAGGATACAGTGAAAGAGCAAAAAAGGAAAAGTTTGCATCCAAGGAAATAGAGCCCATAGAACATTCAGAGGAAGACTTTGGAGAGTATATTAATACTCTCAGACAGATATGGGATGATATGAAATCCCTGTCACAAAAGCATCTACTTACATAAGAGCCAATTTGAGATGCTTGAGATGGAAAATAAAGTTGTTGGAAGACAAGATTATGTTGTGATTTGAATTGCAGATGGACAGGGTGAAGAAAAATCAGTAAACTACATGTTTGGGCAGAGGAAGCCACCAGAACAGGGTGGGCAAGATACCTCGTCCACATTGACAATAGCTCCAGCAGCTGGGGTATCCAACACGGGTTCTCCCAAGAGGACAGAACGTTCAGACAAGAGCAATACCTGAAATTTGGCTAATTCCTCCACCCTGAAGAGGGATGTATATGTCAAGCAGGTATAAGAATAACACACACTTGGTTGGAGTGTAGTACCGAACAAGTTCCCAAAGCTACCTGAGAGGTGAGTCCCACAAGGAAAACAGAATCAGGCTGACATCATACCTCCCTCAGCAGCATCAGTGAATCTGAGAAAGTGACAGGACGACATCCTCAAAGCTTGGAGAGGCAGTCCTGAACCAGTCAGAGATGCTCTCGTGTGCAGGGCCGGGTGATGCACACACAGGAGGTTCTGGAACTCCTGTAGCCCTTTTCCTGCTCAGGGAGGGGGCGGTGAGGGAAACAGGAGCAAAGGAGCCTGAATCCTAAGCAAACCGGACCTGAAGCACGAGCTTCCTCTCAGCTTTGACAGACACAGTAATCCCCTTACCATTGAAGCCAGTTTGAGTTGAGTTTTTGTTACCTATGGTGAAAGCACAGATGTATCTCAGCCAGGAAAAAAAAAAGAGGAAGTGGGATGCAAGAGACCAGTAAGCAAGGAAAACAAACTGTCTAAATAAGTGTGACTCTGGAAGAAAGAAAGATGAATAACCTGGAATTAAAAAGTCCAGAAGACATTAACATAGAAATCTGGGGGACAAGGGAGATCAGAAGGAGCTAAAAAATTACTAAAATTCTTCTCTAGTTCCCGGAGATTTTAGAGATGCTGAATATGAGACTCTAGACATTTTTAACTTTGTGTACCGATTGGTAACTAAATGAACTGAAACATGCCGTAAAATTTCAAACAGATTGAAGGAAAAGTGGATCAAAGAACATTTATGAATCAAACAAAAGGAGGTTAATAGAAACAAGGAGAAAGCATGACACACTTAAAATGCTAAATAAGGAATAAGTAACTTGATGGCAGCCTCCTCTGATGTTCCTGGCTTCAGTGGGAATATTCTAGATGTTTTACCATTAAGTAGGGCGTTTCTGGGAGGTTTCTCATAGCTGTGTTTGATCGAATTGAGATTGTGCCCATCTTCTCAGGGCTTGATAAAACATTTATTATGAACTGGATTTTGTTTTTTATGAAGTATGCTTTGACTGACTGATTTTAAGATTCATTTGTAAGAGAAAACGTCCAAGGAAAACGAAGAGATTTTTTTTTCCCATCAAAGATTTTTTTCTCATGTGCCCAACTCAGCTCTCAAACCCTTTTCTTTGGCTTTTATCATGGTACAATTCCTTTATGAAAATTTTACAGTTTTCCTCTTACCACAGAGTTTGTAATAACCAGAAAAAAAAAAGTAGAAAGGAAAAACAAAAAGATAGAAAATGTCTGCTCTCCGTTCCTGCTGCCCTAGCCCCATAAGCATACAAGCCTATACAAACATATGTGTATTTAAGGCATCGTTAGTGGTCTGATTTTACAAAGATGGGGCATACAATCCGCCCAGGGTCACATGGAAGTAATTACAGGGTCCAGGGAGGTGACATAGCGTGGCAGGTGTGCTGCGGACGGTGTCTCAGGGGAGCTCCTTCACCATCTGAAGTAAGCAGAGGCCACTTGGTATGGGAGCATGTCACAGACCACCAGGAGCAAGTCTAAGTGGGACCTGCCCCTTGCCTTCCACTGGGAGGTCTCCTCGGTGAGCCTTCCAGCTCTCACCCTGGGTTAACGCATGCCCGGGCAGCTTCTGGGTCAGTCCGTGCCCTGCCATCTCCCTGGTAGCTGGGTATCTCTCTGCAAGATGCACACACGTCCAGTTTTGCAGCCATTCTGCACTGAGGGGCTGTTTCCACGGAGGTGCTGCTTACCAGAATTCTTTGGGAAACATCTGGACATGGAGTCCGAAGTACTAGTTCTTTTAATTTCATAAAACAAATCCTCAAAGTGAGGTTCCTATGTCAAATGGTATGGCCATATTTTATTTTAATAGACCTTAAGAAATTGCATGCAAATTAGGTCGGATCCATGTCATTTTCCACAGGCAGTATGTGAGGGCACCAATTTCCCCACAGTGTTCCCAGCAATAAATGTCAGGACTCCATAATTTTTGCCACTCTCTTGAATAAAAATATGTCATTATTGTTCTAATTTGAGTTGTCTGGACAACAAATAAGGTTTAGTACCTTTTGATGCATTTATTGGCCATTTTTATTTCTTTCTCTGTTAAGAGCCTATATATATACATGTGTAGATAGATAGATAGATAGATAGATAGATATAGATAGATAGATAGATAGATCTTTTGTACAATTTTCTATTGGGTTTTAAATCTTTTCCTTATCAGTTTGGGGGAACTTCTGGCATATGAGAAATGTGATACTCTTTCATACGTACTGCAGATACCTCGCCGTTTCAACACCCTCTTCCCATCTCCTGAGGGTGTCCTGTGCCGGCCTCCCGGCCGGCCTCAGCTCACAGCCCACCCCTCCCTGTGCCCCCCTCCTCCAGTTCCTGCAGGGGCTCTGCCCCCTCCCGCCATGGCCAGAGGGTCACATCTGCCACAGTCGGTGGCCTCCTTTGCCCCAGTGTAGAAAATGTTTTCTTAGTCATTTCATCACCTTCAGTCACTTCGCTGTTAAATCATAGTCCAGGTAAACTTGGCCAATTCAGGGTTTTCACTCCTAGCTCTCGGTGTTTCCCCATCCTCCTTTGGAGAAGTTATACCAACATTTCTGGACGACTTGCCAATTTCCAGGTATTTGGAGCCTTTGTTTTTTTTACATTTGAGGCCCTTTAATTATTTTGTTTAATAATATCTGCATTAGATGGTGAGTAATATTGAGACACATATTCAGCTCTTCTTAATGGGATTTTATCCTGAGACTTGACGATGACTGGTGTCTCTATATCATATAGATATGTCCTTACTTAGGAAGGGGAATTTCTTCAATAATACATCTAAATCAAGATATTAAAATCCACTTGCTGCTCACTATCACTAGAAGATATGCGTCTTTACACCTTTATGTTAAATAGGGAAGCAGAAAGCCTGTTCTGCACCTTAAAGTCACCTGATAATTAGGACATCTTTCAGGACCTGGAAGTACACTCATTAAAAGGCTGGCATCAAATGCTGCCAGGGGCATTGGTAGACACCAGCCATCTGGGTCCATGCTGTGGGCCCTTCTCCCGCTTCCTCATGTCCCCGAGTCACCTGATATCCCTCCAGATGCCTCAGGTCTGTCCAGGAGAACTTCCGGAGGCTGCTCTACCCTCAGGCAGGTGGGGGAACCCCAGTCACACTTGCCTCACACCCTTTGCTAAGATGTTCCCTGAACTGATTTTAACTCTACTGCTTATTCAAAGATGGCAGGAGCTCTAGCTCCTAACTGTCTTTTCTTGCTTCTCTCTGATCTTCCTTTCCCTCCCAGCTCCACTCACCTCTGGCCGTGGAGGGGCAAGTCCCACCCACATCCAACACTCCCACTGCCCTCCCGCCTCTCCCTGCTTCCACCTGGGAGGATCTCACCTCGCGTGGCTGGGCGGGGGAAAGCGGTCCAGATGCTCAAAGATCCTTTGATGCCTCTTTGTAGCAAAACTTTCCCCCAGAATGCTGTGGGGCTCTAGATTTTGATAATCAAAAATCAGTATTTAGGGACTTCATATTTCAACTATGAATTTCATGAGTGTATTTTGAAGGTTAAAAAAAAAAGATGCACACCCAAGCAGCAGAGAATCATTTCATTATTTTTATATTTGGAATCATGTAGCAACCCTGTACCAACAGACCATGAGTGTAGAATGTTATCAACAGGTCCGGGATGTTCAGAGAGCAACTAGGGTGGCAATTAGGATCAGATTTAAAGGCTCACATCACTGCTGAAACAAGTAACTCTCTGAAACAAACAGAGGCTGATTTATCTCTCAAATCAAAAAATTTTGTAGCTACACAGTCCAGAACTTATATGGCAGCTTCAGGATCTTTAATCTTGCTGCTCTATTCTAGCATGTGGCTTCCAGGCACATAGTCCCCCTCACAATCCAGAATGGCTGCTGGAGTTCCAGACATCACGTCCTAGTTCCAAGAAGTAAGAAGTAGAAAAAAAAATCAAACTCTGAGTCAAGTCCCTTAGATCAGCCTTCCTGGAAGTCTAGCCCAAACTTTCTCTTATCTCGTTAGCCTGAACTTTGATACGTGATCGCACCTGGTTGCAAGGGAGGAGGAGAAATGAAACCTTTTAGCTGAACCCACTGTAATTTCAAATAATGTGAGGGTTTATCTTGAGGAAGAAGGACAGAGTAGACATGAAATGGCAAGAGGGAGTAGACATGAAGTAGCAAAGCAGCCCCCAATATAACAACAAAATAAATTGTAGGGAAAATAAACATCTCTTAATATCTTTAAAAAGCATCCCACCATAAAACCATTTTGCCGGGTAAAAATTGCTACTGATATTTTAAGGAGCAGTGGGTCTGTTGGACAGTTAATTTAAGAGAAGCCCACTTTTATGATGGTACCCACTTTCTACCCATAAATGTATGGCTCTATTCACTTGTGGGGAAATGTGGGGCTGAATCGATTTTTCACCCAGCATTACAGCCTGATATTACAGGTTTCCCCTGCTCTCTGAAAGCAGAGCACCCCTATGAAACCTTTCCTAAGCTGAAATGGCATAAAGTGAAGAAGCAATTACCATTCACTTATGGAAAAATTTTTGAGTTTTCCCAGACCCAAACAATAACCTCTCTTAGTTTTTTCTGATACCTTAGGACACAGCTTGCTAACGGACCCACGGAATAAATCAATGCAAAGCCCAAATGTTCACGGACCAGTTCAGAGCTCTGGCGGCTCAATGCTGAGACGCTGAGTGCGGTTCCTGGGCTTGAGTCGGTGGGGCACCCTCACTGCCGCTTGGAGTGCACGCCACGAGACCTGCTGCAAAACAAAGGCTGAATGTTAGTTTGCGGGGTTTTTTTGTTGTTGTTGTTAAAGCCGAAGTCCACTTCGGATTTCTTTTGGTTAGCAAAAACAGTGCTAATGTAGGTCTTCTATAAAAGCAAAGTGGTGTAATGCAAACTTTCAAACGACTGAGGCATACCTGTAAGTCATGCCGAAATTCCACTTTCTGAATTAAAACTGCAGGTATCCACAGCCTTATGAAGAACATTTTTCCTTTTCTTTTTTTTTTTTAATTACAGTGTGGCAGTAAACACCCTCTCCCATACTTCTCCGGATACATGAATAAGAATTTCTCTAGAGTGGATGCCCCAAAAGTGGGACTTTGGATAGCAATGTTAAGTGCATCTCCAACTTTTCTAACTACACCCAAACTGTCCTTCTGGTTGGCGTGTCTGACTGTCCCGCCAGCAACAACCAACACATTTCCCATGGATACTTGGGATTATCCGTCTTTTTGTATTCTGTTATATATTATTTACTTGGCATTTCCCTGGTGACTAGTGGTATCAGGCATCTCTTCAGATGATTATGTCCTCTCTCTGTTCCTTCTTGAATTTCCATTCTCATACTGCTCCCAAAATACTGCCATCTGTAAAATGACAATAATAATATCACTTTCCTCACAGGTACTATTAATGAGGTGAAACCATACATTATATGCATATATACATCATATCAAGGGTTTACCTGTATAATTTTTATGTTTTTTATCTCTGGCTAATTTCTTACTTCTTAATTACTTTTCTTATTTATCAGTTGCTGAAAGGCAGATACTATATTCTCCCACTATGATTAGAGATCTGTTCATTTTTCCTTATATTTTTGGCCATTTTTTGCTTTTCAGCAATTTAGAAGGTAGTTATTGAGGCATACAAGTTCAGATATTTTTTACATCTTTTTGGAAAATTCCTGGTGAATTCTTTCCTTTTATCATTATGTACCTACTATCTCTATCCCTAATAATACATTTTTGCTTAGTCTCTTTCGACTTATATTAACATTAGCTACAGCAACATCAAAAATTTATTAACAACTGCTCAGCTTATCTCTTTTACCATCCTCTTTGAAAGTTTGGGTCAATTTGTTGTTGATGTGGTTCTTATGATTAGGTTAAAAAAACAATTTATCTAATCTAAGAGTTTGTCTTTCAATTAGAGGGTTTAGTTTTCAACTTGTTTCTGTCATTTTTGGGGGGAGCATTTACTGAAATATAACAAATGTTCATGTGTAAATGTGGCAGAACAGCATAACTTTAATGATTTTTAAACCAAAAAAATAGTTATTTTAAAGATGAGGTCTGATGGTTTTTAAGCTAATGCCAATGGGTATGGCCAGCTACAAACCTTGGGGATGTTAATGGTCTGTACATGTATATACAAACATATCCCATATATATACACATACATGTATTCATTATGTGTGATATTTATAAAGTTATATACATATCTCTATACACACATACGCACCCTCACCAGCAAGCTAACTTTTCTAACACATGGTTTCTCCCTTGCTTCTCTCCTCTGCTATCTTTCCTGCCTTCCCATTAGTATGATTGAATTTTCTATGTTTTATTTTCTCTCACTTGAAAGTTATCCATTGTATTAGGTTGAACCACATGAAATTGCCATCATGTTGATCAAACTTGTTCAAACATCAACAATTTCATATGATTCAATGTAATATTACTCTTAGTGGTTACTCAATTTTTTAACACACATAATTGAATGAATGAAGTAAAAAATTAATTAGTCTCTATCTTTCTCTTGAATCCTCTAAGGAATTTTGAATATATGTATCCTGATCACTACCATTTTCATTTTACATGGTATTATTTTCGAGTATTTCAGTTCCATTGTGGCATCACCAAAATAATCATTATTGATACAATTAATGCTTGCGGTCAATGTCTATTTCACTATATTTTCACATTTCAGCAATCCATTTGCTGTCTTTCCATGCATTCTGCCTTTTTTTTGAAGTTCAGTTTCCTTCTGCTTGAAGCACCTTCTTTAGAGATTTTCAGTAAAAAAGTAATTCGTAGTAAGCTCTCTCCGCCTGTGCGAAAATGTCTTTACCTCAGCCTCTTGAGTAATAGTTTAGCTGGATATAAAATTTTTGTTTGACACCTATTTTCTCTGTGTTTTGAGGATATTTTCTGTTGTTTTAGGCCACCCTTACTGTAGAAGCTTCCTGGAGTCCAAACTTTATTCTTTGGAGGCAAAGTTAGTTTTTCTCTGGGCTCCTATAAAATTTCCTTTTGTTTTCTACTGTTCTGAATTTTCCCTAGGAGATGTCCATATAGAGGTATTTAAAAAAATCTTTCTCCACATTCATTGAGAGTTTCTGAGAATATATTTAATAAAAAATTGAAAATTCCAAGCTTTTACCACTTTCATTTCCTCTTTCTTCTCCTTCTAGAATCCCTTGTCAATGTATATTGGGTCATGTTATTCTAATCTCCTTGTCTCATCAGTATGCTATGTTCTGTACTATCTTCTGGTTGATTTCCTCAGATCTGTTCTCTGCTTCACTAGCTTTTCTGCTATATTCAGTCAGCTCTTTAATTTTGATTTAATTGATTTTGTTCTTTTCTAAATCTACTGTGACAGGAGGTGATCTGCTCTTTATTTCTGATTTTTATGAGGCTTATTATATTTCTTTAAACGTTGTTTTATCATTTCAGATTTTTCAGGTAACTAAAGTTTTCTGGGAATAAGTCTTCCTATTTTTTTGCCAAAAAATTTTCACGATGATGGAATTGTTTCTTTTTGGGTATCTGTGTACTTGTGTATGTGTGCACATATTTAGCTGATCCCAAGCAAGTTTATATTTACCATGGGAATCATATGGTGACCGTTGTGAAAGTGACCTTTCGTGGTGGCGCATTTTGGTTTATACCAGGTGTTGGGGGTGGGGCAGGTGTTCTGCCCAAGGACCAGATCCTGGGTTAGTTCATTGACTCCCAGTCAGCATCCTAGGGGACAAAGTTTAAAGTCGGATTCCAGGTCTTACAGAGGGAAAGCCCAGGGCTTTGGCTTTTCATTGAGAATTACACACCCCACAGTCATGGTGGAATCAGGCTTCTTTCTTCAACAGGTTTGTGAAGTTTATTCACCCCCCAGCCTCCACTGGGACTGTAGAGTCCTACATTTTTGGAGGCATCTCAGCTTCAATTCTTCACCTTCCAAGGACCCAATGCCTCATCTGTTTTCCTTGTGCGTATACCAACACTCAAGCCTCTAAGCTGTGGGGTCCATAACCAGCCAGAGTTGCTGGTTTGTGAGCCCACATGCTCTCTACTCTGCATTCACTTTCCTCTTTGCTTTTACAGCTGCGCATCTTCCTTTCTTTCTTGCCTTCTATGCCGTGCATGGGCCTGCATGGACAGTATGGCAGAAAAGATAAGGGCACAGCCTCTGGGGCCAGACTGCTTGGGTTCCAATCCTGCCTCCACCACTTATAAGCTGTGTAACTACAGGCACGTTCCTTAACCTCTCTGGGTCCCCATATTCCCAGTGATTACATGGGCATAAAAGAGTACCAGCAATGGGACTTCCCAATGAGTTAATAGATTTTAAGTGCTTGGAATTGTGCCTAGGACAGGGTGGACCCCCGAAAGATACAACCTACTATTATTTCAAAGGTGGAGCAGGGATGGTTCTATTTTGTCCAGCACCTTACATGCTGATTAGTGCTTCCTTATGTCTACCACATAATCTTTTATGCTTGTTGATTAGGGCATAAATTGTGTGCTCCAAGTTTTTCAGGGCTCTGGCTTTATTTTTGGGGGGTACCAAATTACTCTGTTGGAAGGAATGGCATCCAAAAGTAGGAAGAAAAAAAATAACTGGATGTTTTTGTATAGGTCATGGAAAGAGTAAAATAACACAAAGTCATAGTTATCTAGCGCTGTGTAACAAACTGCCCAAAACTTAGAGTCTTAGAACCATCCTTTTTAAAATTTTCACTCACAGTGTAGGTCAGGAATGCAGGAAAAGCCATGCTGGATGTTCATGTCTGACCCCTGTGGCATCAGCTGGGGTGTCTGTAATGGCTGATCCATTTCAAACATGGCTTCTCCACTCAATTACAGGTGCGGCTACGGATCGTTGATCTTCAGTGCTGTGTAATACCCAGTATGCGAATACGGTTTGTTTATCCAGGCTCCTGTAGGTGGGCTTTTGGCTTGTTTCCAGTTTCCTTTCCACTTATGAACAGTGCTGCCATGAGTATTTTTGTGCATATCTTCTCTGCAGTCATGTACAAGTTGTTGCCTTGGGTACCCATCAAAGAGTGGCATTACTGGGTCAGAGGGTATGCAAAGGCTCAAATTTATAAATTTTGGGGGTGCCAAATTACAAAATTTGGGGGTATTTTTTTCTTCCTACTTTTGGGTGCCATTCCTTCCAAAAAAGTAGTTTGGTGCTCACCAAATAAAGTCAGAGCCCTGAAAAACTTGGAGCACACAATTTTTATGCCATAAACAACATGCATAAAAGATTATGTGGTAGACATAAGGAAGCACTAATCAGCATGTAAGGTGCTGGACAAAATAGAACCATCCCTGCTCCACCTTTGAAATAATAGTAGGTTGTATCTATCAGGGGTTCACCTGTTCTAGGCACAATTCCAAGCAGCTAAAAGAGTAAACTTAAAAGTGATTGTAAATTCCACTCCCTTTGGCTATATGTAAGTGAACATATCCAACCCAGTACTCAGTACTGTCAGACTTCTTACTTTGGGCCAATAAGACAGTCTTCTTGTAGGTTGATGCACATGTCCAAATCACTAGTGTATCTCACAGGTGTTTTCTGTTCTGTGCAATAGATGCTCTAAGTCTTGTTCATTGGCTATTTCTCCCTCTTTTTCTTACTTATTTGAGAAATTGAATTTCATCTTGATCCTTTATTTTTGTCAGCACCATGTTTTTCAAATATATTCTCACACTTTGACTTATTTTTAATTGGTTTTCATTGTTCTTTGATGTATAGAAGTTCATGGTCATAATGTATTCAAATATATCCACCTTTTTCTTTAACATTAGCATTTTTTTGTGCTTTAAGAAATCCTTCCCTACCTTGCAATCAGAAATTCTCACCTATGTTTTCTTTAAAATTTTTTAAAATGTTGCCTTAAACATTTGCTTTGACACAAATTCTTAATCCATCTGGAGTGGATTTTAATGTATAATTTAATTTCTTCCATATGGGTACTCAATTTAATTTTTTCCATATGGATAACCAAGTATTCCAGGTACATTTATTAAGAAGTCGCTCCTTTCCCTGCTGGTCTGCCATGTGACCTGTAGCACACATAGAAGTTCCATATGTGCTGCGTTCTATTTGGGGATGCTTCACATGTTCCACTGGCCAGCTTGTTCACTCCTGCACAAACATCACGTTGTGTCCCTTACAAACTGTATAAAAGTCTTGGTATTTGGCAGAGCAAGACGCCCTTCCTTCTTAGATGTTCTCGTTCTTTTGTTCTTCTGTTTTAATTTTAGAAGCAAATGATCAAGTTCCATAGAGAATACTGTGAAGTTTAGATTGGAAATGTATTCAATCATTAGATAAATTGCAGGAGGTTATATTATGACATTAAATCTTCCAACTCATAAACATAGGCTAACTCTTCATTTCTTGAGGTCTTTACAAATTTCTACATATAGGTTTGTACAGCTTTTGTTAGATTTATTTCTGGTTGCATGTGTAGTTTTTGTTGCTACGTAAATGGGAACAATATTTTAAAGTTTCCCGATGACGAGTAGAAATGGAGATGCCATTTGTATATGGATCTTACATTCAGCTACATGGCTATAACTCTT
The DNA here is from genome assembly GCA_032199065.1 of Smutsia gigantea. Taxonomy (NCBI): domain Eukaryota; kingdom Metazoa; phylum Chordata; class Mammalia; order Pholidota; family Manidae; genus Smutsia; species Smutsia gigantea. The sequence continues at coordinate 339,310 of JAVSCE010009884.1, forward strand.
ACATTAGTAATTTTTCTCCAGATTCTTTTTGACTTTCCGAATAGAAAATCATATCATCTGCCCTTTCCAATCCTATGTCTTCAATTACTTTTTCATGTCTTAGTTCACTAAGATCTTTTATATAACATGGAATCGGAGTGGTGGCTATGAGCATTCTTGTTTTTCATCTGATTTTAAAAATGCATAAATAATTCTCTTCACCTGTCCGTTTTCCCTGGGTGACTTCATGCATGGCCACAACATCAGTGAGGATGACAACTCCTCAAACTCACCCAGCTCCTCCTTGGCCCAGAGCCATGGATCTCGCCGACCAAGCAAGATCCCTCCGGGATATCACACAGAAGGTCTCTGCTCAGCACCCTCAAAGATGAATGCCTTATTGTTCTAACACAGCTGCTTCTTATGCAGCATTCTCTGGGTCCCTCAGTGCCTCCTCCGTCCACCCAAGAACCTTGACAGCAACCCTCTCTTCCCTCTGTCTGGTCACAACACCCAATACATTTTACCTCCCCCCAAAACTTGGGTCCGTGCACTTCTCTCCTTTCCTACTGCTCATTCATGAAATGTTCCCTAAATTGTGTTATGATCTCCTCTCTCCCAACTGCAGCTTCAGCCTTCTCACTTGTCCTCCTCACCATGGCTATTCCCTCTCCATTTTCCCCACCTTTTAGGCGAAGCATGCCTTCTAAAATACATAGAATATCAAATCGCTACCCTCCTTCCTTTGATGGTTTCCCATTGCCGTTCTTGAAGTGCCTGTAAAGGAACCTACAGGAGCCGGCACCCCACCCCGGCTCCTCCAGCCGCCCTGCTGCCTCACCGCCCCTCCCGCCCCCCAGAGAGCGCTCGGGCTCTAACATATTCTCTGGAACCTTACACTTCTGGTCTGCTACTTAACCCCTGACTGTGCCCATGTAATATCATCTCGGGTGCCACAAAAGGCCCCTCCACCCTTCAGGGAAGACCTCCAGAAGGCACAGATGAATCCCGTGATGAATGTGAAAGGCTCGGCATCTTGCCTGGCATCCAGAAATATTGGCTACTCCCAGTGCTCACAGGAACTCTGGGTGAGGCCATCTTTTTTGCAGATGCCCAAAGTGAGGTTGGCGGGATGCAGGGAGTGACTTTGGAGAAGCAGGAAGGTGGTTCCTACGGCGGCAGGTGCGAGCACATGTGCAAAGGCAGGAGTGGCACCGGCCTCCCTGGCCGCGGAAGGGCTTGGAGAAGGGACTGGGAATCAGCTCACGGCTTCTCACAGACCCAACCCGATCGGGACCAGGCCACCAGGAAGGGGGACCTTACTCCCTGTCCCTCTCCCAGCATGTGGGCTGCCTTGCCCCTCCCCACTACCTCCCTAATGGCCAACATTGTGATGGAGTAGGCACGGCATTCAAGATCTTGCAGACCTGAGCATAAACCCGGGGGACCGGCCATGCACAGGTGAGCATATTCCTGAATCCAGCAATTCAGTTTGCAGTGTCCTCTTGCAAGGAGGGCCACTGTGTAGTTGGCGTCAGCCCGAGGCTGCACCGTGACAGCTGATGGCGCCAGCTCTGGGGGGGCAGTAGTCTGCTCCGTCTGTCCAGGAGGACCTGGCCCTGGCACTCTGAAGGTGTTAGCTCCCCTTCCCTACCCGGAGCTCATACTGGCTTTCTCCTTGCAGGGTCCCTGACCTCCCGCTGCAGACATGACCGTTCCCCCAGCACCACCTCCTCTCCCGCTTCCTCCCATTGAAATGTCCTCCTGCCCCCGGACAGTGCCGGCCTGCGCTCTGCGGCTCGGCTGACCCTCCACTGGCTGGACAATGTGGGCAGGCGGGGGTTATTAATAGCAGCATTAATAACTCACATTTATTGAATGCTTACGATGAGCTTGGCACTGTGCTGAGCGTTTTAAAAGCATTATCTCAATCGATCCACACTGTGCAGCTCCCTTAGCACTTGTTTTCTTGTAAGAGTCTTTAGAATTCATGAGACTCGGGTTTTTACACTTGAGCAAATTGAGCTGCAGAGGTGGGAATGCTGCCGGCCCCACGTCACCTAGCAACTTGGTGATGACAGTGTCCTGTCATCAGTGCAGGGGCCCCAGATACCTGCTTCTGGAGCCGGCACCGGGGAGCAGGGGGCTCGGCCTCTGTTCTCTGCTGTGACTGTTCCTCCTACCAGCCCTTTCCCGCTCCAGGCCTCTGAGCAGGTTCGCTGCCATCTGGGTGTAGTCAGCGTCAGCCCGAGGCTGCAGCAGGACCGGGTTACAGGCAGTGCCCAGTGTGTGGTTCAGTCTGGGGCCAGTGCTGGCTATCAGGGCCTGCCTTGTGTCAGGTGATGGTGTGGCCAGTTTCAGGGTCAAGTGGACTGGGTCAAGGATCAGGGCACGGCTGGGGGCAAAGTCAGGGTGTAACTAGGGTGAGGTCACAATGTGTCTGGGTCCAAGGTCACTGTGTGGCTGGGCCAGGGTCAGTGTGGGGCTGGGGACAGGGGTCAGTGGGTGGCCAGCAACCCTCAGGAGGCAAAAACACTGCCAGAGGGAACCAGACGTTCTTCCTGGCCACATCAGGTCAGCACACCCTCTTTGGGGGCCCAGCTGGGAACTAAGGTCCTGGAAGGAGCAGGAAGAAGGGGCAGAGAGGTTAGTGGGATGGGGAGGCTGGCCAGGGAGGACTTGGAGCTGGGCTAGATGGAAGCCATCGCAAAGAGGGAGGAAAGGCTCTCTAGGGCCGCTCCCTCCTGCCCTCCTGTCCGCACCCCAGGCGCCCCCACCCGCGGCAGCCCCCGTGGCCTCTCCGGCGTGAAACACCGACCATCCACTCTGGTCAGGCTCCATTCCAGGGCCCCTTCTGGGTGCGGCTGCCCTTCCCGGGCAGCATGGCCCCTTCACCTGCAGAAACGCAGCCTCTCCAGGCCCCGAGAGCCCCACCGGGCTCCTGGTGGCCCGCTTCCTCTCCCCACATCTTCGCCTCCATTCTTTCCCGCGAGATCCTTCCCTGGTCCCTCCCGTGGAAATCCCCCTCATTCCTTCCAGTCTGCCTCTGCCTCCTTCCAAGCCCTGCCGAATTCCCTGCCAGAATGATCACTTCTGGGTGCCTCAGCACACACATTTCCTTGCTAATCCCTGTGGGATTCAAGCCCCTGGGAGACACCAGGCGAAATTAGGAGGTTCACAGCTTCTGCCTTGACGACAGTGACTCTGCGGGAGAAAGTGGTTTTCTTGTTACATCCGGGAGAAGGGCTCAGTGAGCCATGGTTGTGCCTACAGATTTCCTAACACTGGTGAGTCATCCTTTACAAGTCAGAGAGGAAATATCAGGCTCAGAGCAAATTAGATGATGGGGCCAGCTCTAAAGTCCCAAGGCTTGGGAGAGGGTGGGGGTCAGCTGTGTGGCCTGGCCTGGTGGAGCCCCACGCTGGACGCTGGCCCCACCCAGAACCTGGCTTTGTTGTCCTATTTGTACCGTTTTTAGGGTTCCTTTTTGGAAGGTTGGTATTGCATTTCCATTAACAACAATTACTAAATTTCTTTTTGAAATGCCAGGAGAGGCAGGAGTGGGTGCAGCTCAACGGATGCTAGTCCATTCTTGGGAATCCCCCGTGCTCCCCATTCCTGGGGCTGCAGGCGCCCCACCCAGGCCTCACAGCCTGCAGGAGAGTGCCCTCATTAAGAGCAATTGCCTGGCCCGAGTCATTGGCTTCCTCTGGCAGAGCCCTGCTCTGGGCTTCCTCGGCAGAGCCCTGGCTGCTGCTGCAAATCAGAAACCCGCCGGCAGCCAGGGTCCCTTCACCCAGAAGAGAGGTGGGACTGGAGATCAGAGCCCGCTGGATAATGAGAGGAAGAGCTCATGCTCACGGCCCGAGCCCTCTGCCAGCCCTTACTCAGAACCCTGGCGCGGTTGTCTGGGGCAGATGCAGTCCCTCCCCGTTTTTCTGGTGGAGAGATCAGGGCTGAGGGAGGAAAGCCCCCCACAGACACATGCCAGCCAGTGGTGCACAGCTGTGTCTGGGACCTGGCTGTTGGAACAGGACAAGGCCCGCCACCTTCTGGGCGGGGCGGAGGGCTCAGGGCCAGGCGTGCTGGCTGGGGAGGCAGGGCCACCTGGAGCCTGAGCAAACCAGAGTGGCTCAGGGCTCTGGGGTCACTGCACCTGGGCAGGGGGAGGGCTGGGGTGGCCAGAAGCAGGATGTCACCGGCCTAGAGGACACCCAGGTGTCCCCGTGGTGGTGGTGGCCACAGCTCCCAAAGGCAAAACAGCTGGTGGGCCCACAGTGCAGAAAGTGGCTGACGTTCTTGCTCTGGCCAGGCTGGCTCCGGGCCTGGCAGGACGGCGCTCAGTGCCAGAGCCCTTCCTTGGGGAGTGCCTGACACTGCCCACCTGTCACAGGAACCGGGCACTTCCTCAGCACCTGTGGGGGTGTGGTCTCCTGCAGGTGTGACAGGAGAAATGCCAAACAGACCTCCTGCTCTGAAACATGCAGGCATGGCCCGCACTGTGTGCGTGGACCCCCTAAATTCATATATGGAAGCCTTAACCCTGAGGGCAGCTGAATTTGGGGACAGGGCCTCTAAGGAAGTGAGTGAAGTGAGGCGCTAAGGGTGGAGCCCTGATCCATGGGATTAGTGTCTTTGTGAGGAGAGGACCGGGGAGCTCAGCTGCTGCGAAGAGGTCCCACGAGGTGGCCCGCCATCTGCACCCAAGGAAGGGCCCTGGTCGGGAGCTGACTGTGTCAGCACCTTGGTCGGGGTCTTCCAGCCTGCAGACCTGGGACAGATGAAGGTCTGTGGTGCTTTGTGGTGACAGCCTGAGCAGACTGACACATGCGTTCCTCAAGTCCTTCACTTTGTTCCTCTGCCTGAGTCCCCGTGTGGATAAAATGAGAGCTCCTGGGGCCAGAATTCTCACCTGGCCCTGGTTGACTCACTCACTGCACACCTGTGGGCAATACATGGCTGTTGACGCTCTATAAAGAGCTCCGCCCAGTGCTCTGGGTGCAACATGGTGGCGTGGCTGCAAGGCTGCAGGAGAGCAGAGCAGAGGCTGGAGTGGTGGCAGCCCTGAGAACAGAGGCCCAGAGGACAGCTGTGCAGACAGAGGGGCCCAGAGGCAGAGACCGGCTTGCTGCCTGCAGACTCGCTCTGAGAGAACGGGATTTTAATGACTGACTTGCTACCGTGGAAATAAAGTTAGGTATAACCCTTTCACCCCAAGAACGTTTTGCTGTCAATTTCTTTGGTCACATTGAATCCGTAGCGAACTTGCCCAGGGCTGAAACCCATTGGCAAGACACCCCCCTTTAGAGATGTCGTAGCAAAGGGGGTCGGGGGACCACATCAGCCTGGGAGGGGCCAGAGCCTAACTCAGAGGTGGTGCTCCCTTTACGAGCTTGCAACTCCCTTGTTATAAGCTTTAAACAACATCCCTTTTGAAGGTCTCAATTTCCTTAACCATAAAGGAGGGAAACTCTCTGAGGTAGGGAAACCCAACCTCTGAAGGTGAGACTTGCATGCGTGATGCTTTTAAAAGGCTCAGCGCAGGGCACATGCCCAGTGAATGTTACTCATCAACGCCATGAACGTCCTCATCATGGTGGGAGGGGAGGCAAAGCAGAGAAATGACAGGAAGCAGTGTAGACAGGCAGGGGCTACATGCCCGGAGAAGGTACATCTTCACATGGAAATGAACCTGTAATGGGACTAGGGAGACGACGTCATCACAGACTGGGGGAGAGAGGGTGCACGGGGCCGGGCGTGGACCCTGCCATGACCGATGCACATTCATCAAGACTCAGACCACTCAGGGCTCAGCTGATGTGCCCCAGGGGGAGCCTTGGGAAGGGCCACCCCAGCGACATGCAGTCAGCGTGGGCAGTACCCAGACAGCATCAGCAGCAGAAGGGAGAGCCAGGGGCACATTGGCTCCCTAGGCTGCATCCTGCCATCACCTGGGGGCCTCAAGAACTACCAGGTCCGAATTGCACCCCTAGAATCTGGTCCAATGTAAAATTATATTTACACCACTTGAAAAACAGACTTTACAGCAACCAAGTGTTGTTAGGGTCAACAAGGGTCAGTGCATGTTAAGAAAAGGAACAATTCACTGAAAAGATATAAGATCCTTGACTTGTACTCACCAGATAACAGAAAAGCATCATCACTAACCTATGACAACAGGTTTCATCTCACTAATAATTTTAAGACTTAAATGGAAAGACGGTTGGTCTAATATTTTCACCTGTTAGGTGTGCAAAGTCCAAAAATGTGTGTTGATGTCTATACACACTCACTGGACATCTGTTTGTACAGCCCTGTGGGAAGCCAAATCTATGGAAATAAAATTTACAATGTCTTTGCCCACAAAATCCCTCTTCTGTGTTCAAGATACTCTCTGTTCAACAAGACATGCAGGTGTGTCTGGGGCTCATGGGGGGTGATTTCTCTCTGGGCAGGTCCCCAGGAGTGGCAGAGCAGGGGAGTCTGGGCTCCTGGGACCCCCGTCGCTGGCTCCAGTCTAGCCAAGGGACTGGGATGGGGAGGATGATGGGGAGGGATCCGTCCAGGGAGCCACTGGCAGTGCTTCCATGCTGTTGGGCTGCGAGCAGGAGAGAACCCCTGGAAGGTAAGGAGGGGACGGAGGCGGGGTGGGTTTTCCAAGGGATCTGGGTGTGTTTCCACCTCTGGCAAGAAGCCAACAGCAGGAAGGAGGTATTCACACATCCGACTTTCTAATAGAGGAAAGAGAGCAAGATTAGCTTTTTCTAGAGGGGCGACCACTTTCCTGAGAAAGGGCTGAGGTTGGTCCCAGCTGGGTCTCATGGAGAAGCAGGCTGGATCTGTCCACTTCCCACACCTGGCTGCCCTGTACTCCAGGAACTCCACGAATTCCTTTCTGCCTAAGTCTGCTGCAGCTGGCTTCTGTGGCCCACCAGCAAGACCCCGACTGACTCAGAGCTCAAGACCTCAGCAGCGGTGGACGCCCCTGACCGGCCATGAGACTGGATCATTGCATGGGCCTTCGCAAGACCCTGGCCCTGAGCCACAGATGCATTTGGTCTTTTGCTGTGTGGGCCCACGGGGGAACCGTTTTTTTCTTCCAGTAACCATACATTTTCATTTCCAAAATCCCTAATTAGTTCTTTTTCATAGCTGCTAATTCTTATTTTTACAGTGTTATCCTTCTTTATCTCTGAGGATACTAATTTTCCCACATCATAAAATAATTCCTGTTCTGATTGCTGTATGCATTCAGGCTCCCCAGATAAAGTTCTCATTAATCTGTTTTTTTTTTATTGAACTATAGTTGACATACAATATTATATTGGTTTCACGTGTACAACATAGTGATTTGACAATGCACCGCTATGTTTATTGCCACATTGTTTGCAACAGCCAAGATACAGAAGCAACCTGAGTGTCTGTCAGTAGATAAATGGATAAAAAATGGTGGTATATATACACATTGGAGTATTATTCAGCCATAAAAAAAAAAGCACAGTCTTGCCATTTGCAGCAACACAGATGAACCTAGAGGGTACCATGCTAAGTAAAATCTGTTGTTCTCTTCCATGGTGATGGCTCCCTTCTGAGTGTGTCGTCACTGTGGAATGTTCTAGGCCATATCTACCCAGGGGTAGTTCATCTTCAGCCTGATCCAGGTTTTCTCTGACTTTCAGGGAATCAGCACATTTTCCGGCTCCCCAAGTATTCTTGTTTTGGAGTGTGTTATTGTTAGATTGCTTTCACACATCTTTAGGTCACGTTGTGGGTATACTGTGGGAAAGGGAGAGGCAACGTGTTCTCAGCCTGTCACTCAGAACCAGAAGTGGCTCTGTGGCCTCTCCTGTCACTCATAACTACCTGCCTCATTTTCATGTCATACTTTGTACGGTAAATATAAATGTGGTCTTCACCAGAGATACCATCGAACTGGCCATCCACCTTCTACAGGAAAACTGTTGATTTTGGTTATTTCTATTGCATCTGGCCACTTAACCGAGGATCTTCAACTAATTATAGGTAGCTTTTCACCAGATTCTCTGGATCAGAGCTAGATCCAGAGAGCAACTGGACACACACTGAATGAGAGCCTGAAGTGAAGCCACAGGGAGTGGCCCAAGGCTAGCATGGTGGTGCTCCCCTAGCCTCACTGCGACCCTTCCAGCTCCCCGGCCCCTCACCAGGGTGTCCCTTTTCTCGTTTATGATGGGCAGCTCCAGCCATCAGGCATGTTCTGGGCTGCAGGACAGAGTAGCAGGGGAGGAAGCAGGGGGGATGTCTTTAAGGTGAAGTTCCCTGGAAGCGGCCACTGGCCAGACCCACAGGCCACACCTGCTGTAAGGCAGGCGGCAAGCGCTGTCCTTCCTCTGGGTGGCCATGTGCCCAGCGAAAAATGCAAAATTTGGTTGCTATAAAGGAGAGAAGGGATACTAGAGGGCTCTACCATCATATCATTGTCGAATAGAAGGATCTAGTCTGTCCATTTTGAAGACTAGTGGCTCTTAGTTTGTTGACAAGAAAAGAGATGATGATGTCTAACCTGGCCTCCTCCAAGCCCCTCAGGCCAGGAGGCCCTCGGCACCTGCTCCGCGTCTGCTTCCTGCCCTGGGGCCCCAGGTCGCTTGCTCCCTGCTCCTGCTCGCTGGGCAGAAATGAGAGACAAACGCAGATCAGCTTTCAGAACAGATTCAGGGAGACCAGCTGCTGGGGTGGGGGTGGGGCCTGGGGGAGGACCGAGGTCAGCTCCAGTCTCCAGACAGCACGGCCATGGAGAGGTGGGAAGAGCAGCAGGTATTGAGGGAAGATTCTGAGTTTGGCATTTCCAGGCTGAACTTGAGATTCTTTTCAGAAAACAGCCCTCGCAGCCATCTCCAGTGCGTCAGGAGATGGGGCAGGGCTGGCCGTCCTGCCCGGGAGCCAGGGCTCTCATACTCTCCATCCCCCTGAAGGATTGGCCCCCAGGGGCCCCTCTGCCCTCTGCTCACAGCCCAGAACCTACGTTCAGCAGGCGCTCAGGCAAAGCCACTGTCTGCACACATAGGAAGTATGGAGAAGGAAGCGGTGCTCAATTTGGATAGATGCAAAGAGCCACATACTCCTCTCACCACCCCCACAGTTCCTTTAAAACAATAACAGGAAGGATATCTAACAGCTGTTGGAGCCGAGGCCCCAGCAAGCACTTGCTAAGACCCCCGTAGAGTGTCCTGGGGTGGCCGGGCTCTGTCAGCACTGGGAGATGGATCGACCTCAGCTCTGGCCCTTGGGGGTTGGTTGGACATAGGGTTGTCTGTGTGAAAAGCACCCGGCTGCCAATGACTGGCAGGTGTGAATGTGTGCCCTCACGATTCCACCTTTAAACCCACATCCCTGCTTGGTCTCCACTCCCTGCTTCTAAGGCACCACTTTCTGATCAGTAGCCACAGATTTAGTTTCAGCTGCCCCGGGAGACTCTCCCAAGGACTCCTGCTGAAGGAGTCTTATAGAGTCTCACAGCTATTTTAACTCAAGAGTATTCTAGATATGGCCTCTGAATTTGGTGAAAATCTCTCAAGCCATTTTTCCATAAGGCAACAGGAAAGTTCATGAACAATATAAGCTTTCTTTCATTTGGGACTCCCACTTAATCCCAGGGGTGACTCACAAGGGGGTGTCATTATTCAGAGAAAAATATTGCCCATGTGGCCAATGAGAAGTGGACATGAGGCTTCTCAGCCAGACCAGGAGACATGAGGGGAGGTTTCTTAGAGGACATTCTAAGTAGATTCTAGAAGGTTGGATTGACCAGATATGGTAGAGCTGGGAAAAGCATTCGAACAGAGGGAACAGCATGTGTAAAGGCACAGAAGCAAGGGGGAAAATTTGCCCTTAGAATCATACATGTCCTTCCTCCCTCCTCCTAGGGGCAGTGACGCCCGGACTTTATGGCCTTAGGTCATATCTCTTTCAGAACTCCGGACAGCGGCTCTTCCTGGGTCTCCGCCAGAACCCCCATCCTTGATTATTGGTGGGGACATGCCTGGGGATTTCATCAGCCTCAAAGAGGCCATGGCAAGCTTTGTGGGGAGGGCAGGAAGACAGGGCCTGGTGTTGGGGTCTGGGTGAGGAATGGGGTACAAGGAAGAGTTCTGGGCTGGAAGGGTGTCTTCTGATGCCAGCTCACCAAGCTCAGGGACTGGATGTCTGTAGGGGAGGGGAGTCCCTTGCCGGGATAAATTTTACCCCCAGAGGTTGGCCTCCTTGGAATCCCAGGGCCTAGGTGGGTTGGAGTCTGGATGGCTATCCAAAGAGAAAGGCCAGGATTTCCCACATGACTGGTGAGCAGTTGGAGACACCTGGGTGAGGGAGTCCCACATGGGAAGGAAATAAGCCAGAGGGATGGATTCCTTTTTTCAGCACCAAAGCCTGAGGGACCTGGAGACTGGTCCCCACCCAGGCCCAGCTGCCTGGGCAGCCTCCTGAAAGCCCAAGGTCAGGGGCAGGGTGGCTGGAGTGGACCAGTGTCCTCGTGGAGCCTGGCTTCCCGGAAGTCAGCGCTCCCAGTGTGGAGGTCTGGCTCTGTGCGCCACGTGGTGCACCCTAACCTATGCTTGTTGCCAATGGCATTCCTGCTCCAGAGAGCACACCCCAGCCGTCTTCCCATGAGGGAGCAGAAGGCGAGGAAAGGAGGACGAGAAAGGGCCTCCTCAGGGGGGTGCTCAGTGGCCAGGAGAGCCCTGGCATTCTGAGGGACGTTCTGGAACCTTCTACCTCACCTTAGGGTCAGCAGAGAGGGCGGGAGGGTGGTGTTCTGGGAGCACCCCAGCTTATGGAAGTGGTCGCAGCTTTCATAAGTGAGTCGGCATCACCAAGCCCTGTGACAGCCTTGGAAGTGGAGGCTTCCTAAGACCTATGGGCAGCTTTGGGGAAGGTTGGGAGGGGTGGGAAGGTGCGCACAGGGCAGGGCCCCCGGGTCAGGGGCCACGGGCCCCAGTGAGACAGTCCCCTGGGATGTGGGCTCCCGTCCGGCCGTATCAGCTGCTCAGACGCAGGCATGGGGCCGCGAGGGCCGGGGCTTGCTGGGTGGGCGCGAGGAGGGTGGGGAGGCAAGGGGATGGACGCTGTCACAAAGGGAGTAATTTTTGTGCTGGAGCAATGAATCCACACAGAGAAGTAGAGAGGGAAATGCCCCAGAGAGAAGGAGGCAGAGAAAAGCCGGTGGTGGTAGAGACTGTGGACTCTGGCTGGCTGGAGAAAGTTCTGGAACCCGGGGTAGGGGGAGTGATCTGGAGACAGAGGCCTAGGCAGTGGGGGCACGGGGTTGAACTTGAGGGAAAGGGCGGGTTATGACGGGGTCTGGATTCCGGCCCCCGGGGAGGGGGCTGCCGCGGGAGGGGGGCTGGGGGGCAGTCCAGGGCCAGGAGGCTGCGCCGTGGGAAGGCTCCTCCGCACACCGGCCCGCACGCGGCTGAGGGCAGGAATCCAGGTCAGGATCCAGGAGACGGGATTCCCCTTTCACAGACGAGTGCCGCCGAAAGGGGATCCGCCACCATTCGGAGCGCGGGGAGGGGCCTCCGCAAAGCTGTCCGGAAACAGTCTGAAAACCAGGAGGCGCCCGCACCACGGGAAGCTGGCGATGTCACCCAAAGCAGAAAAGGTAGACCAATGTGATGACAAAAAAGAATTAAAAACATCTCTATGTGCCCCCCAAAATATCAAAAGAAAAACCAGAAATCAAAAAGAAAAAGAAAAGCAAAGTCCAGCATACGGCCCAGTCACAGGGGCAGACCTGTGAAAGCCAGTAAGCAGTGAGAATCCTGTTAATTTCCAGAGTAATTAGAGAAACTTTACAAAAACATGTAAGAATGTGATGCAGTTTCTCATCCATCTGATTGGCAGATTAGAGAGTTTAATAGGTGGGGTTCGGCAGGGGGTGGAGAAAAGCACATTCATGTGCAAGGTTGGACGGACTAAATGGGTCTAACCTTCAGGGACAGCAATTTGGAAATTGCTTTCAAATTTAAGTTGTCTATTCCCTTTGGCCCAGCTATTCTGCTTCCGTGTTGAAAATGAACTGTTAAGGAAAAAGGCAATTTTGACCCCATTGGGAGGTGTCTTTGTGGTGGGAGTTGGTCTGTGGAGATCTGTTGGGGAGAACAGAACCTGTGAGGGGGTTGCAAACCAGCCCTCAGGGCCCCCAGAGCTGCAGAACCACTGGGTAGGGGACATCAGCCCCGCACAGACTCTGTGCTCACCAGGGGCCTGGTGCCGGGCCAGCACAGAGCAGGACACAGAGCAGGACAGGGCAGGAGAACAGGGGGTGGCAACGGGGGGTGTTCAGTGATGGGGAAGGACGGTGAGGGGCAGAGGGGCCTGGGTTGGGCGGAAGTGGTGCCAGCCCATCCTGGATCCAGCAGCCAGCAGCTGGCAGGGACTTCAGGGAAAGTCCAGTCCATCTCCAGGAACCAAGGGCAGAGGGAGGAGGAGGAGATGGGGTGGAGGAAGCTGAGTGGGGGTGGAGGTGACATGAGCCAGCGGTGCTGTGGTCCAACTCCCTGGCAAAACGATCCCAGCCACAGGTCTGCATTCCCCACACGTCTGACCAGCAAACAGCCTGCCTGCGTCTGTGGAGCTCTCAGAGGCCGCCGGCCAGCTTCAGGAACGGCAGTAGGCGTTGTCTCAGAGGGCAGGGCCTGGCGCCCCCCAAGGTGGTCGTCAAGGCCCACGGGGCGGCGACTCTCCTGACAGGCCCCAGGAGGTAAGATCAAGCCTAGGCTCCCTGAGGCTCTCCCACCTGGGCTCTGCCTCCCAGGCGGGAGAGGCCCGGGCCTGCTGCCCCTGGGAGGATTTCAGTGTCTCCTGTGGGTGGGCCCGGCCTTGACCCTAGCAGACCCTGCTTCCTGGCTGATGGTGACACTGGCAGTCAGCTTCTAGGCTGACTATTCAGCAAACACACCATACTGTCTCCCCAAAATCAGACCTTTACTTCTTTTAACATATATGAAAAATATTTGTATATATATATATATATATAAAGTATAATATATATAAATATATATATTTGTTATATTACTGAATCATATTTTGTCTCAGTAAATAGATTTATCTCTTACTTTGCAGAAAACAGAGGCCCCTATAAGCCCTTGAAAGGTTTTTCACTGACATCAACTCTTTGACTCTCTGACACCAACTGGGCTTCCAACAATTCAATTACACCAACCAACTACCTGGGGGAGCATCAGACTCCATAGGTGGAAGGTCTGTCTCACAAAACTGCCCCCACTTCACATGCCTGCTGCAAATGGTGCATCCAGGCCACTTCTGCCTGGCTGATCACCAATTTAGGGTTTCCCAGGACCAAACCCCCTGAAGTTTGATGATTCCCCAGAATGACCCACAGAGCTTTACCTACTAGATCGCCAGTTTATTTTAAAGGATATAGCTCAGGAACAGACAAAAATGACAAAACATGGTAAATATTCTCAAGTTAGTCTACAAATAAAACACCATCCACTTTGGTAGACGGTGGTCATAGGTATCTAGTTTTATTTTTCTCCATCATATTCATCATTGACAAAGGTAGCTTTCAGCTGGATTGAAAACTTCAAAGTGAATAATAAAACCTTAAGTGCATAGAAGAAAATGTGGGAGAATCCTGGCATGGAGGTGTGGGGGCCTTCTTAAACAAAACCCCCAAAGTTAAATCCTAAGGCAAAATGGATGAATTTTTTACACCAAAATCAAGGATTTCTGCTCAACCAAGGACCCGTGTGACAAAATCAATAGGCAGGTGGCAGACTGGAACTGAAAAGGGACTAATATTTAGTGCAATAAATACAGCTATAGATATATTCCTATAAATGAACAGGTAAAAGACAACAACTCTATTAGAAACCCAGACAAAAGACTTAAAATAGGCAAAAAAGAGAAACACCAAAGGCTAACAAACAGGTGAGGAGAATGTCTTATTTATTAGAAAAATGCAAATAAAACTATAGTGCATCATGTTAACCTATCAAGGCAGCAAAAATTAAAAAGCTGTGTAATACCCAGTGCTGGTGATACATCTAGGTGGGATGGCAGCTGCTGCCGACCAACGGGCTTCTACACTATCCCTAAAGAACTGGTCATCCTGGACAAGACCTTATGCAGCCCACGTGATGTGAGAAGCTGGAAACATCCAGAGGGCCCATTTGGGAATAAATGGTCAGGAAACTGGCAGGTGCATACTGTGCAACCATGAATAGATGACTCACCAGTCAGCTCCAACTGCACTGTGGAAGCTTCCTAAACAGCATGCAGTGAAGAGTCAACCAGAATGAGGTCTAGCGGCTCTTACTCTGTGTGGGCCTTAGACCAGCACGCACAGAGTCGGCATCCCCTGAAGCCTGTGAGAATCTCACACCCCACCCCAACTGGCTGAATCAGAACCTGCCTTTTATCAAGACCTCCCCAGCTAAGTGAAAACGTGAGGGTCCCATGTCTGACTGGAAGTCCCTGCTTACTGGAAAGCCACTGGAATCAGAGGCTCTGGGATCTGGGTTGGCTGAGGCTGGGAGGACCCACATGGGAATTCACCTAAGACAGAGCAAAAAAGGGACCATAATCTGCTTCCAGACGCAGGGAAGCTGGTTAGCTCCCCAGAATGGGAGCCTGGAGGCCTGCCTCCCACTGCATCCTGAGGACAGGCGAGCTGGATTAAAAGTCGGCTTTTCTGGCCTGGCCCCAAACATCTGAGTCTGCTCCCCCAGGTTTGCAGGACTGCTGAGGCTGAGAAAACAAACCGCAAAGCCCCATCCCTGTGTCAGCCAGGGTGGGGCAAGGAAAGGCGCTGAGAGGAGACAGCCTGTCTCTCGTGTGGGTGGGAGTGGGTGCATTCCTAATTCTGAGTGATTACATAGGGATTTTCCCATCTGTTTGGGACTCAGGCACAGAGCCGAGTTAACCATACTCCTCTTCCGAGGCCCAAGGCCCACAGGGAACGTGTCACCTTGTTGTCCCCCTTGTCACCCCTAGCCTTCCCCCCAAGGCAATCCTGCTCAAATGTCTAAGGAATATCCTTTCTGTGTGTATCTCATTGTTCTGTGGGCCTGTGTTTTTAATTTATGTAAACTTTAAAATCACTTTATTTAGATGGCCAAATGAACAACACTGAGTTTCCAAATAGGATGGTATTGAATGCATGTATAATTTGGGGAGGATGCTTTTTATGATGCTGAGGCTTCCCAGCCTGTCCATGTTCTTGTGTTTTTCTACACCCTTTCCCTATGCAGGTGAGTTCTGGTCCCAAACCTCACAAATGGATCCCTGTCCTCATGCCCTTTCGTAGCTGCCCATGACCTCACTGCCTGCTGGGTCAAAGGTGGAGCCTGCGTCTCGCCTAGACCTGGCCCTGCCCTGCTCCAGGGCAGTCCCAATTCCTGTGGGTAAATTCCCTCTAATGGCCCCTGGATTCTCCAGTTTTACTCCTACTGTAAGCTCTTCCCACCCCCTTAATCCAGGTAATGTTCTTGAAATGCACAGCCATCCCCTAGGGGATGAAATACCGTCAATGGCTTCCCACTGCTCTCAGGAGCCAGTTCTGAGCCCTGCCCCTTCCCTTAGCCTTCTCCCTTCCCATGGTGCTGGTGCCGCCAACCTGGCTTAGGTTCAAGGCCTCAGTCTTCAGCCCCCTTCTGCCTCAGGGCCTCTGCACAGGCTGTTCCCTCTCCTTCCCAACCTGCCTCTCCTCCAGCTTTGGCCCCAGGAGCCCCTGCCCCACCTCTGAGGTGAGCTAGGATCTCCATGCCGGCCATTCCACAGCACCCTACCCTGTTCCTGCCTGTGGTGCAGCACACCCCCAGGCACCTGGGAGCAGGAGGCCCAGGCCATCCCAGCCCCTGCCCTCTGCAGCCCTCACACAGACTGGCTTTGCTCTTCTGCTGCAAAGGGAGAATTTGTTACCACCCAGCTGGGGAAGGCAGGCCACCCCCCTGGGCACCAAAGGCAGGACCTGTGTGTGGTGGGATTGGAGGGGGCTGGGCGAGCTGGGCTTCCAGGGCTTCCTTGGGCAGGGGGCTCTCACAGCGCCCCTTGGCATCTCTGTGGGCGGGGGCTGGGTGTCAAGGGCCCCTCGGCCTCCCCAGCTCCTGTCCTCTTTGCCTCGATCACACCAGCTCCGGCAGCCTTCCCGCCACCCCTCCCCTGCAGCCCCTCAGCCCCCACAGCCAACTCCCAGGGCCCTGCGGATGTAAGGCAACCTCAGGTCCTGGGGGAATCCCTGCCCCACCCTCAGCAATGTCAAAACCAGCCTGAAATGTCAGTGCTAGCGACCATGGTGTGCATACTTATGGGGCTAGGCCCTGTATTCGTTTTTGTCTTTAAAAAACCAGTTCATTCAGGGCATACATTTCAAAAGTAGTACAAGCTTATTGTAGAAACATACAGGCTCATATGAAGTAGAAACAGGAAATCACCCCCTTCTCCTGACATGGCAAAAATTCTGAAATGTCCTAAATAAAGTGACACAAGGGCTGGAGAATGGGGGAGAGAGACAGGGAATGTCATCAGCCAATCGCCACGGGCCACAGCTAACCAGGAACTCCACCTTCCTGGATGAAGTCACTTCAACAAGCATCTAGAAGGTCCCCAGGGCCACCGCATCCACCCTGAGCGTGACCAGTGCCCGACCATCATCACCAGCCAGTCCACAGGCCTCCTCTATGGACTAAGCCCTGTCCCCAGGCGTTCCCGCTTCACTTCAGCCCACCTGCCCTATCTGTAGCCAGTGCGAACTTCAACTTTCTTTCCTTGAGACCCCTCATAAATGCCATTTCTTGAGTCTGGCAGACAAGCTGCTTGTGAACTGGCCTTGCTGCTGGTGAAGCAGAAAACGCCTGTCCCAGACTCAGTCCTTACCTGGCTGCACCTGTAAAGGCTCCCTAAGCCTCATTTCAGGGCTCTCTCAGCCCCTGGTTTTTGGTTTGTTGCCTGTCTCAGAGGCTTCCACCACCACGCTCGGACATGTGTCCTTCTTGTATTTTCTAGAAAGTTGTCCCTAGATAAGACTCATAGGCTACAAAGTTCCCCACTGCAAGTGGACGCTTCAGTCGCTCTTCATGGGTTAGCTGAGTTCTGCAAACATCACAGGCCCTGTTTCCAGGGAGCACGAGCTCACGGCATCCTCACACCAGGAAAGCAGTTTCGAGCATGCCCGAGCAGGGAGCCCGAGGTTCCCTTGGAAAATCACTCAGCTGCAGTCTGCCTCCATTTCCTCACCTGTAATGCGAGAACCGGCCTTGGAGTTCCTGTGGGCACTAAATGAAAGAGAGTCCCAGCATGTCTTTAGCTCACGTTAATTATTAGCTGCTATTATAGTTATTTGCAGAATTTTGTTTCCTAGATAATAGGTTGAAAAACTTGAATGATATTTTTAATAAGACAACCAGTTAGAAAGTCAATAGGCCAAACTTCAAAGCTTTTCCAAATACCAGCGATAATCAGAAAGGAAATAAAATGGATAAATCTCCAATCACAAAAATAAAATATGAGAGGCAGAACAAAAATAAGCACTAAAATGCTTATGGAATTTGAATGCCCACAAAAGTGGATAAGAAGGGAAGAGACACCATCCCCCAAATATATAAACTTATTATAAAACTATAGTAATTACAGTTTGGTATCAGAGTAGGAGTTTTAAAGAAAAATCAATGAAATAGAATAAACAGTACAAAAATGGGCCTGACCTCATCTGGGAAAATTGGTGTGCCACAGAGATGCCATAATAAAATAAATTACTGGTGAAACATCAGCCTTCACAGAAATGGTACTGGGAAATTGGTTATTTACATGCAAATTTTAAAATTAATTTCCTATGTCAGACCACGTGCAAGAATAAATTCCAAATGGATTAAGTGCCTAAGTTTGAAAAACAACATGTTTAACATTAGGGAAAAAATTAGAATGATGCTGGAGTAGGGAAGGATATCTTGAACAAGCCATAAAGGATAAGAGTAATTAATTTTACTGCATTAAAATTACAGCTTTTAGGTAATAAAAGACACCATCATCAAAGTAAACAGACAAAAGGGAGAAGATACGTGTAATGCACATACACAGAGAATTTGTATCTAGCTTATGAAATGAACTCTTACAAATCAGTAAGAAAAAGACAAAAATCTGAACAGAACATGAGCAAAGACTATAACAGGCAATTCAGAGGAGTGTAAATCTAAATGACAAACTTGAAAACATAATAAATCTCATTAAAAATCAGGAAATGCACATTAAAACCATAATAAAATGCTATTCCATACCCATTACCTTAGCAAAAAATATAAAGTGTGACAATAAATAAATGTTGGTCAGAATGTGGAGTAATGGGAGCTCTTATCCACAGCAGGGTATATAAGATACACCCCCACATAATATATACACATCTTATACACGTAAACTGCTATAGCCATTTTGGAGAGCAAATTGACATATCTCGTACAGTTGAAGATACACATACCCCATGACCTTGAAATTCTACCTCTAGGTATCAACCTAGAGAACCTCTCACATAGGTGCAGCACGAGTATGTTCACTGTTTGCAACGGTAAAAATAATAGAAAATGGAAGTAACCTCAATGTCCATCAACAGGAAAGCAAATTCACAAACCACAAATGGCGACATTGTCATGCAGCACTGAAAATGAATGACATATGTCAACGTCAACATATCTTAAAAACCTAAGGCTGCTAGAAAATACCAAGTTATAAAACAAGATTTACAGTGTGGTAATATAAAGTCAATACAAGGAAAACAATTCTGCCTATTATTTATAGACACACGCATGTTTAGTAAAAGTAAAAAACTGAAGAGCCGACAGAATGGGAGAATATATCTGCAAATCATATCTCTAATAAGGGGTTAATACCCAGAGTACATAGAGAATACAACTCAATAACAACAAAAAAACCAATTCAAAAGTAGGTGAAGGACTTGGCTACACTGTTCTCCAAAGAAGATCCATGAATGGTCAATAAATACACAAAAAGATACTTCACACCACTAGTCATCAGGGAAATGCAAATCAAAACTATGAGATCCTACCTTACACCTGTTAGGATCAATGAAATAGTCTTAATCGTTCATCAAAAACATAGAAAACAAGTGTTGGGGAGGATGTGGAGAAACTGGAACTCATGTGCACTGCTAGTGGGAATGTAAAATGGTGCAGCCACTGTGGGAAACAGTATGGAGGTTTCTCAAAAAATTAAACATAGAATTACAATATGGCTGAGAAAGTTCCCTCTGGGTATATACCCAAAAGAATTGAAAGCAGGGTCTTATAGAGATATTTGTACACCCATGTTCGTGGCAGCATTATTCACAATAGATAAAATGTGGAAGAAACCCAGGTGTCCACTGACAGATGAATGGATAAGGAAAATGTCCATCCATACAATGGAGTATTATTCAGCCTTAAAAAGGAAGGACGTTCTGACACAGGCGACAACGTGGATGAGCGTGGAGGGCATTATGCTCAGTGAAAGCAGCCAGTCACAAAAGGACAAATACTGTGTGATTCCACTTACATGAGGTCCCTGGAGCTGTCAGATTCACAGACACAGAAAGTAGAATGGGGGCTGCCAGGGGTTCGGAGCTTCAGTGTTACAAGGTGAAAGGAGGTCTGGGGATGGATATGGTTGGCTGCACGACAACGTGGACGTGCTTAATGCCAGTGAGCTGCACACTTAAAAATGGTTAAGAGGGTAAATTTTATGTTATGTGCATTTTAACACAACACAAAAAGGAAGAGCTGGAATGGCCCAACAGTGAAGGAGGGAGACAGGAAAGGGATTCCAGAGGAACAGAGAGTTTAAGTGTAATGGCTTTAAAAAAGTCTCCACTAAACTGTGGCATATTAAATGTGTTGAATTTGCCAAATTATAGTGGTAGGTACATGGGTATTCATTACCTTGTTCTCCTCACTTTTCAGTGTTTTGAAATATTTCATAATAAAAAAGGGAAATAGATGAACTAAGGCATGAACCCCAAACTCTAGACAAGGAACAACAACAAATAGCCAAGAAAGGAAAGAAAAAACTAATAAAAGAAGAAGTTACTTTGGTATTTTTTAATTTCATTAGTGTCTATCAATAAAACCAAAGTTTATTCTTTCAAAAGACTCACAAAATTGGCCAGTCTTTGTAAGAGAGAGAATGTGGAGGGGGACGCAAATTCTTCCAGGAAAAAAAAGTGGAATGTAACTTCAGGTAAAGAGGAGATTTTTAAAAATCACAAGAACTTACTATCATTACATTTTAAATGATTAATAAAATGGACAACTTTCTAGGAAAATCTAAGTAATCAAAGTCAGCCCAAGGAAAAGTAGGCAAGTGGAAGAGCTCCCTAAGCTTAAAACAAACCCAAAATGTAACCAATCTATGTGTCAGATAGCACCAGGATGAGATGGTTTCGTGGTGCAAACCATCTCATGCACCTTATTTCACAACCTGTACACATGGGCATCACTGAAAGTAGGCTGTGGTCATACGTGAGTGAGATCATATGGTGCTTGCTTGCCTTTCTCTGACACATGTCACCTCATAATACCCTCCAGGGCCAACAAACCAGAGGCAGAGCCATAAACGTAGAGAACAGAATGGTGGTTGTCATAGGGAGGCATGGGGGGATGGGTGAAATTGGCCAAGGGAGAAAAATTAGAATTTGCCTATTTTATTGTATGTACCTCAACATTAAAACAAGTCTTGAAAAGAAAAAATAAATAAAACAAAGTAGGCTGTGACCAATTCCATCACTAACCAATTCTGTTGGATGAACCAAACTCTTGTCCCCAGGCCCCTGCACTCTCATCTATCAGGAGAAGCTAGAAATATGAAAACCTCAGTTTCCCAGACTTCCTTGCAGTTAGAGGTTCCCATATGACAATTCTGGCCAATGAAACACAAGCAGAAATTTTCTGGGAGCCTCAGGGGAAGTTTTTATTTTCTTGACCAATGGAGAGGGCCGTCAGGTGCCGCCTCCCCCCTGCCTGACGTGGACATGATGCCCGGAACTGAGCTGGCCATCTTGCAGTCTGGATGAAAGGTCAGCGTTTCAGAGAGGAAGGCCCAGATCAGAGTGATTAACCCTGATTAATCAGCAGCCACCCGCCTCTACGCTTCTTGTCATGGATGATGTTGAAAGTTTGATATTTGTTACTGACAGCTGAGTCATTTCTAAAATAAGCGCAAACCTGACAGAAAACCCGAGCAAGGACACCATGAGAAAGTAAGGTTACAGCCAATCTCATATGTAAACAGATGGAAATAATCCCAAATAAAATATTAGCAAGTCAAAGCCAGCAGTGCATTAAAAGAAAATGCCAAGTAGGGTTTAGTCCAGGAATTTAAGGATAATTTAACATTAGAAAAGCCATCAGGGTTACTCACTTCATTAGCAGACTCAAGGAGAGATCCATCTGTTCACCTCAATGGATGCTAAAAAAGCATTGATGAAATTCAAAATGAATTCATAGTAAACAGTTTTAGTCAACCAGGTGGAGATGCTATTTTCTTTAATTGAGTAGAACTTTGATCAGATATCTGCAGTGAACATCTTACTAGGGGAAATGGGAGAAAAATTCCCGTGGCAGTGAGAAAGTAGGCAAGGATGTATTGCCAGGACTGCCCAGGGCTGGTTTTAGCCAATGCAAGTAAACAAGAAAATAGATAAGCAGACATTTTGGAAAGGGAAAGAAAGAACTGTATTGTTTATAGGCAATAAAGTCATGTATTAGAAAATCTAAGAGATTCTACAAAGAACAACCTTTCTGTGGCCTCTTTTTCACAGCTATAAATTAGAGATGTTATTTGTATGTACCTTGAAGGCTTGTTATGACTGTTAATTAAGTCCATGCATCCAAGGAGTTTAGAGTGGCGCCTGTGCACGGGAAACACTAATAAGGCTCCTTATACCCGTAGTGACCAGTTAGAAGCCGAAGAAGACTAAATTTTTATTTCATTTGCAATAGCAATCAAACCTATGATATACTTAGAAATAAACCTACCTAAGTTGTGATTTAGGGAACAGAGGACAAAATTCCAGGAAGGGACAAGGCAGAAGACCCGAACGAACGGAGAGAGGAGACCTGTCTGAAATATGTCAGCACTCTCCAAGAGTTCAGCGCACTTCCAGTGTACGCTGCAGAGGCTTTTCCCTAGAACTTCACCAGCTGGTTGTCAGGTGTACACGGGAAGAATGAAAATCCGTGGACACCCTAAAACCAGCTGGACACACGGAACAGGGAGGCCCTGAGTCACCAGCCTTGGCAGATTGCCTTCCCCCTGGTACATGGGTCTTAGCCATAGAAGTGGAATTGCTGGTGCGTGCAGGTCCGATGTCAGATTGCTTCCCAGCGTCTGATGCCTTCCAGAAACCACGTACCAATTCACGATGCCACTAACATAGGACGACCACTCCTGCCCTAACACAGTTCATTAGCCATAGTTTAGCATTTGACAATCTGGTAATCGAAAACTAGTATCCCACTCTTCTGAGAACTATTAGGGCAACTGCCTGCTCCCTTCGGGCAATGAACCAGGTTAGATCATCTGCTTTCCCATTTACCACAGTCCTCACCGTGGCTCTAACGCATGTAACCAGGAGTGGAATTGCTGGATCACTGGGTATTACCGCTTCTACTTTATTACTAATACCAAGCGGTTGTCCAGAGCGATTGCCTCGAGCTGCCCTCCCACCCATGTATGAACACCCTGGTCGCTCTGCAGCCTCGCCACCTTTTGGCATTGTCAGACCCTGTCATTTTAGTCCCACTAGTGGGTATGTAGTTGCATTCACTGTGATTTTAATTTGTGTTTCTACAATTACTAACAAAGCTAAGCACCTTTTCATAGGCTTATTGGCATTTGCGTATCCTCTTCTGTGAAGTGTCTGTTCAAACCTCTTGCCCAGTCTTCTCTTATCTGTCTTTTTAAAATTGGTATGTAGGGTTCTTACTATGTTCTGCACTGCAGTCCTTTGTCAACTTGAGCATTGCAGACATCTCAAGTCTGCAGCTGTCTTTTACCTTCTCCCCCCTTACACCTGCCTTCCTTTACTCAACTGGACCCTTTGGGAACTCAACGTGGTGAGATGTGCACCACACCTGCTCCCATGAGCATCTGCCCATGAGTGACACTGGGTCTGGAGCTCAGCCTGGCTCATTCTGCTGAGCTCCAGACCCACATGCCTAACGACCTTCTACACTCTTGCTGTTCAGACTGGGTCCACCGACCAGGAGCGCCAGCACCCCCTGAGGGTCAGTGGTTTCTATAGCAAGATCTCCAGGGGGTGCATGTGCACATTCAATTTGAAAAAGCTGCCCTAGTCCCCTATCCTAGCATTCAGCCCCTCTGGGAGCTCTCACCCCGCACCTCCCCACCAGCAGCCCTGCCTCTGGAGGCTCCACCGCCACCCAGGGCTCAGGGGGAACCAGGACCTCTCACGGGCTGGGAGAGCCCGGCTACTTCCACTTGGAAGTTTCCTGTGTGACCAAAAAAAGAGCACATGCCGAAACAGGGGTACCAAAATTGGATGCATTAAAATATTTAAACTTCGCAAGTTAACGCTTTACACACACATGCCACATACAACTGCTGTATGAGAAACCTCACTGGAGGCAGCCAAAGTCTAGATGTGAGGCACTTTGATAATAAAAACCCCGGCCAAATAGGGCCCTTGGCCCCTTTGTAACGATCTCTGTCAAACCTGAGCATCCGCAGTGTTCCTATGGCGGAGGGAGTCATCTCCTCTCCACATCCTGACTAGCTCTGAGGTCCACCTGCTTCTCTCCATCCCTCCTCCCCAAATGGTCTCTCTACTTGACAGGGCCTCCTGCCCCAGCACCGCTGCCTGGGTCCGTGTTTGATTTCCTAAAACCTATTATCCACCCTTCAGCCAGAGCATTCTTTCTGAAACCCTAATCTGGTTGTGTCACTCCTGGCTTACACCAATTCAATTGCTCCCTGTTGCTGTCAGGATAAAGTGAAATTCTTGACCCCAACGCAGCCCCTCATCCCTCCCACCAGCCCACCAGCCACGATGAGCCGCTCCCAGTTCCCCCAAACACCTGCTCTCATGAAGGGCGCTCACCAAGGACTCTGCCTGCCTCCGTCTCTACCCAGGACTCTGCGTCCCGCACCTGCTCTGCCTTCAGGCCTGAGTCGGGAGCCTTGGCCTCTGTGCCCCCACCAGGGGGCGTGTCACCCTCTCCTGCTCAGGGGTCTGTGCAGCACGGGACACGGAGGCCACCGAACCCGGGGCCCATTCCTTATGTGCCCACAGTGGTACCCTGGCAACCTGCACACTGCTGACTCAGAGTCCACTTTCCCCAGCTCATGGCGTTTGGGTTCTCTCTGCCTGGAGTTATGATGACCAAGAAAAGCTGCAGTGAACGTCAGCACACAAATCTCTGTGTGGACAGATGGTGTCTATTTCTCTTGGGTCAACACCGAGGAGAGGAATGGCTGTACAAGGGCATGTTTAACTTCATGGGAAACCGCCACTGGCTCGCCTTCCCTTCCTCCCAAGCAGGAAGGTGGGAGGAAAGGGTCCTTTGGTTATCAGTGGCCCAGCTCCTGTACCTGTGGTCTGGTATCTGTTCTCAGCTATCTGGGCGGGGGTCTGACGGAGGAGGAATGAGTGTGAGGCTCGATTTCCTGCCACAGCGGACCTTGAGGCCATCTCCAGCATGGGGCAGCCCGGTTGCTGGCTTCCCCCTGTCTCTCTGGCTCTCTGGGGCTTTCCTGCTCTTCAGTTCACACCACTGCTCTCCACACACTCCTCAGCACTTCTGGTGACTTCGCTTCTCATTGCATTGTCCCCTCGTGGGTTCTGAGGGCTTTTTCTGGGAGGCTTTGGATGAAACAGGGTCCTCATATGGGCCCTAGCCACCACCAGGACCAGCTTGCACATGGGGCCATGCTCTGCCATGATGGTGGAGGTCCCAGTCCAGAGAGGAGTCTCCATGTACTTCCAACTGGCCAAGGGGATATCTTAGGGGGCCACCCTCTGCTGCTCATCCTGCATGGCGCTTCTACATCTAGCTATCTCAGCTTCTTTGCATGGACCAGGGACATCTCCGGCTTCTCCCCTGGGTGAGAACCAACCTCTACCCAAAGCAGCCTGGAGGCTCCACGGAGGGACATCTCCAGCTCAGTTCATCCTTGGACAGAATTCCATGCCTTCTAACTGGACTAGTGCATGCTCCACTGTTGGCCTACTGACGTCCCTCCCCAGGCCAGAGCACCTTCTGCTGCACACCCTCAGCCTTAGTTCCGAGCCCCAGCCTGGCCCCGCAGGTGGCACTGATCATTACCGCGACCACACCCACTCTTGCTGCATCTCCTTTCCCCTCTCTCCCCGTCTCCATCTCTGTCTCTCTGTTCCTAAGAGATGTGAATCCTACTGGAGTTTTGAAGGCAGATTGCCTGAGCAGTGGTGAATGCCTGGGTTTGCCTGGAGCCCAGAAGCTCTGTGAGCGCCCTACTCGCTTGAGTAGAAGTCAAGTCACTAGAAGGAACAAAGGGTGGCCTCTCTGTACTTTCTGCTTAGCGCACATGCCATGTGCCCTCAGTGGCTAAGCTGTTCTCTCATCTGCTCCCAGGATGCCCTTCTTCATTCCTCCCCAAATGGCTTTTAAAAAAACAAAACTCAGCTTTGACATATAATTTACATATAATAAAATTCATCTATTATAAGTGAAGAGTTTGAGTTTCGACAAATACAGTCACATCGTCACCACCATAATGGAAGTGCAGAATATTTCCAACAGCTCACAATTTTTCCTTGTGCCCTTTCACAGCAGATCTCCTCCCCACTATGATCAAGCAGCCACAGATCTACTTTCTCTCACTAGAACCCAATTAGCTTTTATGCTTTTTCTGTGTTTTCCATGGCCCTAAACTGTAGAATGGGCCAATGGTGTTTACTTCCTGGGGTTGTAGGAAATGCCAAATGAGATTTATAGAAATAAAGTGACGTTTTATTTGTCTGTAATTGCATCATGTGAAAAAGACATAGAGGGTTTTTCTTCACACTTGAAATATTTATCATGCTCTGCCTTAAAACAGGGTCCGCTTTACACTGAGGGGCACCTGGTGAGAAAGGCAGTCCTCCCCCCAGGCAGCTCCAAGCGCAGCCCTGCCAGCCCGCGAGAGGTCGCAGAGGGAGCACATGCACTTCACCGCCAGTAACAAAAGCGTGATTATGTTCGGGGACCACAAAGCACAAGGCGGAAGGGCGGGGCTGGGACTGCAGGTCCAGGGAGAGCGCTCTGAAGGACCATTCAAAGGAGTTTCATTGCTGAGGGTCTGGGTCCTGCAGCTCTCCATTCCTTGATGCTCAGGGCCTCCCTGGGATCGGGTGGGGAGGGAAGGATCCAGCAGAGAATAAAGAAGGGGTACAGACACCATCCTAAGACCCTAGGCAAGATCCAGGCACTTAACAAAGAAAATAGCTTCCTTAGCATCTCCAAGGCTGGGTCTTAATACGTAGGGGGTCAAAAAATTGTAGAGATGCAGAACAAATGAGCTGTTTCTGGGGGTTAGAGGTGGTAGGGGAGGGCAGACCAGGCAGGGATGGCTCTGTGTCTTGAGCAGTGATGGTTACACGGATGGACAGGGAGATACAGGACACAGGACTAGGTGGGCACATCGTGTCAGCATCAGTGTCCTGGCTTCCATACACTCTAGCCCCGTAAGGCGCAACCACTGGGGAAAAGGGTATGTACTGTCTGTGCTGTCTTTGCAACTTCTTGTGAATCTATAATCATTTCAAAGTTAAAACTTTGAAGAGACAGTAGTGAGTGAAGCTTGGAATGAAAACCCCAGGTAGGTTGAGAAGTTTGCACACCTCTTACAGAGACCCTGTGTTCCACCTGGTACCAGAGCCCCGTGTCCCTGGATTGGGGCAGTGTCTGAGCAATATGCCAGCCTACACCTCTGGGGAAACAGCCAAGGCCGCGTGGGCTCCAGAGGGAATGTGGAAGAGCTGGGTGGCCCGGGGGACCAGGAGTGGCTGGAATCAGGCTGAGAAGCCCTTGGACCACAAGCCGTAGCAGCGACAAAAGCAGTGGACACCAGCTACCCAATACCAAAAATACCAGGGGTCCAGCCCCAGATCAGCAGAGGCCCAGCCCCAGGCAATGGAATTCCCCATCAAAAGAGAGCACAGAAAGCCCACGGCAACCCACAGCTCTCCTGAAGCCAGAGGAGGAGAAACGGGGACGAATTCGATAGAACAGTCACCCAAAAGAGATGAAGTTTGAAAAAGTAACCATCACTAAAAGTATCAAGATTAAGCACTTTCTGCTGAAAACAGAGGTGCCCTCGGGCAGGGCAGGAGGATGGGGCAGCTAGGGGATAGAACGGGGCTCACAGGACTGCCCTCCACGCCGGGCCTCCTTGCGATGCTGGGGCACAACCAGCTGGGCAGCCCGCTTCTCAGAGCTCCAGACCCTGCATATGACGGACAACAGCTCTCAGATTCCAGAAGCACTTTAAACACATCTAAAGCCAAGGCTGGGCTAGGTCCCTGACACCTGGGTCTGTTCCAGTGTTCCAGACATCAGAGAAGGCCCCACTGTCCCTGATTTAAGTAAACCAGAAGTCAGGGACTGCCCTTGACATCTCCAGTGCTCATTCTTTACCCCCAACCCATCAGGTCTCAGAACAGTCCACTTCTCTGAATGCACTGCCCCATCCCCGTCCATCTCCTTGCCTGGACCGAGGGCCTCCTACAATATATACAAATAGTGAATCATTATGTTGCACACCTGAAACTAATATAATGTTACATGCCAATTGTACCTCAAAGAAAAAGAGCCCCCTAAATGGAACCCACATATTTGCAAGGCAATCCCACTTGAGGGAAGTTACAGTCATTCCTTTGTAGAATCTAACAGTCTATAATTAAATGTCCCTATTGTCTCCAAACTATCTTATTGCAATTAGCTGCTTGAATGTGGATCTGAGCAAGGTGTTAGGTCTCCTGTCTGGGAAAGTCCCACTCACTTTTTTTATGCAATGACCTGTTGCAGAAACCAGCTTGGTTGTTCTGTAGATGGCCCCACATCCTGGATTTGTCTTTTGTGTCCTCATGTCATCTTTTCAAAAAATAGTGCTCAGAAAACAGCTGTCCATACACCAAAGAATGAAGCTGGACCCTCACCTTATACCATATACAAAAATTAACTCAAAGTGTATCAAAGACCTAAAGATGAGACCCAAATTTGTAAAACTCTCAGAAGAAAACAGAGGAAAAATTCACACCATTGGATTTGGCAATGATTTCTTGCAATGTCACCAAAAACACAGGCAAATGAAAGTAAAAATAGGTAAATTGGAACTTCTGTGCATGCAAGGGCACAATCTAAGAGTGAAAAGGCAACCAATGGAATGGCAGAAAATTTTGCAAATCACATGTCTGATAAAGGGTTCATAACCAGAATATATAAAGAATTCCTAAAACTCAACATTTTTTTTAAAGATTTTAAGATCTGAATGAACATTTCTCCAAAGAAGATACATAAATAGCCAATAAACACATGAAAAGATGGTCCACATCACTGGTCATTGGGGAAACACAAATCAAAATCACAATGAGATCCCGTTTCACACCGATTAGGATGGTCACTATAAAACAAAACAACACAAAAACAGGAAACACCAAGTGTTCATAACAGTGTAGAGAGATTGGAACCCTCGTGCCCTGTTGGTGGGAATGTAAAATGGTATATAGCTGCTGTGGAAAACAGTATGGCGGTTCCTCAAAAAACGGAAAGTAGAATCACCATATGATCCCACAATCCCACTTCTGGGTATGTACCCAGAAGAACTGGAAGCAGGGTCTCAAAGAGATATTTGTATACCCAGGTTCAAAGCAGCATTATGCACAATAGCTAAAATGTGGAAGCGACCCGAGTAACTTTGGGTGGATGAATGGATAAGCAAGATGTGGTCTAGACATCCGTGGAATACTATTCAGCCTTTAAAAGGAAGAAAATTCTGGCACATGGATGAACCTTGAGGACTTTATTGTCAGTAAAATAAGCCAGTTACAAAAAGAAAAACTGTGTGATTCCACTTATATGAGGTCCTTAGAATAGTAAGATTCACAGAGACAGAAAGTAGAATGGGGGTGGCCAAGCGCTGGGGGGAGTGTTTAATGGGACAGAGTTTTGGTTTTGCAAGGTGAAAATGCAAAATGATCTTTCTAAAAACATTCTGGGATTCTTTGCTGGTACCTCACTAGGTTCCTGTTATGTGCCTTGTACTACCTGTGTAGACCCCAAACCAGGCAAAACTGTTAAACTCTAGCAAATAAACCTTTCCATTAAAAACAAAATGCCAGACCAGCATCCTGCATACTGAGTCTTCCACGGAGGGACTTCTGAAGATCAATGTCCACACCGGTGAGAGGCTGAATGTGCCTCTGTGTTGGGTGAGTGGACAGATTGAGAATGACCTCTGAGTATGGTCACTGTCCCGCTAGGAGGCCACCTGGCCTGGAGGGTTATTGTTACAGCTGTCCTGGGGGGAGACAGGCAGCTAGCACTGAGGAACAGGAGAGGTGGGAGCCCAGGCTACGGGGGTGGGAGGGAACTGTACATATGTGTAGGAGGTCCCTGTGCACAAGTCAGTACTAACAGATTTCCAAATCTCTGAGCAACGGAAGATTGTGAAGAAAACGCAATTAATCAAAACCAACCCCCAAACTAAAAGCTTTTGAGTAGACCATACGTGAGAAGAGTGAAACCATGTCTAAATAATGTTCCTCAAAATGCTGTGGTCCTAAATGGTTTTATGAGCCAGGCTTTTTCCAACTTTCAAATAACATGGATTAGTAGCCATGCCATGTGAACAGATGTTATCTTAGCTTTCAAGTGCAGCTGGGGCTCCCAGAGTATGGTTGGTTCTCAAACAAGCAGATTGGCATTATCAAAGAAATTGCTAGAAATGCAGACTCTCTGCTTCAGCCCAGACTAACAGAATCTGAAGCTCTGGGGCTGGGGCCCAGCTCTCTGTTTTGTAAAGCCCTCCAAGCTAAATGAAGTCTGAGCACCCCTTGTCTAAGGCTCTGGATTTCTCATCTCTCTTTATCCAGGTATCACTGATTCTAATTCTGCTTCACACAACTGTGCATCTGATTGTTTATGTCTTCAGATTGGGCACCTTATTCTTGATCAAAGAGACTTTTCAGTCCATTTATTTGCAACATCTCAAGTTCATCATTTGAATAACAGGATCCTTAGCAAATGATGCATTCTATTTTTTAATTACCAGACTAAAAGATCCTCATGATCAAAACCAGAAAATGCATATGAACAGAAACAAGGAAATTATCACTACCCATAATTCTATCTCCCAAAGATAATCTATGTCATCATTTTCATATGCACACCTCCAGACCATTTTCTTATGCATAGATATATTTGTCTTGCTCACCAAAAAAGGGATCAACTTGTATAAACTGCATTGCAACTTGCCTTTTTCTTTTCATAATACATCATTAACAATTTTCCTTGTTAATAAATTTTATTACAGTTTTCAAAGCCCTTACTGTATAATTTTCTGAACTAGCCTCCTATTGTTAGGATTGATTGAATGAGTTCATATTTGGAAAGCATTTAGGACAGTGCCTGGCACCTGGTAAGCCCTATATAAATAATTGGCCTCAAAATGTGTTAATCAGAAAGCAACAAAAGGGTAGGAGAAACTGGCAAGTCCACAATCATATTGGAAGATTTTTACAAATCAGTTTTATAAACTTCTTGGAAAACTGCAAGTCAAGACAAAATAGGGAAAGATGAGGGTTGAAATAACCTCGATGGATATGTCAACAACCTGGGAAGAGCTGAATTCTCAACAAGGCTGCTTTCACTGACCAGGGCTCATGTCTCCTCAACATCCCTGCTCCCACCTTAATCCAGGGGACCCTGTAGAGCACAGCCTCCTTGCTGCTCTGCCAACATCCATCTGGCCCTCTGGGCTGCAGCATGGCTCGCTGCTCTGAAACTCACACCTGTGTTCATCTCCTGTGTGGATAAAATGAAAGTTCCTGTGGCCAGGATTCTCACCTGGCTCTGGTTGGCCGGCTCACTACACACATGTGGGCAATACATTGTTATTGACTCTATATAAAGAGCCCTGCCCAGTGCTCTGGGCGACATGGTCGCACGGCCGCAAGGCTGCAGGAGAGCAGAGCAGAGGCTGGAGTGGTGGCAGCGCCAAGGACAGAGGCCCAGAGGACGGCTGTGCGGGACGACTGTGCAGAGAGGCCCAGAGGACGGCTGTGCGGGTAGAGAGGCCCAGAGGCAGAGACCGGCTTGCTGCACACAGACTCGCTCTGAGTGAACGGGATTTTGGTGATTGACCTGCAACCATGGAAATAAAGTTGGGTGTAATCCTTTCACCCCAAGAATGTTCTACTGTCATTTCTTTGGTGACATTGAATCCATAGTGAACTTGCCCGGGGCAAGAAATCCCGCTTCTCATTCAAACTGCACCACGCCTCCCACAGGTCCCTGGAAGATGGGACCACCTGACCGTCCTGCTTGGCCCCCAGCATCCTCCTTCCAGCTGCAGCCACACCGGCCCTGTGGGCTTCTGGAAGGGTCTGCGCCTCCACTGGGGCTTTGGTAGCTGGGCTTCCCTCTGCCTGCAAGTCCCCCACTCCCCGACCCCTTCTTCCAGGGGGCCTGGCTCACTCAACCTTCAGACCCAGCTCCAAGCCCCCTCCTTGGTCGTCTTTCCCTGACCTCTGATAACTAGGTGGGTAACACACTCTGGCCCCTTCCCTTGCCAGTACCCAACATACTTGCCTCTGTACCTTTATTTCTGAGATAAACAGATTGCTGGATCAATCCAAACAGCTTCTCACCAGCAACGGAGTCATGGGAAGATGCGCCGTTTGAAGTGAACTCTGCTCCTGTAATTTCTTTGAGTCAAACCAGGTGGCCAGGCCCCCCCCCCTCACCAAGTGATAGTCCTTGCCCCATCTGCCTCTTATAAGAGCACCAGGTGTGGGGCCAGCGCACAGGCTGCTGGGAAACCACACACCACAGGTACGTGTGGCCGCTCGCCCCTTCCAGGAGTCCTCCAAAAGGTTCGTGCCCCAGAGGGCAGCGGCTCACCTGAGACCCCAGTGCTGCCTGGGGGCTCCCAAGACTGCAGGCTCCTCCTCAGAGAGCGTTTCAGCATTAAAGAAGAACCTTCTGGAAGAATCAGGTGTGTGTGTGTGTGTGTGTGTGTGTGTGTGTGTGTGTGTGTGTGTGTGTGTGTATGTTCCAAGGCTTATTCGGAAGAGAGCAGCTTTTGTTGGGGTGGGGGAGAGGAAGGTCCTTTTTCCCTTTGTTCTGTCTCCTGACTGAAACTAATCTGCTCATCCCGCCTTCTTCAAAGCATCTGGGGGATTCTAATCAGTCCCTCCTGGTCCAACACCCTCATGCTTTCTACCCTCCCACTGGCTTTATCTATCAACCCTGCTCCTTGGCAAAACTCTCCCTTCGCCTCCACAGCTGACAGCATACCTGCCCCACTCCTCCGTGTTCTGAATCATTCACAGTAAAACTCCACAGCGGATTCCCCCATCAGGCAGGAGACTGGAAGCTCATGAGTGGCTGGTTTGGAGCCTCGAACTCTCTCATCCCAAAAGACTACCTACTGCCTTTCAGTCAGTCGGCCTGCAAACAGCCTGCAAATCTTTGTTCCACCCACACCCCAGGAGTGCCCTTAAGGGGTCTCTTTCCACACACAGCTTCCTCCTCCCAGGTCATGATACACAATTAAGGGAGAGAAGCAACTTGCAAGGGGTGGGGGTGGATTGTCAGGCATTAAGTTTTGATCACTTACTGCTAAATTATCCTCTAGAGAGATTATGTCATTTTGCTCCCACTGGGAGAAAATTAGACCAGTTTTCCACTTCCTCCCCAAACTCAATATTATCTTTTAAACTTAGTACTTTTAAATCAGTCTTTTAAATATGATGGTGAAAATAAGACCCTCTTCTTTTGTTTGGGTCTTGTGGATATCCATTGCATACATTTAACTTAGAATTAAATAGTATTGGAGTTCATATGAAAGGGAGCCCTCCCCACCATTCCCCCTCTCCCAGGGACAGTTCCTTGCAACTCTTCTAGCTAATTATTTTGGCATATGCTTCCATATCCCCACAACATTCTAGTACTTCTTTTTCAGTTCTAAGCATTATTCAGCACACCCTTGCCCTCCTTCCTTATCTTCAGACCTGTCAGGGATTCTCTCAATCCTATCCTCCTAAACCAGGAATTCTCCCCAGGAATCTTCTCACCTGCCCATTTTAGACCAGCCTGGCTTGCAGGTGTCATTCCGGTCTTCCTCTTTTTTTGGCTTACTCCCTCATTTTGCTGTAGCATATCCTCTAGTGGTTTTCTGAGAAAAGAGATATAGGAGGTAAACCTTGATATCTTGCATGTCTTAAAGTATATTTTTTCCATCCTCACAGTTTATATTTTGCCTAGGTTTAGAATTCTAAGTTGGAAAATAACTCTCTTTAGAATTTTGAAGGCATTCCTCCATTTTCCTCTAGCTTACAGGGCAGGTATTAAAGTCTGAAGCCATTCCAGTTCTGAAAACTTTGTATTTGTTCTACCTGGAGAACATAGGATTTTCTTTGTCCCCCAGTGTTCTGAAATTTCACAGTAATATACTTTGTGTGGGTTTATTTTCATTTATTTGCTGGATCCCATTCACTTTAGAAACATATCCTTCACATTCTGGGAAATTTTCTTGAATCATGTCTTTGATTAACTTTCCACTTTCTATTCTGTTTCTACAATTCCTATTCTTCAGCTGTTATTCATCTAATGATACTTTAATTTTCTTATTCTCTCTCCCATTTTTCACCTTTGTAATTTTGTTCCATTTTCTGGGGGTGACGTCTATAACTTTATCTTCCTAGTTTGACTTTACTAAGATAAAGTCTATAACTTTATCTTCATAAAACCTTTATGTTTCTCATTTTAGCCATTCTATTTAATTTGCAAGCTCTTTGCTCTGAATGCTGTTTTTTTTGTACTATCCTGTTTATAGTTCAAGGATATAGTCTTATCTCTCTGAGAATATTATTTTTCTGAGTTTCTTTTCTCTCTGAATTGTCTTTTTCATCCAGCATTCATGTATTATTTTTACTCTCTACCTTTGAGAGAGCGGAGATATCTGAAAATAATAACATTTCTATATTTGGTCAAATTTTACTCTGGTCTCTATCCTGTACGCTACAGGTTTTCCTAAGAAGCCCGGTGAATCATTGCTGGCTCATAGTTAAGAGTGGATTTGCTGAAGAGCCAATTGGAAGTCCTGAGCCTGCAGGGGCAGCTTTGAGCAATGGCTGTGACATGTTTCTGAGGAACCACCGAAGTTTCTACCTTTTGGCCTTTCATTTTTGCTTGGTCATACTTCCCAGAGAATTCTCTCCCGTTCTCCTGACTGAAAGGAGTAGGGCTGGCAGGCCGGGGGCTGAGCAGGGGTCCCAGCAGCAAACATCTGTGTATTCCCAACCCCTGCCTCCGTTTTCAGTGTGGAGCAGAGAAGCCCAGTCTCCTCCACTGGGGAAGGGAGGGAGGGAAGTCACTCAGCTAAGCTTGGTGCTAGCTATTCCAACTTTCCCAACTACATGTCAGAGAGTCTTTGAAAATTTAACCAATCTTCTGCTTTTAGTCCCAAATTTTTCCCACTTCCACCTTACCTCCAACCTCATTGATGTCAGACATTCAAGATCTTGGAGGTCCTGAGATGTGGACCTAGTGGCTTCTCAGCTTTCCTGCTGTGGGTTAAGGATTTCGCTCCTTGGCTTCCTCCCTTTGCTTGGTCAGTTACTACGTGGCTGCCTGCTTTCTCACCTCCCAGATCTTGTTCCTGTTTCCTCCCATGGGATCCTTGCTCTATGGACTGATGCCTTTTTAAACCTCCCTTTATTATTATCTGAGTGGGGGGGGCATGGGAAGAGGACATTAGTGAATATGGATATATGTTCAACCTGCTGTCCAGCCCATTTCTTTCTGAATGTATATATTTGAACATCTTTTCAGATGCTTATTGGCCTCTTGTCTCCCCTAACCCACCTCTGTGGCTTTTTTCTTTTTGCAATACAGTATTAACTGCAGTCACCATGCTGTGCATTACATCCCCATGGAGTATTTATTCTATAATTAGGAGTTTGTACTTTGACTCCCTTCACCCATTTCATCTACCCACCACCTGCCCCCAACTTCTGGCAACCACAAATCTGTTGTCTGTTTCTACGAACTTGTTTTTTTGTTTGTTTAGTTGATTGGTTGATTTGTTTTTTAGATTCCACATGTAAATGAGATCATACAGTATTTGTCTTTTTCTGTCTGACTTATTTCACCTAGTATAAGGACCTCAAGTTCCATCCATGTTGTCAGAAATGGCAAGATTTCATTCTTTTTTCTGGGCAAATAATCTTCTGTGTGTGTGTGTACACTACAATTCTTTATCCATTCATTCACTGAGGGACACTTAGGTTGTTTCCATATCTTGACTATTATAAATAATGTTGCAGCAAGCATGGGGGTGCACATATCTTTTCGAGTATGTGTTTTCATTTTCTTTGGATAAATACCCAGAAGTTGGATTGCTGGTTCATATGGTAGTTCTATTGTAATTTCTTGTGGAGCCTCCATATTGTTTTTTCATAGTGGTTGCACCAATTCACATTCCTACCAAGAGTGCACAAGGGTTCCTTTTTGTCTACATCCTCACTAACACTTGTTATTTCTTGCTTTTTTTGATAATAGCCCTTCTAACAGGTATGAGGTGATATCTCAGTGTGGTTTTGATCTGCATTTCCATGATGATTAGTGATATTAAACATCTTTACATATACCTGTTGGCCATCTGTCTGGTCTTCTTTGGAAAAATGTCTATTCAGATCCTCTATTTTTTAATTGGATTGTTTTTTTTTGTTGTTGTTGTTATTGAATGGTATAAGTTCTTTACATATGTTGGATATAACCCCTTGTCAAATATATGATTTGCAAATATTTTCTCCCATTCAGGTTGCCTTTTTGTTTTGTTCTGCTGATGGTGTCTTTTGCTGTGTAGAAGCTTTTTAGTTTGACATCATCCCACTTGTTATTTCTGGTTTTGTTGCCTTTGCTTTTTGAGTCAGGTCCAAAATACATTCACCAAGACCAATGTCAAGGAGTTAATGGCCTGTTTTCTTCAAGGAGTTTTGTGATTTCAGGTTACATTCAAGTGTTTAATCCATTTTAAGTTAATTTTTGAGTATGATCTAAGATAGTCTAATTTCATTCTTTAGCATGTGGCTGTCCACTTTTCCCAACACCATTAATTGAAGAGTGTCCTTTCCCCATTATATATTCTTGGCTCCTCTGCCATAAATTAATGGGCCATAAATGTATGGGGTTTATTTCTTGGCTCTACTCTGTTCCATTGATCCATGTGTCTGGTTGTATACCAATGCCATACTGTTTTGATTACTGTATCTTTACAATCAGGGAGCATGTTGTCTCCAGCTTAGTTCTTCTTCCTCAAGATGACTATTTGGGGTCTTTATGGTTCCGTGTAAATTTTAGGGTTGTTTGTTCTGTGTCTGTGAAAAATGCCATTGGAATTTTGATAGAGTTTGCACTGAATCTGTAGATTGCTTTGGGTACTGTGGACATTTTAACAATATCAATTTTTCCAATTCATGAGCAACATATCTGAAGTCCACCCACTTCTATCCCAGCCCATTGTGTTCCCCCTAGTTTTAAGGACTATCACCTCTCCCCTAAATTGTTGCTACAGCCCCTGACTTTTCTTCCTTCCTTGGAGGCAAAGTTCTTCCAGTCTGACTGCCACCCCTCAGCCAGAGTTCATTTCTGAAATATGGCTCTGAACTCGGCACCCTTCTGCTTATTATTCACTAACCTCCTAAGTAAGGCTCTGGGGGGAGGGGCACCCTGCTTGGGAGGGTATTTTGAGAAGGTAGAAGTGTTCCTTCCTGTACTCCTTCTTTCTGCCTGTTTTCATTATGTTTCCGATCTGGCAAGGGGAAATCAATTCTTTTTAAATTTTTTTCATCTATTTCTTCCTTACACTGCCCTAAATCTCTGTGGAGCCCAGTGGTTAATCCTCTCAGGTTCTTGTTTTCCACGCTGGGGTGGGGATTGGTGGGTCATAAGGGTAGGAAAAAACAGCTTAATTTGACCTGAGACATTGCCTCAAAGAAATACTCCATGCCACCCAAATTACAATTTATGCCATTGGGACATTCCTGGCCCCTCCCAGGTTTGCCCCCTTCCTGAACCACCTCCTTCTCCTCCAGCCTCTCTGCAGCCCACAGGTGGGGACCCAGGGCACAAGCCAGCCACACCTAAGGAAGAGGATAGCTGGTCTATATCCATGGTGGGGGGCAGCCACCGCCCAGGATCAAGTTATGCAGAAACCTGTGTGCCCTGCCTGCCAGTCCTCGGAGGAAATCCCAGGACCTCCACCTGCCTCTGGGGCAGACACGAGGACTGCCTGTGGCTCTTATGCCTGTGTGGGAAATGGCCGTCCAACTGGCTCAGCCTGAGGGCTTGACCTGCATTCCCCCTGTGTCACCCGCTCCTGGATGGGGTGCCCGGCCCCTTGGAGGTACCCGGGGGTGCCCTTTGCCAGTCATCTCTGGATGGGGCAACACCCTCCAGCTGCCTCAGCACCCTCAGTAGGGCCTTGGGGCTTCTCCAGCTTTAATCCCCTCACAGGAAGCCGGCTCTCAGGCTGCTTTCCTCCTTACCCCAGGAGACCCCCACCCCATACTCCTCAGCCCCTCCAGCTCTGAGCAGGGGCATCTCCGGCTACTGTCCCCAGGTGGGAAGGCCAACTCCAGCTCGCTCAGCCTCCTGGGCTGCAGTGGGGGAACCCTCCAGAAGAGCCTCCCACTGGGAGAGGAGCCAAGCCCCCCCCCATCAGAACAGGCCTCCAGGCTGAGCATTTGGACCCCTGCACCATCCTCCAGCCCAGAGCTCTGCCCTCTGCCCTCTTGCCCCAGTGCCGACCCCCAGCCTGATGCCTGCGGTCCCCGCCACCCCCGGCCACCCTGCAGGGCCTGCCGCCACCTCTCTGAGCACTAATCAATCCACAGTCATCTACCTGAACCATGGGAGACACAGTGCATGGGGCCTAGTGAGCTGTGGGTCCACCCAGACTTTTGAGTGTTTAAAGGAGCTCAGGTGTAAGCTGTTCACTGCCCTTCAGTCCTCGGCACCCTCTCTTTTGACCCACGAGAGGCCCCTCGATTTGATATTTCTTTCCACTTTCACTTTTTCCCATTGCCCTTCAACCCAGCTGCCTGTGCCCCTTCCCCTCCCCAGCCCTATCACAGGCCAGCACTCTGTTGTATTTGACGTAGGTCCTCAAGTACACATGCGCACAGCCTTCTCAAGTGAGTTTTGTATGCTTGTGTTTTTAAATTAGGTAAATGACATATTACAATAACCCAGTTTCTCTGCTCTTTATTCGTGGACACAGTGAAGCCCTGTCTGCCCTGCTGTATGTACATCTAGTTCATTCTGCAGAAGGTCCCAGTGGGGCCCACCACCCTTGGCTGAACAAGCAAGCTGGGAAGACAGGAGTTACGGCTTGGGAAAGAAAGTGCTCCGTGTTTGCTTAGGAATGGGTGTAATTACAGAAATGACAAGAACTGGGTTTGACCCCAGGAGTGAGTGGTTGCGGCAAGAGATGATTGACAGCCAGGAGATAAAGGAACAGACAAAGCTTGCTCTAGGACTCACCCACGTGGATGTGGAAACTACAAAGAAACGTGGCAGGAGAAGTGGTAAAGAACGCTGCTAGGCCAGCTGCCAGATGGTAAGCAATGAGGAGAGATGACTGAGGCCAGAGGGAGGAGCAGCGGTGTGGCCTGGTATGGCCTTGAAAGGACAGCGCTGTGGAAGTAGCAGCGAGGAGAAGGAGGACCAGCTTACATGGGGGAGAAATGGCCGCGCTGGATAGGGCTGCAGGGTCGTAGTGGCCCCAGGGGAGCCGGGTTTCCATTTCACTGGCACTGCTTCATGGATTTGACACTCCTCCCCAGGGGACATCTCAAAACTATGGGGCTTTTCTGACTGACGTGATGTTTGAGGAGTGTCTCTTACTTCTAACGGGCAGGGACTGCAGAAGCCGGGTGACTTCTGCAATGCTGGTGTCCCTCCCAGGGGAGGACTGCCGTTGATCTGCTGTCTTTCACACGTCCCCGTGGGGGCTCATGGAGGTGAAAGCCAGTTGATCGTCACTGAAGCCCAGAAGCCAGCTCACTTCATGTAGAAACACAAAGCGTGTTTGTGTTGTTTTAACGTACCCTGAATACCAGTGACTGTGACCTCTATTCTTTCACTTCCCTGTATTTTGTTTTAGTGGAAATGGCTCTGATCTAATTTCTTAAATTCTAACTTCTTTATAATAGTGTGACATTGGATGACATCACATCCCCTAGGAAGTCATACCCAAGTATCTACTTAGTGAATCCATATTATTTCTCCTTAATTTACAAGTGCATTGACCTTTCAAAAAATGTGTATGGAAGTTATAATCTGTGACTCTTGTTCTAATTTTGAAATTATAGATTCCCAAGAAGTTGCAAAAATTGCAGAAAGGTACCTTCAGCCATTTTCCCCCAACAGTTGTATCTTGCCTTACTCAAATACTGTATCAAACCAGGAAATTGAAATCAGTACAGTGTGTGTATAGTTCTGTCATCTTATCCCATGTGTTGCTTTGTGTAATCACCACCTCAAACAAGACACAGAACTCTTCTCTCAGGACAAAAATCTCTCTCGTAATACTCCTTCCTCCTTCCCCTGGCTCCGTCATCTCTAACTCCTGGCTACCACCAATGTGTTCTCTATCTCTGTAATCTTGTCATTTTGAGAATGTTATACAAATGGAATCATACAGTATGTGAGACCATTAGCATTTAATGTAATTATTGGTATGTTAGAACTTAAATCGGTGATTCTGTTTTTTGGTTTTCTGTTTATCCCGTTTTTTATTTGTCTGTCGTCCTTCACCTGCCTTCCCAAGGGTTACTTGAACATTTTTTAGAATTCCACTTTGATCTACCTACAGTGTTTTTAATATATATATAAAGAGAAAGTATCTCTTTATATAGATTTTTTGGTGAAATCTACATCATTGAAATTGCTTTTTTCTCAGTGCTTTCAATATTTTTTATCTTTAGTTTTCAGAAGCTGGACTTTGATGTATCTTTGTATTTATGGATTTCTTTGTATTTATCTCTCTGAAGATTGCTCATTTTTCTTGAATCTGTAGGTTTATCTTTTGCCAAATTTGAGAAATTTCCTGCTATTATTTCTTTAACTATTTCAGCTCGTTCTCTTTCTCCTTTCCTTGGACACCAGTGACCCAAATGTCCAATTGTTAATTATAGGCCCACAGGTCTCTAAGCTTCATTCATTTTTTTTTCTCACTGCTCAGACTGGGCCATTTTTGTTGTTCCATCTTTGAGTTCATTCATTCTTTCCTCTTTTCTTTCCATTCTGCTGTTGAGACCATCGAGTCTTTTTTTAAATTTCAATTATTATCTTTTGAGTTCTAAAATTTCCATTTGGTTCTTTTTTTAATACCTTCCATTTCTTTGCTGAGATTTTCTATCTCATTGTTTATTTGTTTCAAGTAGGTTCTTAATTGCTCACTGAAGCATCTTTTATGATGGCTGCTTTAAAGGGTTGGATAATTCTAATATCCATGTCATCTCAGTGCTGGAGACTGGACTACATTTTTTTATTTAAGTTGAGATTTGGTTCTTGGTATGAATCTGGCTGTTTGGGAGAATTAAGCTATGAGACCAATCTTATTTAAATCTTCTGTTTTAGTTAGCCTCTTCCTTTCCAGGCTGGTGGTGAAAAAGGGGGGTTGTTGCCTTGTCACTGCCAGGTGGGATTGGAGGTCCAGGTCCCCCACTCAGCCTCTTTGCACCTGCAGAGGAGGGGCACCTCCTTCTAGCCAGGCAGGGGTGGAAGTCTGGTTCCCCACTCGGCCTTTGCTGAAGGGGTGGGGCCACAGTTCTTTCCCACTGTGCCTGGCTGGGGCAGGGCGGTTCTTGTCTTCACGTATCTATCTTCCTAGGTTGCCTCTTGCCTGGTTCTTTGGCTAGAGACAGGAGCCTCTTCTTAGGGCTTTTTGTTTTGAAGTCCACTCCCATTGGCATTTCTCGGTGGTCAGCTTCTCTATCACACAGTCTGGGTTATACGAAGCAAAAACAAGACTCAGGGAATCTCACTGCTGGGTGGTTATTTATGCTTCAATGAGCAATGGCTGGCTGTCTTCTCATATTTGTTTTATGTATAATGTTGAGTGTTTTCTATACTTACTTGGGATATGTAGGGAGAAGTGCATCTATTCCATCTTCATCGGGACCTGGAAGTCTCACAATCTATGGGACAGTGAGGCAGGAGCACATGGAGCTCTGGGACACCCCTTGGCGGTCCTCCTATGTGGGGACTTTTATTCTTGGCTTACAACATTAGTCGGGATCTCCAGGCTGTGTGACTGATAGTGGGAATGGCGGGCATCCTTGTCTTGTTCACAATCCAGATAGGAATATGTCTTTTTTCTCTGTATTATCCATGATCCTTCTTATCAGAGGATATCTAAACAGCCTTCCAAAGAACCAGCTTTTATTTTTGTTAAGGCAAAGAAGAAAAAAGTATATAGTGTCCATTTCTGTTCTGATCTTTATTCCCTTTTTCATTGACTTTTTGGGTTTATATTCTTTCTGTCTCCCTAATTATTTGGCGTGAACACTTAGCTCCTTTCCCTCCCAATATTCCTTGTTTCTGATAAATGTGTCCCCCACTGGGTACACTTTGGCTATATTCCATAAACTTTGGCATATAGAGTGTTATTTCATTCTAAACATTCATGATTTGCCTGGTTTCAAAGGGTTATTTGGAAGTATGCTAATGCATTTCCAGAAATTTAAAAGCTAATCTTTTATTTTAAAGTCTCCGTCTTCGTGAAAGATGATCAGGACGGAGTTTGTGCTGCGCTGATTCTTGGGTATTTACTGAGGCTTCCTTCGGGACCCAGGATGTGGTCGGTCACGGCAAAAGTCACCCACGCTCCAAAAGAGTACATAAAAAAAATAACTCTATTAGTTTGAACTTACTAGTAGAGTATCTTAATACCATCATCTTGCTGACTTTTGTCTGATTCATCCATTGGTATCAGAGAGGTGTGAAAATCTCCACTATTGCTGTTTTCATACTCCTTTCAGATCTTGTTTTATTTACTTTCTAAGTATTTTTAGGCACACCTATGTTCAATATCTTTGTATATTCTTGCTCTACTATTCCTTTCACCCGAATATAATCCCTCCATTTCTCCTGTGGGACAATTCTCCATGAGTAAATTCTATTTTTTTAGGTATTATCACCTCAGCTTTCTTTCACTTCCTATTTGCCTCCTATACATTTTTATCCTTGTATTCTCTTCCTTTCTGAATCCTTATACTTTAGATATTCCTCCTTTAGCCAGCATTGTTGAATCAGGCTTTTTAATGACCTCAAGTTAGTTTACGTTTATTATGCCTCTTGTTTGGGTTCAATTCTCTCATTGCCCTATCTAACATAGCTTGCTTTCACCTTGTTCTCCCTTTCACCTTCCACTGGACGGATCTAGTTTTCTTCTGCTAGTTTGTATACTATTTTCAGTGCTCAGTGGACAACGAGTAACTTTTAAGACCTATACTTCTGTCTATTTCCCCTCCCGTTTCCTAAGCGTGTCAGCAGCTAACAAGACAGTTACTTGAGCGTGCTCTCTCCTCCCGCTGGGTCCCCAGCCTCCCCACCCCAGCAAACCTTAGGGCCATCTAGACTTTTAGTTCTGCATCTTTGTAGCTATAGGGCTGTCTCTCATGCTTGCTCACTCTCCTCCTTCTCCTTTTTAGATTAAAGCAACTTTTACTACGTTATTTGCTCACCCACAGCTCCCTCCGCCACCTCAGCATCCTCCCACTTTATTTTTTTATCTTGCCGTATTTGTCCTGAATGTTTTCAAAGGTGGTCTTCTGGGGACAGGCTTACTGGAACCGTGGACTGTTCTCACAGTAAATGACCACTTAGACGGACATTTGGGTTTGAACTCGTCTTCTTTCAGCACTCTGAAAATATTCTTGTATTGTCTTCTTGCCACTACTGCAGGGAAACCCAATCTCACCCTGGGACTTACTCCTTTACGGCAGGTAGAGTTTATCTCCCAGGAGACTTCCAGAGGTTTCTTTCTTTTTGAGGATATTATATCTCATTATGTGTCTAGAGGGCAGGTGCTTTGCTCTTCTACTCTTTTTGCTATTTTTCAATCTTTAAAGTTTAGTTCTGGACAATTTTGGTCATCGTTCCTTCAAATATTTCTTCCAGTCCCTGAGTTGTGTTTCCCACTATGCAGATGTTGAAGTTTTGCCCTTCACACCTCTTAACTTTTCCTTTGCATTTTCCATCACTGTGTATTTTCCTCTTGTCTTCTGAGCATGTTCCTCACCTCATCTTCCAGCCCTGAGGTGTGTTTCCCAACCTATAAGGTCTTCCTTATTTGCATTCATTTTATTTCCATTCCTAGGATTTTCTTAAGAGTCTTCTTTTAGCTGCCTTTTCCTGCTTTGTTATATCAACACCCTCTTGTCCCCTTGAGGATATTTACCACGATTCTTTTATAATCCT
This sequence comes from Smutsia gigantea, assembly GCA_032199065.1. Classification (NCBI taxonomy): domain Eukaryota; kingdom Metazoa; phylum Chordata; class Mammalia; order Pholidota; family Manidae; genus Smutsia; species Smutsia gigantea. Next base: position 383,022 of record JAVSCE010009884.1, read on the forward strand.
GATGTGACTGTTGGCCAAGTCCTGCTCTGTCTACTCTGGGTTTCCTGCACTGCCTTTTTTCAGAGCCTGCACCTGGTATGTTTTGAGCTCTTTACTCCTTGGGATAGCAGCCACCTTCACGGTGGCCCAGGGACTAGCTTGTGCCATTTCTCTATCACCTCCTGCAACTCAAGCACTGGGGTTCACCACGCCCCGTGGGCCGACCTGTTCCTTAGTATACCTTCCTGGTTGTGATCCCCAGCCTTGGGGGTGGATGGGCCTGGGAGGAAGTCACTCCGCATCTGGAGTCACTTACACCCCATCCCAGCAAGCTCTGTTCTTTTGGGAGGGTAGCAGCTCTGCTGTTTGACTGTTGCTCAGAGCAGAGGGGCCCTGCTGGAGTTTTGAGGGCCACAGCAAGTGGCCATGGTGAGCTTTGCCCGGGGCTGTGAACCCCCCGTGTGATATCCTCAGCAGGAAGTAAGATGGCCAAGGGGACCCAAGGAGAGATGCCGCTGCCTTAGGCACAGGGCTGTCAGGCTGCCACCGCATCATGCGAGGATTGTGGGATTGACTGGAGTCATCAAAGGAGTGTTCAGGGCTGTCTGGCCTCCAGTGTTGGCTCTATGGCACATGCACAATTTATACCCCACTTTGTGTGGTAAAGAGGAGGAGGCCAGACCAACTCCACCCTCAGCATTACAGTAATTTCAGAGCCTAAATTGAGTGTCGTAGAGGACACACTGGGGGTGTTGGAGGCAGGCCCCC